>JAREIK010000654.1:215000-815000 GCA_029783825.1 Sapria himalayana | reverse complement strand
AAAAAAATATAAAATATGCAATAATTTTGAAATTTAGTGTAGATAAAGAATTCAAAGTAATAATAATAATTATTTATGAGATACTTTGGTTATGATATCTATTTAAGGAGATTGAATATTTATTCTGTTATTTTATTATTTTTTATTATTACAGTTATACAACAAGACATATACTGATCTGATATTTCATGTGGGGTCGACACACATATAAGTGAATTCTTCTTCCTTGATGAGAAATTCAAAATGTGACCATTGTGATAATATGTATATAGACTATATGAAGCTATGTTAGGCTATAAGTTGCTTATCCTCAGTTTACTCTGTCTAAGTTTCCTGTTGGATAAAAACTTCATTGTCTTATCTGATTAACCCAACAAATCTAACATATCAAGAATTTAATGATATTAGATGTTGATTTGTTTGGCTTTTAAATGGAATGCTGAATCATAGAAAATTGAATAATATTTTGATTATCACAATAGATAATATATTTATGTAATCACATGCCTAATTCTTGTAGGATTTTTTGTCAATGAGATCTCTTTATAATTTTCAGTTACAGATATACCCTTTTCCTTCAGTGATAAAACAAAGCAAGTTATTTTTGTAATTTAGACATTTGGAAGATTGTTTCCAAAGAAGTAGAGTTTATAGTATCAATATCATTCACTATGTCTGCATTAGCTTACCCTTGTGGATTTGGATCACTTTTGTTTAAACACATTTGAGAAATGCATTTAGATATTTTATTTTAATTTCATAGCTGTACATTTCTACTTTCCGAAATTAAAGATAAATTGTCAAATAACCCTAATTACATGAGTAACATGTGATTGTGATCTAGTACATACTATTGCACAAATCAACAATCAACAACAAATGAGTGAGATACTATGCTCTGATATTTCTTTTCTTTTATCTTTGTGAAATATTGATTAATTGTAAGCTTAAAATAACTTAAATTTTGTAAGAATTTTGTAATGTAAATATATTAGGAGATATCTTCTGAAGATAATATATCAACATATATTAGAAGAAAGATGACATTCTTTGAAAACCCTTTCCTTGACATAATTTTATAGATGGTTGATGGAATAATGTCTTGGAAAAGAGCTCATGATTGTCTCATTCAGTCGAGCCTTTAACTTTATCATACACATCTATGAACTCAATCTTATGATTACTCATTGGAAAAAGCTGAATATTGGTTGTCTTGTATTGCTCATCATTTATATTATGTTTTTTTTTAAAATATTTGCTCAAATGTTTTATATCCTTTTATATTTTCTTGACAATGTTCGAGTACCCAAGTCTATATCTATGGTATTTTTTCTTGTTAAACAAATGAATCTCTTTCACTTTGATAAAGACTTGAGCTAGTATTTTGGTCTTTTTCCTATACTCGTTCTTAGTTGTCATTGTTTGTTTATAGTAAAGACTAATCTTGATAGTAAAATTTACATGCTAAAATTAAACTTGGTTTTAGAGATCTTACATACATTTTTAGAGTATTTTATTTTGTTATTATTTTTTAGGGAGTCAATATGACATCGATCTGAGTATTTGTAGAGATCTTGAATTTATAATTATACATAAAAATTAAATTTATTTATTGAGATATTGAGGATGTTAAATTTGTGGATCATTCTGAGGTTAGATTAAATTTGGTGTGCATATTGCATAATGTCTTATGTGGATTGAAACAATCATTCAAAATTTTTAAAAGAGTTTTTTCCTTTGTTATAATAACCTTTAGTTAGTATATATATGTTTTAGTTTATTAATTTTTTATAGGATTTGAGATAATGAATTTATTAGTTTCTCATATATATGAATGATTTTATTATTATTATTATTAATGATGATAATGAGTTGTTCATAATTTAATTCATAAACTTCTTGTATGCTTGTTTTAGACGTGCGAATTGGTGAGACGTAGATATTTTATTGAAATCATGATTGCTTATTTTTTTGGAGGAAAATTTTTATCTTTATGAAAATATGTTTTGGAGATGTTGATCAAGTTTAATCTTTTTAATTGTGATCCTCTTGATTCGTTGATTGAGACTTGTTTGAATTTTATTGTTTATATTTATGTTTTGTTGCCTTTATGTGATAAATGAGGATTATAAGAATGCTTAGCTATTTGATAGTTATCAGAAGAGAAATATTTTTTGTTGTTGTCAGCTTGTTTTCCAATTTTTCATGTAAGTTATATATGAATGTATTTATTATTCTTAAATACGTGAATGAGTTGGATAAATTTGAAAATTTTTTGATAGATTATGTTTTTTTTTCATCTTGTTGGTTATTCTAATTTGGTTAGGCTCTAGTCATAATAGATAGGAGATTTACTACTTAGTTTTGTGTCTTTCTAGGAGATAATATTATCTACTAAAAATATAACAATTGGGTTATTGTGGATAGTTTATGAGGACCTTTAATTTTGTATGCCTTTTCCTTTACATCCTAAAGTGAAATTAAGGTGCAATCCATCCTTTTATGATCATAAAAAATATTAAGTGATTGAATTCTTTTCTTCTTTTCTTTCAAGATGTACGATGAATGAATTTCAATTGTTGATGTGACTACATGAAATCTTCTTGCATATATTTTATAAAAATTAGAGTATTTCTAATGATATATAAAGCAACACAAAGAATATTTTATAGAACATAGTTTTTCTAATATATGACATATGAATAATATGCTCATATCATAATAATCTCATACAAACTCTATAATCATGATATACGTGAAACCCTAAATCAAACAATCGCATAAAACTTAATAAGAATAATTTATAAATAATATTCATATATAATTAACCACTGATTTGTGTCATCCTTCATGCTGTGTACTCATATTAATAATGATGTAATAATAGTAAATGAGTGAAAAAACATTGATAATCTGACTATAAATTGGAATGTTAGTTATAAACATGGTACATGCAAGTCTAAAATGCCAAGCTTCTTCAAAATATGACTACATGCTATATTAATGATTTCTTCTTGAATCTTACATTTAATGATTATATTCATATGTAGAATATATAATTTGTGTTTACATTGAATAAAAGTATTCTATCATTTATGCTCATTTGAAAAAATAAAGGAAAAATTATAATACACATGTATAAATCAAACAAGGTGATTGTTTGTAAAAATTTTATAAAATAGGCTCAATGATTATTTTAACTTATATAGTATCATTCCTAATTTATAAAATATGTTTGATTATACTACTTTAAACCTAGGTGACTATTTTATATACACCTATTCCTCTAAGTGACTGTGAAAAGAATTATTTTTTATGTTTAGCTGATATATCATCATTCTGAGAGTTGCTATTATAAAAAATAAGAATTTATATGGACATCATCTTGGCCATTGAAGAGAATTATTTGGTAGTTCACACTAAATTCATGACCAAATATTTTAGCTTTAAGTCTTGCCTTAAAGTGAGATCATAATAGTCTGTTGTAAGATCATTTGACTCATTGGTATTATAATCTTTAGTTTGATTAGTTGTGAATGTCTCATTCTATAAGTATATGTTATAAATCTTGGGTGTTTAGGTCTCTAAGATTCCGACTCATCATGAGATTGAATTATAATAGAGTAGTGAGGTATTATGTTGTCTAGATTTGAGAGAAATGTTCTCTTATGAGGAATCTTATTTTTTTTCGAGTTAAAATATGTATTTGTTAGTACTTAGTATATATGATAACTCTATAAAAATATGATTATACTATATAGGTATCAAATATGCTGAGTTGTGCTGGTACGATCTATTTTTTCAAGTCAAGGATGTGCCGTTAAATTTCGGTGCCATGCTAATAAATTTTTTTTGTTTCGGTAGGCACGACATGATATGCACGGTCCAGTACATGATTGTGCCTAACCGTGCCAAATGGCGAAGATGCATGAGTTGTGAATCTTAGCCATTACCCATTGTGTGATGGTTGACGAGTGGTCGACGGGTGGCCTGCTTAAGAGTCAACCAATTATAATTGATTACGTGGCTGATTGTTTTTAAGAAATTAGACTGCCTTGTCATGGGGCAGTCACATTTTTTTAAAAATAAAATTTGATCGTTTGGGTGACCAACCGACGGGGACCCCATCGGGTGGTTACTCAAGCTGGTTTATCATGCTTCCGGGCTACATATGGATTGTGACTAGCCCAACATGAGGCATGGTTCATGTTGGCTCAGCATGGGATGAATTGTGCCATGGGATGGCCTAGCCCGCCCCTAGGGACGTTTCTAGACCGTGCCATGCTGGGCCAGGCACTGCTGAACCGGGCCGTGGGCTGTTCCTTGGTTGCCTTACTTGTTTGACACCTTTATTATAATGTTGATCAATAAATTTAAATGTAGTGGATGAGTTTTTTTTTTATTTTAGCTGGAATTATTAATGGAACTAATGAGGAGTAAGAAAAATAATAGATTTAGATGTATCTTATGAATTCTTAATCTTCTTAGGCTTAATGAAAAACTATTAATACTTAAAAAATATAGTAGTAGTATTTATTAAAATGTTATTAATTTTTGATAAAAAATATTTATATATCTTACGGTATTAGATTATCCTGGAAGACAATTTAACTTATTCCTTCTTGTAGAGATATCATAGTCAAATTATTCTCAAAAATCTCGAGAGATAAGATAAATGATCTATAAAGAAAACATAATCTAAAATGACACGTTGATAAAGGATAAAAGATGAAATTTGGTTGATAAGCTAGCTTATGATTACGATTATTTACAAAAAAAATAATTTGTAGTACTTCTTTCAAATAGGAGTGTTCAATTTATCTCAACTAACTATTTAATTATATTTTTAATTATCTTGTTCCATGAAAATGTGTAAATGTAAAAAATTAATGTATAATCTTATGATTTTTTTTTTAAATATGAAATGTATTTAACATATATTTTAATATATTATTATATTTTATATTATATTTTTGATTTTTTATATAATTGATTTTTTATTACTTTATGAAATATCTGTAGAAAAAATTTTATCATGATTGTCGACATGGTGCATCTGGGTTTTCTGTGCCCCAGCCTGCCTGGCCATCTATGGCCTTGGTATTGGGTCATTTAGGATCAAGATACCTATTATTGAGTGCAACCCAACCCAACATGACAAGATGTCCCAATTTCAATCTAGGTCAGATAGGCCCTTTTTTGAAACTCGACACGAACATGCTCGAAGACATGATTCATGCTTGGCCTGGCATGTGTCTAACTCAAGCTAGCTTAGGTGTGGGGAATGCTAACTTGGTACAGGCTCTAGACTAGCCTAGATGCTGAGAAGTCTAGCCTGGTATAAGCTGCCTAGACTTGTCCAGGCTTTAGGCTAGCCTCATTGCGGAACAACTTGGCTCGGTCAAGGCTGCCAGGCCAGGACTGGTTTTGCCCGTAGGCTAGCTTGGGTGTGTAACAGACTAGCCTGGAGCCCTGGAGTGGTCTTCTTTCCGTAGAAGTGGTAATAGGGTTGGGTGGCTTGGGCCCGTCCCATGATATGGCCTGCTTAATGTGGCCTATTCACAACATTATTTGTCACTCTGTTTGGCTATGATTTTCACAATTTAAAGTTTCAGTTTCATCATATAATTTATCTTATAATTGTAGTTTTTTTTTCTTATTTGAAATGATATTCATAAAATAGAAAAAATAGATTTCTATACAATACTAGTTATTTGATGAGTTAGTATATTATATATTATTTTTGATAACATAAGAAATGTTGATTCAAATGATTTTTATTAAGTGAAAATATTAAAATTTTTATATTCTTATGAGATGAGATAAAATATTAATTATTATTCAAGTATTGTATAGTTTATACGTATTCAATTTAATATTTCATTATTGATCCTTAACTAATTGAATAAGAAAAAGTTTATCTCTGTATATAATATTTGTCTTGCTACTCAAAGGCTTGTTATGATTATTATTTTTTGTAATATTTTTATTTTTTTTTAGTTTTTTATAAATTTTATTATTTGGTTTTTATGATTAGTTAATACTAGTACAAATATGTTTTATAATATTTTTGATCTTTTTATCTTAATCCTTGGATTAATAAAGTTAGCTAACAATAAAAAAATAAAATGATCTGCTAATAATTTAAATATTATTATTTTTATCTTAATAACTATATCACCAAAATATGTATTTTCTATATTGGTTAAGCATATTACTCATATTACATATACACTAAAATATAATGCATGATCTGAGAGTGTACACACATGAATACAAGTTCATCACATAATAAAAAATTTATGAATTTTTAAAATAAAAATTTTATTAATTAATTAATATTTTATTAGTTTTGATATTTATGTTGTTGAATATAACATGTTGATAAATACTACGTAAATTTAATATCAGATATGATGAATTTTAATTTTCAATTATGTTATATATCTAATGATAATTTTTTTGGGGGTTTATTGACTCAATTTATAAAATTATTTTAGTTTGCTAGATCTCTTAATATAATTTAATTAAATTTTGAATTTATTCTAATTAGTGATTTTGTTTTTAATTTTGTTTGTTCTATTAGATTTATTTTGTGAAATCTATATCTAATATAAAAAATCTTATTCAAAGATATTTTTTAATATTTATTATGTATAAACTTATTGTGATGCTATTATTTATATTATTATTAAATGTTTACTATGTATTTTATTTTATATTTACTATTTCATGAATATAAGTTTATCTTTATACTATATGATCTCATAAAATTATAATATATTTTTTTAGTTTTTAATTAGAATTAACATAGTTAGTAATATTTGTGAAATAACCGTTCATCTATCGAATGTTGATGATACTAAAATGTATTTTGTAAGTTCTTTAATTATTTAATATTTATTAAATTTATAATTTTTTATTATATCAATCATACAGACTGATTTAAAAATTGTATGATAAGCCAGCTAAATGTATTTATGCATACAAAGAACTCGTTTAAGATTTTTTAAAAATTTTAATGGAAGATTAATATTAACATTCAATCTAGTATTATCTTTTTTTTTATATATAATAATCTAATATATTATATTTTTTGATGTATTGTTTGATATATCTTTTAAGGTATTCAATATCATTATTAATTTTATAATTATAATTTGTTTTATAATATATATTGTGTTAAATTTTTTGACTCATCTAATATATATATTATATTTATGTTACACTATTTTTAAACACTATTTGTTTGTTTATGATGCTCAAGTTATTTAGGCGCTTGGGTTGAGATATAATTAGAAGATAAATTACTTGGCTATTTTGGTCAGATTGTCATTCTTTAAGTCAATATTATTTATAAAATTAATTTTTTTTCATTAAAATTATTATTATTTTTTAATTTTATAAATAAATAATTATGTAATATTGATTTTTTTTAATATATAAAATTAAATAATTTTTTTTTGTTTAATTATTATTTTTTCTCATACCTTTAGCTATATTATCTATCTAATATATATAATTAAATAAAAAAGAAGTTGGCATGTAATGTATCTTGCAAAATAGATCATTATTTGTAATTTCATTTAGTAATGAAAAAAAAATGCAAACATAAGTTTAAAAATTAGCTTTTGAGAATATTATAAATTAATGTTGAAAAATAAATATAAACACTACTAAAATTTATCTATAAAATATTCTGTTATAATAAATAAAAGTGATTTAAGCAACTCATATGTCAGGTAGAAATGTCAAACTCGTCTTATCCTATTGGCACGACTTATTTTTTTAGGCCCGTGTGGCCATTGTGCTGTGTTAAGCACAATATCCTTGGTTTGGATTAGGCTAGTATGTTTGGTTAGCTGGGTTGAACCTAGCCTATGACAAAATGTTTGGCCTATCATGAATCTAGCCATGTCGTGGGCTGGCTCGTGACATGTCTTGGCATGGTTATGAACTATGTCATGTCGTGTCATGCCATGCACGGCTGAACCTTACTATACCATGCACGATTGAATTGTGTCGTTCTAGTCACGACTAAATTGTGCCATGATATGGGGCATGCCCAGGATGCTTGGCCCAATCGACACATCTAATGTCGGGTACTATTATTAAAATTATTTAAAACAAAAATAATAAAAATAGAATTATAATACTCATGAAATTAGTGCGTACAAGTTAATAACACAAAGTTTGATAGAAACAATATAAGGTAATATATTTTTTAAGAGTTTCTTTAAGATATTTGTTGATTGTTATGCCATTTGAAGCTATGTTGTAATAATTGTCTAGAGGTGTCAAATGGGCTTGGCATGAACCGGGGCTCTTCCTGGCACGACTTGGAACCATGCCTCAAGTTGGGCTGGGTCGGCAACCCACCACTGTTTTTTTTTTAAATAAAGCTGCATAAATTGGCGGACCACCTAGCATGAACTGGGTTGGGTACGAGATGCTAGATCGGTAGTTCTCAAGATGTGCTGTGCCTGGCACAACATAGTTATTGTACTAGGCCGTGCCGTGTGTGACATGACATGATTTTTGTACTGGGCCGTGCGTGGTTATGAACCATGTCATGTCTTGACATGCCATGCACGGCTGAACCTTGCTATGCCATGCACGATTGAATTGTGTCGTTTTAGTCACGACTAAACTATGCCACGATATGGGGCATGCCCAGGATGCTTGGCTCAATCGATACATCTAATGTCAGCTACTATTATTAAAATTATTTAAAACAAAAATAATAAAAATAGAATTATAATACTCATGAAATCAGTCCGTACAAGTTTATAACACAATGTTTGAAAGAAAGAATATAAGGTAAGACATTTTTTAAGTTTTTCTTTAAGATATTTGTTGAATGTTATGCCATTTGAAGCTATGTTGTGATAATTGTTTAAAAGTGTCAAATGGGGCTTGACATGGCCTGGGGCTCTTCCTAGCACGACTTGGAACCATGCCTCAAGTTGGGCTGGTTCGGCATGAGCCGTGCCAGGCAGACCCATGTGCTTGGACTGACAGAATGGTAAATCGTCTTGGGGACCCACAACTGTTTTTTTTTTTAAAATAAAGCTGAAAAAATTGGCGGACCACCCAGCATGAACTGGGTTGGGTATGAGATGCCAGACCGGCAGTTCTCAAGATGTGTCGTGCCTGACACAACATAGTTATTGTACTATGCCGTGCCATGTGTGACAAGACATGATTTTTGTACTTGGCTGTGCCGAGCTTCAATGATGGCTCGATTGGGCCGCCAAACAATGGGTCAGGGCTGCACGACTCATTTGACATCTCTATAATTGTTTAATCATGAATTTTCTAACTTGTGAAGATACATTCATCTTTATGTGTAATGTTTATCCGTGAAATATGAGATTTAAAGTTATACTACATATTGCTTGATTGTCATAGTAAAAGGTAGTGAGAGAATAAAGTACATATTCGTTTTATTCAATGGATGATCTATCTAAAATATTTTGTAAGTAACAATTATCATCACGTCATTATGGGCTTTATTTTTTTACTTGATTTTGTAATAATTATTTGTATTTTATTTTTTTGATAAAAAGATTATTTTTAAGAAAAGTACATATTTTTATTGTTGATGTTTTTTCTATGCATGTTGTCCAACTCTTATTTTCTTTTTCCTTCTACGAGTTTTTAATTTTTGGAAATTTTTTTATATACCATAATATTGAAAGGACTATGTCAAGATGAATTTATTAAGAAGAATTAAATAAATGACTTAATTATACCGACTACTTAAAATATTATTAGTGCGACCTTAGTTAAATAGTTAATATTTTCTTTAATTCTTATATATATAGTATAATCAATTGCAGTGATCGAATTAGAAAAACTTATATTCTTATACCATAAAAAGAAATAATAAAAGAACAAAAAAAGAATAAATAAACTAAGGATATGATAAAATCTATGAAATCTAATGCCGTATATAACTTATTATCTTTTCTTTTAAAGAGTGATCGGAAGGTTAATATTATAAGGGCTGATTGCAGGATCATCTAGCTTATTGTTGAGCTAGATGATCTTGACTCAATATTTTGGTTGATCAAGTTTCTTAGTTATTAATTCAATGAGTTTATGCTAGTGAAGTTTTGTAGAAAATTTTGTTCTCGCTGGAGTCGACATAATCTAAATTTGTTAGTAGATATTTCGACTCCAAGGTAGATACTTCATATTTAGTATCAATATGTTTAGATGTAACTTATGAGTAATTATCTCTATTAAATAATGATTTAGGAATGAGTATATGCAATAAATGAAAAGTAATTAATTAAAGTGCAATGTTTGAATTCATGTTTTTCCTTGGTTTGTTGCAAATACATTATGATATAAAAAATAATATTCATATTCACTAAAATTTTATTAGTTTTTGATGATAAATATTTATATTATTTTTGAGTAAGAGTATTAGGGAGAGTCACATTTCACAACTCTATATGTCAACTTATCCCATCATAGGGATTGATTGAGGAGAAAATAAGTGAAGTCAAAAATTATAGAAAAAAGGTTATATATATTTTTTTTCAAGATGTAGGATATCAAAGGATATTTTTTGAAAAAAAAATATTTTTTCATTCAACTATACAAGATTGTGCTCAAGATGGGAAGAAGCACTTTAGTTGTAACTAAGCTTAAAACTTTCTTTGCTTTATCACTATGTAGGCAACACAAGTTTTGTTGTTGCTAGTGGTGATGCAAATTATGTTATGCATGTATGTCAATCCATAAAGAGAATTAACTAAGTAAATCATCTATTAGGCATCCTTTGTGTTTATTATGAGAATAGTTTCATATGATGACTATATGTACCTGCATTGGTAGTGATTGCTACATTGACAAGAGCCATGGGCTCAGTTTTAGTTCTAATGTTTGCGTAGTAACTTAGCTGTTATGTTATGGTTTAGACTCCCACATATCTTCTTTGATATTCTTAGTTTTGACTTTTGAGGATTTTGATTAATTTGATAGATTGTGGTTAAAATTTTATATTCTTAAAAATTATTTTGCCTCTCTTTCATAGTATGAGTATTCGAGTCGTGTCAATCAGATGTGTATTTTTTATTTTAGCAGTCTCATTCCATTGTGATGTTTTGGTATAAGAAGTTTGTTTAATCTCATGATCTATAAAATAAGTGCTAATCGATCTTACATATAATTATATATATTATTATTTGTTAATTTTTAAATATTTTTATTGAATTGATTTTTAATTATTTTATGAAAAAAAAATATAAAATTTTGTGATTTATCTTGAAAGAGATGTATTCACACACACACACACACATATCTATTTGATTGCATACCTATTAGATTCTTATGTATGATAGATAATTTTGGTAAGTTTTTCTAAATGATGTCTCATACTCTATGCCACAATATTATTAAAACTGTGCTAAAATATTTTCAATTCAATCTGTACTAAATGATTAATCTGATAATACCAAATTAAACGATCCAACATGCTCAAATATAAACAAATAGATCTTATCATCGGAAAAAAATATATAATCTATCATATTTGATTTCAAATAAATTATTTATCGGAGTTTCTCGATCTTGTAAAAAAATCAGTTAAAATAAAAATAAAAATAAAATTACGTTGTTTAAAAAAGAATTCATAAAGAATAAATTAATAAGATAAATTAATATAACCAAAATTTAATAAAGTAACAAAGACTGAAATTAATTTCTATGATATCTAATTTTGAATATTTTTTATTTATTATAATTATAATTTTAGAAAAGAAAAATAATATAGTGAATGACGTATGATTGTATATAATATGAATATTAACTGAAGTGTCAATAATCTAAGTTTAGAATGAGTATAAAAATGAAATAATCAATTATATATGAAAGAATATAACTATCTGTTGTTGTCTCAAAGAGTAGTATTGAACTATTAAGTATATAATGTATCATGGTGGATAAATTTTGTGAGAAGTATTGAATTATCCTAGTAATTATCCTCTCTTTCAATTTATAGTTGTCAAATGGGTCAGTGTTAGAATGATCTGACCTGTTTTGGATTGTAAAAACCATCCCAAGCATGGTTCGACATGGCCGAGAACCATGCCTAAATTAGGTGAGGGTAGATGTGTCAAATGAGCCAGGTCGGCCCAGTCAGGCACGTCATATAGCATGATTCGGCCATGTCTGGCCCCCCATGGCCTGTTATAGTGCCGTGCTTGGGTCCATGCCGGGTGCACCCACAACATGAGTCGTGTCGAGCTAAAATTTTTATCCCGCGTGCAGTGCCAAGCTCGGAACGACATGACAGCCAGTCACAGAGAGCAACGCCGATGGGTGAGGCTTGGCACGCCCTACGGGCGACCGAGGCATGGCGGTGCTTCGCCGAAATCCTAGGATTTTTAAAAATTTAACCGACCCGATAAAACCCGACCCGGTCAAACCGCCCAACTCCAGTCGGATTTTGGGCCATGGGCTTGTGTCGAGCCTGCCCTCCCAAGAATTATGCTGTGCCAGGCATAACACCCTAGCTCGGATGTGCTTGGAAAAATTGGCTCGACCAAGCCCATCCCATCCTGTTTGACACCTCTAGGTGAGGTCGGGCTATGGCATGGAACAGGCCTTGATGGGCTAGGGCATCTAGTTTTTATGTCACAAAACATGGTACAAGACTAGGCATGACTCTGCAATCTGCATGACATAGCAGGCAGAACTGTTTTGTCAATCATTTAATGTTGAGGTCCACACAAACAATGAGGTGCATTATCACCATTTTCTAGGCATCCCACACTCACTGTGTGCAACTAGCAGAGTGATATGTTCACAATTGGTATGAGGTTGTGCATATGTTGATGCGTAGTGGTGCGTATAATGGTAAACATGATGATGCATGTAGTGCCAAGCATGTTGGTGCGTGTAGTGGCATGAGGCCGAAAACTTATTTGGGTTTCCTTTTCATTTTAACATATTCATAAAAAAAAGAAGAGATTAAATTGTAATATACTTTGTATAAGAATTATGATTTGATATATTTTTGTTTTTTGGATAAATCATTTTGGATTCATCTAAAACATATATAGGTGAAGAATAATCTTAATATAGTGTACTCATTATAAAAAATAGTTATATATTTTTTGGAAATGAGATCAAGAATTTTATATAGTAATGAAACTCAAGTTTTCTAATAAGGTTATTTATATGTCTTTATAGAGTTCATCTATGGTGATAGTAGAGATGAGTATATAAAATTTATTTTTAAGATAACAATAATTTTTTTTTTTAGGTATCACAAATTATTTGATTTGTATTTATTTTATATTATTGGATTATTAACATAAGATAATAGTTTTTAAATGTATTTTTTTAGCGTCTTAATGTGCGTTTCAAGGCGAGACATTCATAAAATGACTCAGTGCGTTAAAAAAAAAGCATCGGCTCGACGGAGCTCCTGGAGCTTCTTCGAGCTCAACGATGGAGTTCACTGGATCTTGACGGAGCTCCATGATGAAGCTCGTTGGTGCTCTATGGAGCTCCATCGTGGAACTCGACGGAGCTCCCTGAGCTCCATTTAGCTCGACGGAGCTCGTGCAACCCCATTGAGCTCCATGATGGAGCTTGCTGGAGCTCTATAGAGCTTTAGTGAGCTCTATATAGCTCTGTAGAGCAGTGGAGAGGGACGAGGGGCAAGAGCAAAGTTAATTTATTTATATTATTAATAAAATTAAAAAAATTTATTTAATAAATTATCAAAATTTATTACAATTTGATAATAATATTAATTAATAAATAGTATTTAATAAATAAAAAGTAATAAATTAAAAATAAAATAAAAGTAGAGAATTTATTAAATCTACGTCTTACGTCGTAATAAAAAATTTACGCCTTAATGTCTCGCCTTATGTTTTCATATTTTAAAACTTTGCATAAGATCAAATATTCACAATACTAATAATATTTTTGTTTATTTTAATAATATTATTCTTTATATTTTAAAAAATATATTTTTTTGTTTATATCTTATTTTTAAAAATATGATCATTAAATTTTTCTTTATATTCTATCATAAAAGAGTATTTAATATTCACAATACTAATAAAATAAAAGTATATTTTTAAAAATATGTTTTCGCATTCTGAAACTTTGCATAAGATCAAATATGTCTCGCCGTAATTATATCTTATTCTTTATATTTTTTTGTTTATTTTAAAAATATTATTATAATCAAAGATAAATATTCATAAGTTTTTGAATATTGTATTATTTAATTTAAATTCTGTTATATTTTTTAACATCCTTATTATTAAATTGTATTTCTAAATAATTTAATCTGATTTTATCTTTATTTCTAATAATATTTCTTTGTATGATTGAATATTTTTGTGGATGATCTTAATTAAGATTGAATGAAGTGGATTATATATTTTATCATTAATAATAAAATTTTCTTTTAGATTAAGTATTATGTACATATTTTTTTTTTGTATTCTCAACTTTATTATTTTTATTGATTAATTATGTGAATATATGAATATTTTGATCATAGAGCATTGGATATATCAGTTAGAAAAATTTATTAGAATTTTTTATCTTATACATCAATCTGACTTGAGTAATGATCTATTCGATCTAAAATACTGAGATCGATGAAGACCTACCTAGACATGCTACTAAAGAAAAATTTAGGTATTTGATTATTTTTTTAGATCATTGTTTAAATATATTAGATATATCTCTTTTATGATTATTTATATATATATTCTTATTTTTACAAATTAATAAAAATTAAATTTTTAAAAAAATATTTTTAAAAATAAAGTGATAAAATATTAAAATATATATTAGCCTGATTAGAGATGCGGCCCATCGTGTTGTGCCGTCTCGTCGTGCCATGCTAGGCAGGTGGGCACGACACGCATGACCACGCACCGAACGTGGTCAATACTAGCTGATGCCCGACAGGCGAGGCTCGCTGAGCCTCGCAAGGGTCAAGATGCGCGGCGGCATGGTGGCGCGCTGCCAAAATCT
Organism: Sapria himalayana; assembly: GCA_029783825.1. Taxonomy (NCBI): domain Eukaryota; kingdom Viridiplantae; phylum Streptophyta; class Magnoliopsida; order Malpighiales; family Rafflesiaceae; genus Sapria; species Sapria himalayana. Next base: position 799,979 of record JAREIK010000654.1, on the reverse strand, counting down.
TAATTTTCTAAAAAAATTAGGGTTTTCTCCGGCCCGATCGGGCCAAATCTGGCGGTGTTCGGGCTTGGTGCCCGTGCCGGGTTAGACCCCCACAGTAACAGTGCCGGGCCAGGAATGACACGGTTACTATTCCGTGTTGGGCTGGTATGCTCGGGTACTGTAATGTGCCGGGCCAGACATGACACGCTATCCCAGTTGGGCAGCCTAAAATTGGGCCGGGCCGGGCCGACACGTTTGACACCTCTAAGCCTGATGTATATTCAAATGTATTTGATAAATTCTAAAAAATATATTAGCCCATTTTAATATTTATTATATAAACAATAAGGGTATACACTAATAAAATTATTGAAATAAAAAAATAAATTTCTAATTGAGATTATTTAAATGCTTACTTAAAGAATATATATATTTTTAATAATAATTTATCTTATCAATTATATATATATTTTTTATAATATTTCAGCATATATTTTTTAGCTACATCATGAAGAAAAATTGTTTAGGTTGTTTTTTTTTTTTTTGTATTTTTAAATGAATTTATTTTGTCATCAATTATTTTCAAAGATAAATTAGCATGCAAGATATTGGAATATATTTTTCTTAGATATTCTTATATCTAAGAAAAGGTTATAAATATTTCTCACTAGAGGTTGATAGAATTTTAAAGAGTGAATATTATTTTTTTTTATCATGACTTAAAAAAAAAAATCAGAATATGAATTATATGAATTTAAATATTATATTTTGATTCATTGTCATTATCTCTTATGTATAAGTTTTAAATAGGTGCAAAACCAAAAATAAAGTTGGTTCCTAGTGGGGGGAATGTATTTTTGATTCTTGGTAAAATTGGATGAAGTTTTGATTTATAATGAGAATTTAATGCTAGATAGCTCAAATCGCCTAACTTTGTGGAAGAATGCTTCAATGGTTTTTTTTTTTTTTGCCTCCCAGCATAGCAAAAAAGAAAAATTATGCTAACACACCAAATTCAGAATTGAGTTTGTGTTCTCATTTTTTTCTCCACAAAATATTGATAAATATGTCATGTCAACTTGTCAAATGTCATCTAATCTGTAAAAAAAAAAGTTTTCAAAAACTTTTTGAATACATATATATTTTGTTGTGTGCACACACACACACACACGCATGCACTTATATATGCATAATATGCATTGTGATATATGTGCTATACAGTATATATCATGATATATAACTACATTTAATTTATATAATAATATATATTCATATACAATATATGAATGTGTGTATATGTATATATATATTGTGGTATATAACTGTGTACAATTTATATATAATGTGATATAAATCAAGTTTGAAAAAATAATTTGAATTTTTTTTAATTTTTTATGGTATTAAATTGACATGACGTATTTTAGGGTATCTTGTGAATGTGAAAAGTGAGTCAAGACTAATATTTGGTATTAACTTGACGTAGAGGTGTCAACTGGCCCGGCCCTGTTTGGCCGTGCTTGGACCCGTGCCATTTCGAGGCCAACCGGGCCTCGTGCCCGGCACGGTTCTGTGGCCTGTGGCACGGCACACCGGCACGAGCGCATGGCATTTTCCTCTTACCGCAAAAAAGACCGCGGATCGGGTCCAATCAGACCCGAGCTGTGGTCGCCCGAATCCCTCACCCCCAACGGGCAAAAAAAAAAAAATTAAATTGTAGCCGTTGGATCTCGCCTCCAACGGCTTGGGGGAAGAATCTAATAACCCTCATGATTCTGCCCCTAAAAAATAAAAAAAAATGACTTTGTTTTTTAAAAAATATTTTCTATAATTTATAAATTTCATCCCCCCTCTCTATAATATTTATGTTTCTCATAAATATTTTCTCTCAAATCTCACACTTTCTTCTCAAAAATCTTGCGCCTCTCTGTGGACTCGGGAAGAAAGGATTTCGTCATTTGGCTTGGCTTTTCGGGAAATTCAACTTGGGTTTTAAATTTTGAGCTAGACTGTGGTGCACCGTGCACGTGATCGACTTCACTGCTTTACCGGGTAATTTATTTTAAGTTTTTTTTTCTCTCTAGACCTAAAATAGATAAATTTTAAATCTATCAGTCTCTAAATAAGTGTCATGATTAATAAAAATCCTAAAAATGATAAATACTAATTAAACATATTTAAATTTAGGAAATGAAAATATTATACATAAGTCTGAGGCTTTTGAAACTTTGGTTTCTCCAGTCGTCTCAACCCAAACTTTTAAAAAATAAAAAACTAGGACTTTTGTAGTTTGAACTTATTTTAATATAATAAAACAAAAAAATATTTAGGGGTGAGAAAAAAGAAATGACACAGTGAAAATATTGTATGATAATTTTAACATTTAAGAGTTCGTTGGAGACTAGGCACCTTAAGAGACATGCCGAATTATGTACCAAAAAACATGGTCCATTAGATCCTAGACAAACCCAAATTGACACTGCATTTTTTGAGATGGATCAAGTTCAGTCTCAAAGTTTACTCCCTTCATATACTCCAGCGAGTTGGGTAGGGACGACATGACCAGATTTATCACATTGATTGGTCTTCCGATTAGATTTTCGGAAGATCCAATGGTAGTGCGCATCATGCAGACATATTTTCAACATGCCTATCGTAGGATTCCTAGGTCTACATCTAGGAATGACATACTAAAGTTATATAAGTTAGAAAAACAAAAAATAATTAAGAAATTTATGGCATATAGTGGAGTGATGTCAGTGACGTCCGATATCTGGACAAGTCACGATGAATCATCTTATGCATATCTCACCAGACACTATGTAGATTCTAACTGGACATTGAAAAAAAAAATTTAGGATTTTCTGAGATTCTTCAATCTCATGATGACCCGATCATTTTTGAGTGTATGATGAAAATATTTAGTGAATATAAAATTCAAAATAAAATTTTTAGTGTCACATTCGATAATACATCTAATAATGAAGTAGAGATTGACATGTTTGTTAGGAATATTAGAGATGCACCATTATGAGAGATTTTTCATATCAGATACATGTGTCATGTGATTAACCTAATTGTTCAAGCGGGTATGAAAGTCTGTTCTCATGTGTTGGATAATATACGTAATTCAATAAAATATATTCGCATTCCTCGCAGACTAAAAGAGTTTGGTAATCACTGTTTGTTTGTGAATCTTAAGAAGAAAAAATTTCAATCGGATGTGAGACATCAATGAAATTATACGTACATGATGTTGGAATCATGTGTTGAATACGAACACGTAATATCCGACTACGTTAATAGTAAGAGTTACGAACTCATTATTGACGATACTGACTGGGCTTCAAGAATTTCATTTATGAAATTTCTAAAGATTTTTTATAACACGATGAATATGTTTTCGTTGGTTTTTATGCCCACGACTTGCATGATACTCCAATACATATGCAATATTAGTAGCATGTTTAGGAAGTATCGAGCTGACCCGATACTTAGCCATATGGTTGTAGAGATGGAAACCAAGTACTTAAAGTACTGGTCTACTGTTCTATTTCTTTATTGCCTAATTGCATGCATGGACCCTAGGGTTAAGGTGGAAGGGGTAGAAAACACACTGACTTACATTTCCTCGTGCATGAACCTGGAAGAGCCACTTGAAGGGTTTATTCACGAGAAGTTGATTGATCTGTTCACATTCTACGATACTAGGTATGGTGGTGGTGATAGTGAGACTGTGATTACGGATATGGATACATTGTTCTGAGATAACAATTTTTCCATTCAGCTAGCGAGGGGGAAACGTAGGGGTGAACCATCACATAGGAACGAGCTTTCTCGATACTTAGATACCTATTACTGCTCTATCCTATCACATTCTGATACTAAAAATTTTGATATATTATAGTGGTGAAAATCATATGAGTCCATCTTTCCTGTGTTATCTAGGATGACACGTGATCTACTGACTTCTTCGGTGTCGAGCGTATTATCAGAGTCTGCTTTTTCTGTTGTAGTAAACATGATTTCGGATAAGATACCGAGATTACGTCCAAATATTGTTGAGATATTGGTTTGTTTAAATGATTGGGTGGATTCGATGTTTAGTATCCATGATCTTGCTGGAGCTGGGACTGTGGCATGGACTGCAGCCGCATCCAATGCTATAGCGGATGAGTTGATTGCTGATGATGATAATCCATATGATATTGATATTGATGTTGCGGCTAATGATGCTCATGATATGTCGATTGATGATGATCTACTATTTTTTGATTTCGATATTTTATTTTTTATTGATTGTACGCTTTATTTATACGTTACGTTGAAACTTTAATTTGTTTGGTTCAGACTTTCGGTATCTAATAGCTGATTGGTCATTTTCCATTTGGTTTGCTAATATTTTTTTTTTTACTTTTTAATTTTTTTAACATTATTTATTGATTGATTTATTTTTTTGTTTTAATTTTTTATTTAAAAATTTATATCTCTATTATATAATTCTAATAAATTTTAAACTAATTTTATTTTACATTATAAAAAAAATTTACACTTTGTAAATTTAATAAAATTTAAATAAAATTTATATTATAAATTTATAATATTATACATTATCTATAATTTTATAATTTATATATTTAAAATAAAAATTAAAACAATAAAATTCAAAAAAAAAATTTCTTGGCCCGGCACGAAAGCTCGGCCGTGCTCTAAAAAAAGGGCCGGGCCGGGCCTGCCCGGCCCGTTTGATTCTCTAACTTGATGTGATATATACCCATTTTTTAAAAAATATTTTATTTTATTTTTTTGTTTTTTTATAGCATTAATTTGACGTAACATATTTTAGGATGTCTTGTTAATCAAGAATTAGTATAAAGACTTTTTTTTTTTGAGTTAGATGTGTGTTTGCATAATTATACTTAATTTTTTAGTTTATTTATTTATTTATTTATTCAAGTAATGTCAGTTCCAGTTTATGTTCAAAAATTTACCCACGATCAAGAAGCTCACTCAGCCGTGGTGAGCTGTTCTGTTGAACCCAATCCCTTCGAGAGCACTTCAGATGCCGATAATGTTTCTTTTGTGTTTATTGGTCAAGTGGTGCCTAGTTCCATACATGTATTTTCCTGCGTTACTATTAATTATTTTCATGTTATGAAGGGCATCCTACTCTGCAAAGATGCTTGTTCGAAGCTAGCCACTGCAATGAGAGAGTGTTTGAGGGGTACCACAGGTTGACATCGAAGGTTGTTCTGCTGGACAGTACTTGTGAACGTATCCATTAGATTACAGTTTTGTTTCTTCAATGCAAGAAAATGTGCCATGAATATTGTACATTGTAATGAAGCATTTGAAACTTGCTCTCATTAACAGAAAATGTGCAATAAATATGGTAAAGTATGTATGTTCTCATTTGCAATGAAACATTTCAAAGTATTTTCAATATGAATGATCCAATTTGTGGTGTTTTTTTTTTTGGTATAAACTAAATAAATGGAATTTTATATATGGGTATACTAAAAAATACTATTTATAAAAAGAAAAATTAATTTTTAAATTTTAATAAAAATGAATTATATTTTAAAATAATTATATTATTGTATATTATAAGTTAGCAACCTTAAAATTATTAATGTATCGTGTACATAATCATTGTTAAGTTCTTTAAATAGTTGTTTTTTATGGTAAAATACTAGTAGAATTAGAGAGTAGAGAGTACAGCGAATTTTATATAGTGGTGTCAAACGTGCTGGACCGGCACGGCATGGCTCATTTTTATGCTGCATGAATTGGCTACTGGGCTGGGCTGGGGCATGGTTCTGTGGAGGTTAGGCCTGCCACGGGCCACGACCTGAAATCTGCGGGGTTCGGTCTGGTTTGGGTCGGGCTGAAATTCTAATTCTAAAAAAAATTAGGGTTTCGACTTTCGACTGTGTATCGTCCCGCGTATTCGCCCTTTCAGGGCTCGGTGAGCCTCGCCAGTCAGGCGTCGACTTGCTGTGACAACGGTTAGTGTGTAGTCACACGTGCCGTGTCCACGTGGCAGGCATGGCACGATGGGTTGATCCCTCGGCCCAGCACGACTGGCTGAACCCTTAGCCCGACACGGCACGACCGGTGCCGAGGGTCCGCCCGGCATAGGCCCGTGCATGACACGGTATCGTGCCGGGCCCGACCCATTTGACACCTAATTTTATTACTCACACACACACACATATATATATATATATCATACAAAATATTTAGCTCTTTTTAGTTTTATATGAGATTTATAGTGAATTACTATGCATTCACATTTATTTTTAATATTATTTATATTTTTCAAGACCATAATTTCAATATCATTCGTATTTTTCAACATCATATTTTCAACATTTCTCCTTAAATGATCATTATAAAATTTGACAAAAATTATTAAGATTAAGATTATCTCGTTAAAAATTTTGCCAGTAAAACAGTGGGACAAAACTTGGATGAAGAAAAAAAAGATTACAATATGCTAATATCCAATCATACTCACCCTCATATCAATATTATTTGGTTGTATTTTTATATTATATATCAGCTTCTTGAATATTGATGGTGGTAATGACTTAGTGCATAGGTCTGCAAGATTGTCATTTGAACGTATTTATTGGATATTAATTTCACCTAGAGGCATCTAATGGACTAGGCAGTATCAGCCCAGCCCATTTCTTCAGGCCAACCCGTGATCATGTGCTGTGCCAGGCACGACATGCTATAGTACCGTGTCGTGCTAGGCTTGGTTAACTGGAGGGCAGGCCCAGTATGACCCGCGACCAGTAATCAGCTCAAGTTTGGGTCGGGTTGGCTAGTTTTTAGTTAAGTTGAAATTAGGAAATTAGGGTTGTTGACGCTACACCATCGTGCCGTCGTCGTCTGTTGGGCGACACCACATCGTCCCCCTTGGGTATCGTTTCATCTGTCATCAAGTGTCGTTTCGTCGAGCATCGTCACCCTGCAGTGCTGGACCTGGCACGGCTGAACCGTGCAAGGCTTCGGGCCGGGCCCAGGCTGCCCGACACATTTGACACTTCTGATTTAATCACTCTTCTGAAGTTCATGAGTATAAAAAATTTTTGGCAAAATATGTTTGGTTCTATATTCTTTGATGTAACTTCCTTGATTTTTGTAATGCATACAATATTATCTTCAAATATTGTTATTGGTTTATATTTGATTGGTTTATATTCTCGAATATCTTGTCATTGATTTAAGCCATATACATTCTCAACTTACTTCATGAATTGTAATAATTTCAGATGATTCGATGTTGTGAACTAGCTTTATGTGGATTTAAAAGATTATCTGTATCTGCATATCCGAGTAATTGTGACTTTGATTCCTTAAAATAAATAAATCCATATAAATGGTTCCTTAGAGATAGTGCAAACACATGCTTTATTCCATTACAAAGTCTTCTTGTTGGAGTAGAACTGTATGTCTATATATGGCTAATTGATTGACAGAAAAAGTAATATCTGGACGGGTACAATTAGCTAGATATATAAGTGCACCAATATGATTAAGATATGACACTACAAGGCCAAATAATTCTTCATCCTTTTCACATGGTCAACATGAGTCATTGTTCACATTAAGTGAATAGATAACTATTGGATAATTTAAAGGGTGTGCTTTATCTATATAAAATTACTTTAAGATTTTCTTAACATATGTTAATTGGTGAATCAATATTCCACTTGGAAAATGCTTGATCTGTAGGCTGAGATAAAATTTAATTTTTTCAAAATCTTTCATTTTAAATTCCCTTTTCAAATATTATGTTGTTTGTGTGAGCTCTTCAGGAGTTCCAATCAGATTTAAATCATTAACATAAACTGCAATTATTGCAAATCTAATTTCTGATTTTTTAATAAAAATATATGGACATATAAGATTATTTACATACCAGTCTCTTATCTAATTTTAAATGATGTGATTATACCATATGTGCTCAGAATATTTTAATCCATACAAGAATCTATTATTCCATATAGGTGATTATTTACATGCCATTCTCTTAATTAAATACATGTTATGAGATTTTGTACTTGTTGCTTCATATAGATTAAATCTTTCAAGGATTTTCATGTATATATCATTATCTATAGATCCATATAAATACGGTATGATAACATCAATGAGACACATATCCAATCCTTCTGAGACTACTAGACTTATTATCAAATGAAAAGTGACAGTGTCCATAATAAGAGAATATGTTTCCTCGTAGTAAATGCAAAGTCCCTGTAAGAAACCTTGAGAAACAAATCATGTTTTATATTTTATGATATCGTTATTTTTATTAAGCTTTCGTACAAATAGTCATTTATATTCAACAGGCTTTATACTTGCAGGTGTTTGGACTATAGGTTCAAAAACTTTCTTTTTCATTAATGAGGATAACTCTGCCTACATAGTCTCTTTTCATTATGAGCAATCATCTTTTTCTACATTCATTTATATTTTGTGGTTCTAGATCATCATCATTTTGTATGATGTCGATGGTCACTTGGATAGAAAAAATATTATTAACAATAAAATTATTTCTATCCCATTTGTCTCCTTTGTGCACATAACTTATTGAGATCTCGTAATTTTCAAGTATATGTCACTTCAGGGACTTGTCATTCAACAAGTCTCATCAAGGCTTTTTGTTCATCATGCACATTTTCAGGAGCTATTTGTTCATTTTGTGCCACTCTAGTGATGTTTTATTTTTCTTTTGTTATCATCTTCCAAAGATTTATATCTTTCGACCTAATAGGTCTTCCACGCTTCAAGCATATTTTCAATTCATTAGATTTATGTCATTCATGGATATCAACTCATACTAGAGCATTTGTAGGTGGGATGTGTGACCTTGTTACTTTCTGCGCATCAATAAATATATCTGGTAATTGATTTGTAAGATTTTGTAAATAAATAATCTTTTGAAATTCTAATTCATATTGATTTGTACGAAGATCAAAATGGAAAAATATTGTATTTCTGGAAATTTTTTTATTGTTCTGTAGGAACAGACCTTTCTCCTTCTAATAAAGGAAACATAGTTTTATTAAAATGATAATTTACAAATCTTGCTCTAAAAACATCTCTTGTAATGGGTTCAAGATATTTTATGATTAGCGTCAAATCAAAACCTACAGAAATTTCAATTGACTGCACGACCAAATATTCTTAAGTGAGAAATATTTGGTTGTTTACCCGACACAAGTTGTAAAGGGAGATTACTCATGGTAAGATGATTTAATTCTAATAAGTCTTACAACATGCATAATAGTATGTCCCTATGTAGAAGTTGGTAATCTAATTTTTCATCAATAATTGTCTAGCTTAATAATTGGAGATGTTTAATGAGTGATTTTGCTAAATCATTTTGTGTGTGAACATGAGCGGCAGGGGTTCAATATTTATCTCAATTGACATGCAATAGTCATTAAAAACTTGTGATGTAAATTCACCAGCAATATCAACTCTAATGGTTTTGATTGAGTAATCAGGAAATTATGCTCTTAATTTAATCAATTGAACAAGTATTCTAGTAAAAACAATATTTCTTATGGAAATAAGATAGACATTTGAGCATCTAGTGAAGATATCTATTAGAACCATAAAAGAATGACATGATCCACATGGTGGATGGTTAGGTCCACATATATCTCCATGTATTCTTTCTAAAAATATTAGTGACTGACAAAAATTTACTAAAAGAAGGTTTAACTATTAAATTGCCTTATGAACAAGCATCACAAGAAAATTCATTGGGCAAAAGAATTTTTTGGTTCTTTAATGGATGTCAATGTGATTGTTCTATGATTCACCATCACCGTATCATTAAAAATCCAGGATAACCTTGCATGTCATGCCAAAGATATAACCTAGTGGATAATGCTGAGAGCTTTTCTACAATAATCTTTTTACCAGAAATTGTATATGTAATATAATATTATTCTTTATTACATTTATTCATAGTTTTAATATGATATCAATTTTTGTGGATATTTTTAAAACTTAGCAAATTTCTAGTGAATATGCTAGAATATAATGTATTATTTATGTGAAATCTAATTCCATTTGGCAACATTATGTTTGTTCTTCCGGAGCCTTTAATTAATTTTGATGTACTAAATATGGTATTTACACTAGCATTTATTATTGTCAAATTGTAAAAATATTTTTTATCTTGAATGATTATGTGTATGGTTGCACAATCACCAAGACATACATTGTCATCATTCATTTTAAAATTCAATAAAAAAATTTGTTAAAGGAAAAAAAAATTTTAATAACAAAAATATAATTTTATTAACTCAAAAGGAAGCCTATAGATCTATTCGATATTAGCATTATCATCGTTTATCAAATAATTAAAATTATCGCTAGGGCCTACAAGAAAATCTTCAAAATAAGGTAGGCTTAACACAACAAAATTCATTTCATGTTTTTATCTTTTTCCTTTAATGATGCTTGATATAGACCCACTAGATATTTGACCGTACGACAGACACGTGGCCAATGTCCTTCCATTCTGCATCTGTAACAAGTCTCTTTAGGAGCTTTGTGGGATTGTTTCAATACATTTTCCTCATTTTCTTATTTTGCTTCATCATTATTTCATTTCTGGTAGTCATATGAAGTTTTTCTATTCTGAGAATATTGAGAATAATTATTATGATGTTAGTTTTATCCACGATCACGTCATTGTCCACCACAGTCACATCCTCGTCTATACCTATAATTTTGGGATAATGTTGCATTCACCTATTGGGATGCTTCATATCCGTGGGACGGGATTAGTGATTTTTCATTTGTAGCTGATTAGTTTGTTCAGCTACTAGGAGACAAAATTAATCCTTAATATTTAATAAAATTATACTCTCGATATTGCTGCTTCAGGAGCACATCAGAGGTATTAAATGTTGAAACCATTTTTGCTAGCATGTCTCATTCTGTGATTTTTTTTTCTGCAAAGCTTCAAATGAAAATTCAACTAAATAATGTAGAATTATACTCGCTAACTGATTTAAAATATTACAACCTCAGGTACATCCAGTCACTACGAGCTTTTGGTAAAAACACAATCTTTTGATAGTCAAATCTCAATTTTAATTAATTCCACAGTGTAAGTGGATGTTTTATCGTAAGATATTCATTTTGCAGATACTCATGGATATGGTATCTAATAAAAATAAGTGTTTTTGTATGGTCCTACAGGGATATTGTATTTCCTTCTATGATAGTACCTCCAAGATTTGAGATAGTTAAATACAACTCAACATCTATGATAGTATCTCCAAGATTTGAGATAGTTAGATGCAACTCAACATCTATGATTCAAAATAAATAAAATTTTCTCGAAATATCAAGCACCTAATAACTGATATTTGAAAGTTGTCATTTTTGTAAAATTTTTTACAAAAATATAACCTTTTACAAACTAAAAAAATATTACCTTATTTGAAGCAAACTCGTGTTAATAATATGTTATAAAATATTTGTAGAAGTTGAGAGAGAAGTGAAGAGAATTTTCTTACTAAAAAAAACCTATTTCATATAAAGGATTAAGCTCATTTTATATGAGGTGCATAGTGAATATACTAAGCATTCACATTTATTTTTAACATCATTCACATTTTTCAACATCACATTTTCAACATCATTCATATTTTTCAACATCATAGTGTTAATATTTTTGAATTTAGAAACTATTTTTGAATTTGAAATTGATTTTTAAAAAAATTCAAAAATTGTTGTTTTCCATTTTCTAAAAACTTATATGTAAATATGTACAACACACACACATGTGTGTGTGTGTAAGTTTTTAAAATATAATATAGGTTTATATAGACCTTTTTATATGTAGGTATATATATATGTATGTATGTATATATATATACACGCCCACATATACACACAATTAAACAAATTATATATTTATATTTGATTATATTTACAATCCTTTAAATAATAACATAAACATATTAAACATATTGTGACAACAATGAAGTTAGATATTAAGTTGAATTGAAATTTCTTAATCGATTACAACACTACTTATGTCATAACTCAAATATTGAGGTTGCAACATCGACCTTCATTGATTATTTTAGGTTTAGTCCATTCATGATTTCTCAAAATATTATATGGCCCCTCAATATATCTTCTAGTATTAATCCAATCACGTTTCCTCAATATCTATTCATTTTAGTCTTGTCATAACTCCACAAAATAGAGTCACAACTCCGCTATAAAGGTAGCATATTTATAAGAAATATAAGCCAATCATAATAGTGTGTGTGTGCGCGCACGTGTATATATATATATATATATATATATATATTTGTGTGTGTGTGTGTATGCAGATAGACACACAGACACACATGGGTTAAAATATATATAGTTATGTATATAAGTTTTTGAATAGAGAGAGAGAGAGAGAGAGAGAGAGAGAGAGAGAGAGAGAGATTTGTGTGTGTGTGTGTGTGTATGAATTCGAAGACCACTATTTAAAAAAAATGATTTTATTTTTTTATGCTAAGTACAATGGGGATAATTTCGGGATTCCTAGTTAGAGTAATCTAATTATATATTTTAGTATATTTTTTATTAAATATTAGAAATTATGCTCCTTTTTTTTGTAAATATTATTTAAATAGTATACCTAAACATAAAATTTCTCATACATATTTATGTTATTTAACTTTATAATAATAAAGACAAAAGTATTCCTTAATTTTTGATAATTAATTAAATTATTTATTTATTTATACGATGACTTCAATATTATTGCATTTATTTACAAGTAAATAGGTGTTTATTTATTTAAATAAAATTATTAGATTGTATTTATTTATAAAAAAAATGAAATAAAATTTATGTTATTTATTTTTAATTGTGAATTTCAAATTATATTTCATTTCATGAAAAAGTTAAAACAAAACAAATTAATTAATTTATCTACATAATATAAAATTTTAAAATTGTTTTTTATAAAATAAAATTGAAAATTTATTATGGTTATTTTTATGGAACTAAACTAAAAGATCATCTACCAAAAGTAAAATTGGAAACATCTGAGTAAAATTTAATTCAACAATTTTTTTTTTCTGGATATTTGTAGGATGAAATTAACCCAAAATAGTTAGAGACATATTGATAGGAGTAATTCAAACTTGAGGTTAATACATAGTGTCGTGATGCTTGAGACCACGATATCATTTCTTTTGAGTTATGACATGTCAAACTAAAAGATCATCTAAAGTTAAAACATGTATTGGATGTGATGACTTTTTCTAAATATCAATTTTTTTTTTAAGAAATTAGAAATTTTCAAAAAGTCTAAGACATTTTTTTTGTGCGGGAAGATTGTGTTTTGGTGCATTCTCAAAAAATATTTAAAAAAATAGTTGGAATTTTAATATAAAAAAAAAGAGTGCATCAAATTCTTAAATAATTGATTTTTGGTGCACGGAATTATTATATTACTAGAATAGCCCACCCCTCTCCCGTCGCCCCTCTCAACTCTCTCCTCTTCCATTGCCCTTGCCCCTCTCTCCTCTTGCCTCATTCCACTCTCCTTGCCCCTCTCCCCTCGCCCGTTGTTCGTGCTCCACGATGAGCTCTCGGGGAGCTCGATGGAGCTCCATCATGGAACTCATTGGAGCTCCACGACCTCCAACGAGGAGCTCGCTGGAGCTCCAGCAAGCTCATGGAGCTCCAGCAAGCTCATGGAGCTCCATTTGGAGGAGCTCTCGGGAGCTCCATCATGGAGTTTGCTGGATCTCCACGAGCTCCCTAGAGCTCAATGATGGAGCTCTATCGAGCTCCTCTGTGGATCTCCATGAGCTCCCTGGAGCACCTCGCTAAAATTCCTGCGAGGGCGAGGGGCGACGAGAGAGGGGTGATGAGAGAAAGGTAATGATATTTTGGTATTATAACAATTCCGTCCCGTTGAATAAAAATCAATTTTTTTAGAGTTTAGTGTATTTTGTTAAATATTAAAATTTTAATTATTTTTTTTCAAATATTTCCTCAGAAGTGCACCTAAATCAATTTTAATAAAACTCAGCATTCAGGCTTTAGGAAAAATCATAATACTAGAGAAATAATCATAACCTGAGAAAAAGGGTGAAATATGTTTTAGTGCATTCCCTATAAAATAATTGAAAAAAAGTTACTCAAATTTTAATATTTTAAAAATAAAGCACCAAATACTTAACTAATTGATTTTTTGTGCACTCAAGTATCCTAATATCAAAATAAGCTCTCCATCTACCCTCTCTCCTCTCCCACTAGAGCTCCATCAACCTCCATAGCACTCATGCATAAAGTTCATGGAGCTCTAGCAAGCTTCATGAAAGAGAATGATGGAGCTCCCTATAACTCCTTGATGGAGCTCCTACGAGTTCCATGGAAATGATTGATGGAGTTCCATGGAAAGAGCTCAATGGAGTTCCCTGGAGCTCCTCGATAGAGCTAATGGGTTTCCAGCGAGGGGAGAGGGGAGAGGAGCAATGAGAGAGGGATAAGGATAGAAGGGTGAGGAGAGAGGAGAGAGGAGAGAGGAGAAAGGGGAGATTGGAGAGGAGTAAGGGATGAGGAAAGAGGGTAGAGAGGGTAGAGGGGGAGGGGGGAGGGGGGAGGGAGAGTAGATGGAGAGAGTATTTTGGTATTAGGGTTATTAAGTGCAACAAAAATTAATTAGTTAAGAGTTTAGTTGACCATTTTTTAAATATTAAAATTTGGATTCCTTTTTTTTCAATTATTTTATAAGAAGTGCACCAAAACATAATTCTCTCTAATATAAATAGTGAATCGTTGAAAGAAAAAGTGGCAAATAAAAAATAGACAAAAAATTTCTTTCTAAAAAAAGCTAAAAACTTTTGGTTTGCAAGATAAAAATAGAAGAGATAAATTTCCAAAACTTCTATCTTAGATTTGCATAGTTAAGTTGATTAGATTTACTTGATTCAAGAACTAATGTTTATCGATTTGAAAAGATCTATGTGCAGGTATCAAAATCAAGAGCTTTTGTTGAAGTCCAAAAGAGAAGATTTGGAGAAATTGAGGTTTTTTGGGGTTAAAAGATTAATGAGGTCTCCTTTAGTTTAAGAGGTAGTGTTTCTTCTTACTCAGTTTAATTTTATCTTAAGGATTATATTGGGAGTAATTAATTCCAAGGCAAGGAATGTCAATTATGTGAAAATGATGTGTAATTATTCTAGAGATATTTTAATAAAAATTTCTCTAACATCCTGAATTTGGTTTTGGTTGTATCTTAGCACATAGACCTCTAAATTGGGTTACTCCAATTATCTAATACATCCAAAAGATAATAAGAATCAAATTGTAATAGAAGAGCATTGATTTTGAGGTTCATTGCATGAGGACAATTATATCCCAAATATAGAAATAATTTTTGCTTATTGGGTCAAAAGTAGAGTTATTGTAATCTAAATGAGATGATTCAAATCACTAAGTAAAATAGACTTATAGGATAATAATTCACTAGATTATATCTTCTGAAAATATTAATTGCAATGCTAATATTATAGTTGAGATAAGACTTGGGGGTTGCTTAATCCCTTCAAAAAGAATTGTCTAAGTTGTAACCTATGCATAATCTTGTAACATGATGAATATCTAATATGAACATCTCTATATGCATAAAGTGACCGTGATCATGTGGATTGGAATATGATATATATTGGAGTTGAATTTGGGTTGGAAACTATATGCATGTGATATAATCACCCAAGATGCATGGTAATATGTATGATGCAATTGGGTCTTATGATTTTTATTCATATGTAGCATGATATTGATGCGAATTAATGTATTACATCTCATATGCATAGCGACATCACATTTAAAAGGAGTTTGAGTGCATGGTCATGGTCAATCATCATGCATGGTGATTGATTGATGGGCTTGATATCATTGGACAATATCATATAGAGTCGCATGATATTGCATAGCATGAAAAAAATATATGTGTGGGTCATAACAAGCTGAGCTATATTTTTCCTTGGGTGAAAGATCAAAAATGGTTCAGGTACATCTATCGGTGAAAGTCCAAAAAATATTAAAAAACATTAGAGTTCTACGATGAGACATCAAGATTCACTACCCAAACCATCAAATATTTAAGGCACAACATTCTCTATATTATTAAGAGGAGGGGATTCGATGATAGTTGATCATTGGTTCTGACAAGTTGAAATGATTTTAGAGACTATGAAAATTACCTCATATGTCACAAAGATAAAACTAGTTTTATTCCAACTAGATAGTAAATCTCAAGTGTAATTGAATTTGGTCAGAGCCTAAAGAGAATTAGAGGCAAAGACATGAGAAGAGCTTCTTTAACTCTTCTTGGAAAAACATTTTTTGACATCTACTCGTCATGCACAAGCTCAGGAGTTCCTAGAACTGAAATAAGGGATGATGACAATGCTTAAATACATGGCTAAATTCACTGAGTGAGCTCATTTTGTTAATGATTATGTGGCCATATTTGTGGCCAAGGTGAGAAAGTTTGAAGACGAGTTGCAATTTTTCATCTGAGGTAAAATTGTGGGACTCCTACAAGACATGGACTTGATGGTCAAGTCAACTATAACTATTGATAGAGAGGTAGATGATGCATTAAGTATTTGGGATACAAGTGTGAAAGATAATAGGAGAGATAACTAATATTCTTATTTTAACTTAGGAAAGAAGTAGGGGACTTCTACTTCGTAAGGGTTTCATAGACAAGGCCATGACTATCAAGGCAAAGACAAAGGCAAATCTTTCCAAGGTGAGATTTAGGAGAGACTTTTGGGCACTTCATTTACCAAAGAAGAACATATGTTATTGTTTCCATTAGCTTGGTCATATGAAACAAAATTATCCCAAGAGGCAAGAATCCCAAAGTAATAGGATATCATAGTCCCAATCATAATTAGGATGTATACATGCATAATTTGTTCCTCCTTTCTCTAGTATGAGCACGAGGAATCAATATTAGATTCAACTTGTTGTCCAAGTACATTCTACTTCATAGGTAAGCTAGAGGGGCTAGGGTATGGATCAAGATCAAGGTCTGGGCTCGTAGGCTGATACTTCAGAGAATTAGGAGCATGTCTACATCATCATACCTCACACTAAGATTGTAGATTAGTCAATCATATGAGGTGCCCTTCTAGTCTCTTTCTCATGGGAAAAGGTTTATTTGATTCTCATACATCATATTCATTTATTACTACAACATGTATGAATGATTTGAGTTTAAAGGTTTATCTTGGAAAAATCATTACTTGTGAATTCTCCCCTTGGAACTAGTGTGAGTGTTAATTCGATATATTTGAATTATGAGTTAGATATCTAAGTGATTCTACTCACTATGGGCCTAAGGGTCATGGACATATTGGAGCTCGATGTCTTCCTTGGGATGAACTAGTTGATGACACATCAAGTCATTATTAATTATGATCATAAGAATTCCACCACCTATACATTCGATGATATTTGTTTTATGTTTTAGGTGGATAAGTATGATTCCTTATCCAAGGCTATATATGTTCCTAAGAGACATGGATATTTGATGAGTTGGTTGATAAGCATTACTCTGGAGGATAAGGTGAGATAAGATTTGAGTCTACCTCATGTAATATGTGAATAATATGATATTTTTCTAAATGAATTGCTAGGAATACCTACACAGAAAGATGCAGACTTTACCATCAAGTTACGCATAGGAATATTGCCTATTTCTATACCTCCACATAGAATGATACCAACTAATTTGCAAAAACTCAAGGTTTTGTTATAATAATCATTGAATAAAGACTTTGCGAGATTAAGAATTTCTCCTTGGGGCACTCATATATATCTTGCTAAGAAAAAGGAAAAAAATCTTAAACTTTGTATAGATTATTTCCAATTAAATAGAATTCCTATCAAGAATATATATTTTTTACCAATGATTGATGATTTGTTTGATTAGTTGAGAATAGTATGAGTTTACTCAAAGATAGATATTCACATTAATTATGATTAGTTGAGGGTTAGGGAGGTAGATATTCCTAATATAATATTTAGGATGCAGTTTGAGCACTATGAAATTCACAATGATCCATTTGGGTTGACAAATGCTCCAATGACATTCC
Source organism: Sapria himalayana (assembly GCA_029783825.1). Classification (NCBI taxonomy): domain Eukaryota; kingdom Viridiplantae; phylum Streptophyta; class Magnoliopsida; order Malpighiales; family Rafflesiaceae; genus Sapria; species Sapria himalayana. The sequence continues at coordinate 781,824 of JAREIK010000654.1, read as the reverse complement.
TATAGCTCATGCATAAGGTATCCTAGCCCTATTTAGATCAGTTTATTATTATATTTATTAATGACATATTTATCTAGTATAAGTATGAGTAGGAGCATGATTAACACTTGAGAGGAGTTTTCTCCCATATTCTAAAGATAATCAGTTATATGCTAAATTCAGTATGAATTTTGACTTATTGAGGTAATATTCTTAGGGTACGTGATATTGACTTCAAGTTCATATGTGAACTTAGAGAAGGTTAAGACAATAATAAATTGGGAGAAATTGAAGTAGTCTTTGAGATATATAGTTTTTTGGGATTTAAATTATATTATAGGAGGTTCATTGAAAACATCTACCAATTAGATGCAATCTAGAAAGGTAGTAGCTTATGGTTCTTAGTAATTGAAGAACCACAAGAAAAATTTCTCCAAACATGATATGAAGTTAGCCATCATTTTCTTACCTTTTAATGTTTAACACCATTATTTATATGTAGAACAATTCAAGATGTTTTCAGATCACAAAAGTCTAAAGTATATTTTTACATAGCAAGACATTAAAATGAGACAATGTAGGTTGATACAATATCTAAAAGATTATGACTTCATATTGCACTACCATCTTCGTAAAAAATATGTGATGGCTGATACACTTTGTTGGAAGTCATAAAATACATAGGCTAATATAGCTTCTTAAGAATGAAAAATACTTGAGACTTTGGGATAGTTCAAACTATATTATAAAAGTTAGGCCCAAGGTACTTTGGAAAGTTTAGTGGCTACAACTTCCTTGTTGGACATGGGGAGTTTAATGGCTACAACTTCCTTGTTGGACATGGGGATTTAATCACATAGACATGACTCTAAAAGGGAGTTCCATTGCTCTCATTTTGATGTGCACCCAAGTGACATTAGGGGTTTCTATGATCTTCATTATCAGTATCACCAGGGTAGGATGAAGAAATATGTTGAGGACTTTGTTCGTTGATGTCTTATGTGTCAACAAATAAAAGTTAAGCACCAAAGGCCAATGGGTTGATCCATTTCTTAGAGGTAGCCGAGTAGAAATGAGAATATATCATGATATATTTTATGACTCACCTACCACAAATATTACAAGGACACAATATTGTGTTGATTATAGTGGACGGACTTACTAAGTTGACACACTTTCTATAGTAGTATGTATGATCTTCACTCTAGAGAGTTTGTGTAGGCTGTACATATGAGAAATTATTCAATTACATGAAGTGTCAGTATTTGTAGTACTAGATCAGAATCCAAGATTTATGATTCACTTATTGATAAAATTTCAGCAAGCCATAGAGACAGTTAATGATGAGTACAACTTTTCATTCTTAGATAGATGGTCAATTAGAGACAACTATCCATACCTTAGAGGACATGCTATGAGCATGTATCATTGATCTTAAGGGTAGTTTGTGTGAAATCCCGAAAAAAAATGAATAAATTATTAACATGATTTATTTTCTAGGGAAAAATGATTAAAATGATAATTTTGCAATAAGAAAAAAATAAACTAAAAATTTTAGAACATTGATGATAAAATGGATATCGTTATTGAATTCTTCTTGGAAAATATAGCTACGGTGTCAAATTTCGTTAAATTCTGAGAAATTCAGAATTTAGTTATTTTTTTAATTATTTAAATAATTATTAGAATATTTAGAAAAAAAATAAACGTAACTGAAAGACCGCACCACGTCGTCTGCAAGTGGCTATGCATGCACTATCCAGGCGTCAAACATTAAAAAAAATTAATAATAATAATTATAAGTGTTTTTTATATTATTAAAAAAAAGAAAAAAAATTACGTAAGGAATCCTGAAAATGGGATAACGCTGATAAAAATAAAAACAATGCTTCGGCGGCTGGGGAGAGAGATACAATACAGAGGAAAAAAAAATAAATGATTCGTTTAATTTTCTTTTGATCGTAACGGATTATTCTGGAGTCGAAATAGAATAGTCTAAGAACTAAAGCTATCTACACGACTAGACTTCAATTTAATATCAAATTTACAAAGTCTCGGTGAAATTTTTTGGAAGGTTGTGGTTTTCTCTTATTAGAATTTTTTTCTATTTAAATGGTATAAATGATCATGGTTTATATTTCAATTCGAATTGTTAGAAATGTCATTGGAAATAGTTAATTGATAAAAAATTTATGGGTTTCATTTAGTAAAATTTAGTGCAGGTGAATTGAGTTTAGATTGTTATAGCTATGTCTGAAACGTCATTTAATTATAAATGACATAATTATATTTCATGTGCACAGGAACATTCCATATACATGGGTGGGTGCATATATATATATATATATATATATATATATGTATATAAAGGTATATGGATTGTATTTGGTGAACTCGAATCAGGACAACATCCAAACTAAGTTGCGTGGTAATTTATTTGGAGCACGACTATAATAAATTTATGAACTTAAATTGAGATAACGTCCAGACTGAGTTACCGATAGTTTTTGGAAAATAACCAAGGAAAAAAATATTTTATCGGAGAAATGTCCAATATGTTTTTCGGAGGAGGTCCATATTTTTCGGAATAATTTCAAAAAAATAAAATTTCTATAGATAGATAGATATATATATAATATGTCACACTTGGCTTCGACATGTATGAGGGAGTCGATGGAACTCAGGAATATGGGCATATAAATATTTCATACATAATTATATTCATATAAATATTGTACTTGAATGAGCATTGATATATATGCATGACGTTTTACGTGCACTTAGGTAGGGAGTAACTCTGTAGGAGTTTATGTCTGCCGAGCTTTGCTCATTCTGTTGCAGGATCCCTTTTTAGGTACAAGTCCAGGGCAGATGACAAATCCACATACGGGATCGCACATGTGAAGGAAAACTAGTTGTGGCTTAAATAATATGTTGTATTTTTTTTATTCCGTTGAGCAAATAACATGGAAAAAAAATGTATGATACATTTGAGAAAATTTTAATTTATTACACATTATATTGTGTGATGGAATGAATGAGACCCCATGTGGGATGAGGTGTCATAGTTTGGAAGAACATTTACCCTTGGTAAATCTTGCTTATAATAATAAGTGAGCATATATATGACACCTTATAAAGAACTTTATGAGAGACCTTGTCAATCTCTAGTTTATTGGAGGATGTGGGAGACAAAACAAACTATGAGTCTGAAACTGATTAGAGTCACCTATGAGTGAATTTAATATAGAAGTATCTCCTCATAGCTTAGAGCTAACATAAGAGCGATGCACATAGGTGGTAACAACCTCAATAATTTGAGATGGGAGATCATATCTTTTTGAAGGTGATGCCCAAGAGAGGACTGGCCAGGTTCAACAAGTAGGAAAAGTTATCTTCATGGTTTATTGAGTTCTTTGAGATACCTGAGAGGGTAGGCATGGTAGCATATCCGTTAACTTTATCAACAAGATTATTGAGTGTTAATACAATATTACATATCCATGCTCCAAAATATATATTTCATATCCAACCTATATAGTTGATTGGGGTAAGCTCATTGTTGATGCTGATAGAATCTTTGAGGAAGGATTGATATTCATCTTAGATATCTAAGAATAAGTTTTTCAAGGCAAGACTATGAGTGTAGTACAATTATTATGTCAACATCAATGAGTAGATGAGACTTTGAGAACATGAGGACACTGTGCATGTCAATTATTTATTATTATTTGAAAATGAATGTATATTCTATCCTTCAATATCAAGTGATGATTATACATATGAATTGAAAGTGTATCAATATACTTGAAACCACTACTTTACCTCATTTAGGTTGTGACATGCCAAAATCTCATAACATGTGTTGGATATGATATTTTTTTTTCCAAAGTCATGATTTTCCTTCCAAATATTATGAATTTTTTCAAATGGCCTTTTCTTCATGAATGTTACCACTTTCCAAAAAGTCATGACTTTTCTTTCCTAATTATGGCGACTTTTGCCAAAGTCACAACTTTTCATTATGCCGTGATTATTTCTATAATATCACAACTTTTCATAAAGTCACAATACAAAGTTTAGTTAAAATCAATTTAATATACATGAAAGGAAATGAATGAGGGAAAAAGAGATAACAAAAACTTCTTTCTGAAAAGATAAAAAACTTTCTAGGGCGGGGGAGAGAAAAAGAGAAGAGATACATTTTCAAAACTTCTCTCTTAGATCTATAACATTAAGTTGATCGGATTTAGTTGATCCATGAACTAAAGTTTATTAATTCGACGAGATAAATGCATATGTATTGAAATCAAAGAAATTCTCTAAAGTTCGAAAGAGTGGATTTAAAGAAATTGAGGTTTTTTTAGAGTTAGAAGGGTTATATAGATCTCATTAGTTCTAGATGTAGAGGTTCTTCCTACTCTATATTGAGAGCAATTATTTATTTTTCTTTATTTTTTGTGTGTTCTATTTGTGTGTGGTGGATGTTTTAGAGAATTCCAAAGGTATGAATAGGAATTCGTTGAAATTGGTGTATGATTATTTAGTTTTGGCTTTAACTGAATTCCATGATTTTTGGCAATAATTGAATTCACAAGGTTGAAAATGGAAATTTGTTGAAAAATGGAAATTTGTTGAAAATTTTCAAGGTGGAAATTTCTCTAATAAAAGAATTTAATTTTGGTTATAAGTTAGTCTACGGACCTCCAAATTAGATGATTCTCATTAGATATGAAGTTAATAAAATTATCTAAAAATATCTAAGAAATACGAAGAACCAAATTATATTCAAAAAGTTTTGATTTTGAGGTTCAATTTATGGGGACTATTCTTTCCCCAATATAGAAATAGGTTTTTTTATTTTCGTAAGTTGAGTTATAATGACCCAAACAAGATGATCATGAATATGCAATTGATTAAGTTACAAACTTATGTCTAACCTTATAAAATGATGAATATGCTGTTAAGAAGTGAAGATTGATTACACATGGTCAAAGAGTCTTCAAAGCAAAGAAGTCTTTGGCGTAGAAGTCTTTGGTGTGCAAAGAAGTCGTTGGCGTAGAAGTCTTTGGTGTGCAAAGAAGTCTTTGGCGTGCAAAGAAGTCTTTGGCGTGCAAAGAAGTCTTTGGCGTGCAAAGAAGTCTTTGGCGTGCAAAGAAGTCTTTGGCGTAGAAGTCAAGTGATTTGGCTATAAATACTCTTGTAGGCAATCTCATTTTAGAGTGTGTGTTGAACTCCACTATTTTTCTTCCTCTTTAAGTATTTTCTCCTGGCTTTGTATCGCCCCCAGACGTAGGATTTATATCCGAACTGGGTTAACAAATTCGTGCGTCTTTTATCACTTTCACGATTATTGTATTTTTTGTCCATCTTGATCCGATCTATTTCCTAACAACTGGTATCGGAGGGAGGTTCAAGGAGTCAAGATGGAGGGAAAAAATTCCAGTCGAATGGTTCAATGGTTCCGACTTTGGATTCTGGCGAATGCAGATGGAGGCTTACCTGTACGGGAAAGACCTGTACGGACCACTTGCAGAAAAGCCCGAGAAGACAAGTGATGAAGATTGGAAAGTGCTCGATCGGAAGGCGATGAGCGCAATAATCTTATCGCTCTCTCGGAATGTCGCCTATCACGTGAAAGGAGCAAAGAGCACGAAGGAAATTCTTCAGACTCTTGCCGACATATATGAAAAACCCTCAGCAATGAACAATGTCATGCTGATGAAGAAACTGTTCCGGTTGCAAATGGAAGAGAGGAAGTCGGTGGCCGATCACTTAAATGACTTCAACCAACTCACGACACAGCTGGCGTCTGTGGACATCGTGTTTGATGATGAGGTAAAAGCGTTAATTTTGCTCTCATCTTTACCTGACAGTTGGGATGTGGTTGTTACATCGGTGAGTACTTCGTCTGGGGAGGAAAAGATGAAATTCGATAACATCAAAGACATGATGTTAAATGAAGAAACCCGTAGAAAGCAGGCGGGTGGGTCGTCTGGCTCTGCACTTCATACAGAGTCAAGAGGAAAATCCGACACACGGGAAAGATACCGTGGAAGATCGAAATCCAAGGGCAAGAACAAAGGCAAGAAGGAGATGGTATGTTGGAACTGCGAGAAGCCCGGACATATGAAGAGTGAATGTCGGGCGCCAAAGAATGAAAAGGAGGGCCGAACAGTAAACGCTGCGACGGAGATCACGGATGCACTCTTGTTGAGTGTGTGCAGTTCATCCGATGATTGGGTCGTGAATTCAGGAGCCTCGTTTCATTCATGTAGCAGCAAGGACATCATGAAATCATACACTTCAGGTGATTTTGGTTTAGTTTATCTTGCGGATAACAAACCCCTGGAAATTGTAGGAAAGGGAGATGTGCAGATAAAATCCAAGAACGGGTCATACTGGACTCTACATGATGTGAGGCACATACCAGGACTGAAGAGGAACTTGATCTCAGTCGGACAACTGGATAGTGACAGATTCCACACGACATTTGGAGATGGGAAGTGGAAGATCTGTCGGGGAGTAATAACTTTGGCTCGAGGGCTAAAGTCGGGAACACTCTACATGGCAGGTGGATCAAGCACAGATATCTCCCTTGCAGGTACAGTATCACAGGCTGACTTGTGGCATAATCGATTGGGCCACATGAGCGAGAAAGGAATGAGTGTGCTGAAGTTGAAAGGGCGGTTGCCCAAATTGAAATCGGTGGATGTGGATATTAGTGAACATTGTGTGTTCGGGAAACAGAAGTGGGTGAGCTTCTCGACCACAGGAAGAACTCCAAGGAAGAAAAAATTGAATCTTGTCCACACCGATTTGTGGGGGCCAGCACCGGTGTTATCTCTTGGTGGATCGGCGTTCTACATGACATTCGTCGATAACTCCACTAGAAATGTATGGGTGTATTTCTTAAAAATAAAATCTGATGCCTTTGACACTTTTAGGAAATGGAAGACACTAGTGGAGAATGAGACAGGTTTGCGAGTAAAATGTCTCAGATCGGATAATGGTGGTGAGTACAACGGTGAAAATTTCAAGAATTATTGCGCCGACCATGGAATCCGGATGGAAAAGACAATCCCGGGGACACCTCAGCAAAATGGTATTGCTGAGAGGATGAACAGGACACTGAATGAGAGTGCCAGATGCATGCGACTGAAGAGCAGGCTGCCAACCATGTTTTGGGCAGATGCAATCAATACAGCTGTCTTCTTAATCAATCCGGAAGTGTACATTCATTGGGTATATTTCTTTTTTACGCACTTTTGGTTGTTCAGCCTATATTTTGAATGATGATCGGACTAAGCTAGATGCTACGTCAATTAAATGTACATTCATTGGGTATGGGACTGACGAATTTGGGTATAGATTTTGGGATGATCAAAATTGGAAAATAATTCGTAGTAGAAATGTTATATTCAATGAGGATGTGATGTACAAGGACAGTAAGGCAAACCCGAAGGATGACAAGAAGGAAGGAGAATATGTTGATCTGGATATCTCAAATACTGGGATTTTGAGACCGATAGGATCAACGGAGACAGATTCAGTGGGAGTTCAACCGGACGAGACCGAACAAACGGAAATAGAGTCAAAACCAACATCGAAGAAACCGATTGGTGATTGTAGCACACCCTTGGCATTGGGTCGAGAGCCTAGACAGAGAAGGGCCCCAGATAGGTACTCTCCTTCTTCTCATTATCTGCTTTTGTCTGATTGTGGGGAACCTGGGTGTTATGTAGAGGCGATCAACAATGATCACAAGAGCAAGTGGGAGTTTGCAATGGATGACGAAATAAACTCTTTAAAGAAGAATGACACATGGGAATTGTGTCGGCTCCCAGTAGGAAAGAAGGCCTTGCAGAACAGATGGGTCTACCGGATCAAAGAGGAATCAGACGGAAAGAAGCGGTACAAAGCGAGACTGGTAGTGAAGGGATTTCAGCAGCAATACGGTATCGATTTTACGGATGTCTTTACACCTGTTGTTAAGTTGACTACTATTCGTCTAGTTTTGAGCATGGTAGCAACAGAGAACCTGAAGTTATAACAGATGGATATAAAGACGGCCTTCCTTCACGGAGATCTCGAGGAGGAGATTTACATGGTGCAGCCAGAGGGATATACTGAGAATGATCAGCAGGTCTTTCGCCTGAAGAAAAGCCTTTATGGATTAAAACAGGCTCCGCGGTAGTGGTACATAAAGTTTGAAAACTTCATGCTGGAGATTAATTTCTCTAGATGCAATGCTGATCATTGTTGCCATGTGAAGAGGTTTGATGACTCGATTATTATTCTACTCTTGTATGTTGATGACATGTTGATCGCATGATCAAATGTAAAAGAAATTGAGAGGCTCAAGGATCAATTGTCAAAGAGATTTGACATGAAGGATCTTGGCGAGGCAAAACAGATTTTGGGTATGAAAATCACAAGGGATAAAAGTGTTGGTAAGTTATGGCTATCTCAATCAGATTATATTGAGAAGGTATTGTGCAGATTCAATATGAAAAATGCAAAACCAGTTGGAATGCCATTGGGAAACCAGTTCAAACTATCCGACAATGATTCACCACAGACTGACTCCCAACAAAAAAAAATGAGAGTCACGCCATATGCCTCAGCCATTGGGAGTCTGATGTATGCTATGATTTGTACACGACCAGATATAGCACATGCAGTGGGAGTGGTTAGTCGTTTTATGAGCAATCCAGGAGTGATGCACTGGGAAGCTGTTAAGTGGATTCTTAGGTACCTGAGGGGTACTAAGGACCAAGCATTGGTGTTTGGTAAGAGCAAGCTTACCTTGTTTGGGTTTGTTGATGCTGACTTTGCAGGGAGTGACTATGACAGAAGGAGGAGCACTACAGGGTATGTATTCACATACGGCATTACAGCCGTATCCTGGGTCTCAAAGCTGCAGAAGATCGTTACATTGTCCACGACAGAAGCTGAGTACGTGGCAGTTACTGAGGCGGCCAAGGAGCTTGTTTGGCTGCAACATTTCTTGGGTGAATTAGGGAAACCTCAGGCAGATGTGGTTCTTCATAGCGATAGCCAGAGTGCGATCCATTTGGCAAAAAATCCCGCATTCCATTCATGGACAAAACACATCGAGATCAAGTACCACTTCATCCGAAAACTTCTGGAGAAGAAGGCGCTGCAGCTGGAAAAGATCAAAGGAGAAAAGAACCCTGCTGACATGCTAACCAAGGCGGTTACGTTGGAGAAGTTGAAGCTGTGCTTGGCTTCAACTGGCCTTGATGATTAGCACGGGCAAACTTGGTGGTACCAAAAGGAAGTGGAGAAAAGCTGATCAATCTTCAAGTGAGAGATTGTTAAGAAGTGAAGATTGATTACACATGGTCAAGGAGTCTTCAAAGCAAAGAAGTCTTTGGCGTATAAGTCTTTGGCATGCAAAGAAGTCTTTGGCGTGCAAAGTAGTCTTTGGCGTAGAAGTCAAGTGATTTGGCTATAAATACTCTTGTAGGCAATCTCATTTTAGAGTGTGTGTTGAACTCCACTATTTTTCTTCCTCTTTGAGTGTTTTCTCCTGGCTTTGTATCACCCCCAGACGTAGGATTTATATCCGAACTGGGTTAACAAATTCGTGCATCTTTTATCACTTTCACGATTGTTGTATTTTTTTGTCCATCTTGATCCGATCTATTTCCTAACATATGCAATATGAATATATATATATGAAATGTTCATGGTAATGTGGATTGGCTTGTGAATGTGAGATGTATTAAAATTGAATATGGGTTAGAAACTATATGCATCTGATATAGTTATCCAAGAATAAGATTCATGATAAGATATATGATGCAATTGGACCATTTAATTTTTGTTCATATGTTACATGATATTGATGTGACTTAGTATATTACATTTCATATGGATAGGGACATTATATTCCAATGGTTACAAGTACATGGTTATAGTCAATTATCACACTTGGTGATTGATGAGTTCACTTGTTAATATTAGATGGTGTCCAATAGAGCCACACAACATTGGAAAACATGGAAAAAATATGGGTGGATGCATGGCTAAACTTTCTTGGGTGAAAGACCCAGATTGGTTGTGACACATATGTTGGTAAAAGTTTAAAATGTATTGGAAGGCATGTAGAGTCCTATGATAAGACTCCAAAAATTTGATACCCAAACAAAACACACACTATTAAATTTCAAAAAGAATTTTGAAATAGTGGCATCCATGAAATATTTTGATTAGAAATAATAAATTTTATTTTAAAAGAAATAATTAGATATGCTTATCAATGATATTTTTACCATATATTGGTATGTGAATTGTGTGGTGGTAGCCAGTAATAGTATGTTTCATAGTGTGAATTTGAGTCTCATCTCATTACATATACAACATTTTCAGTTTGAAACTTACATTTTGGAATTATGGGGATTAATTGCTAGTTGTGGATTACAATCATGACTTATCCTTGGTAAATATTTTAGGTGTAGGATATGTACTAGTGGATGACAATCATTCGAGGTTGAAATTTTGAGAAAAGTTGGATTGTAGCATGATGTGTTATTTGCAAAATGATTGGAATGATGTTGTTTTTTATTTAAATATCTTACGTAAGAATATTTTGAGAAAGTCTAATAATTAATAACTTTTTATATATCATGTATCCCCTGAGTATGAATGAATGAATAAGCCTTTGAATCAATTTTAATCAAAATTGTGATTGTGGTCTTTGAATGTTTGGATAGAATTCTAATACAAGGGGCATCAAAGCTTAATTTATAAAAGCTTAGGGTTTGATGTCTGATACCAACATCAGAAACTAGGGCTCTATCTATTTTTTTTAATGAATCCCAATAAATGGGGCACAACATGATGGGGTCAAGTTACCTAATTTCACCAAGTTTTTTTGTGAGTTGACGGTTGGGTTTGGGAGTTTTACTTGCTCCGACCCAAGGGCCCCAAAACTCATATATGAGATGAGAAATAATATGAGTTGGGTTTGAGAGAAGGATAAAAAAACAAAAAAGATGATTTTATATATTTTTAAAGAATGAAAACTTTATTTTATTTATTTTATTCTAACAAGTTAAAATTGTTATTTTATTTGTTTTATAAAATAGAATGAAAATTATGTTTTTCTTTTTATAATATGAAATTATTATCTAATTATTTGTATAATACTAAAACCAAAATGTTATTATTTGTATTTATTATAATTTTATTCGATTTGGTTTTAAGATGTCATATGTTTTTGTAAAATTTATTTTGCAAAAACTAAAAAGGAAAATATTACTCTATCTATTTCATAAAATGTTATATTATTATTATATGAAATTATTTAATTTATTAATATGATAAAATCTCAAAGACATTATTAGATTATTTTATCTATTTATTTTATATAAAACACAAGATTATTTTACTTCTTTTAAAAACATGAAAAACATTATAATACATATATTATTTTCTACTTGAATAGAAAAGACTTGTGAAACCAATTATACAATATCATAGATCTACTCACACTTGTCATGATGGAGACAATTAAACTAGTCATGATGGTGACAATGTTTGTGGAAGCCATCTTAGTTACCATGGTCATCTTGGTAACGCCTATCACATCATAATGTTCATATGGATCACTCAACATTATTTTTTTTGATCACTTAAGATTACATTGGTTAGACAAGTCGCATAAGCCATACTTGTCACCTTAGTAATATGAGTAATCTTGGCCATGTCAGTTATAAATTATTAGTGTTTTACAAACCACAATAAATCTATTTGCTAGATCATTGGATGAAAACAACAACAATATGATTTTGTATAGAAAATCATTCAACATTAGATTGGGTTTGATATAGTCCTACCAGTGGTCTAACTTGTGAACTTTCTGAATAAGGCAATTTTAATAAGGCAAACAGGTAGCGCATTATTATAAAAAAACATTGTTTTGTATCAAAATGATGTCATTTTGGTTGCACACTAACACCCACTCTCCATTCAAATCTTTTTTTTTCCTTCTGAAGCCTAAATAGTATATACAAACAAACCCATGAGCCATAGATAAATATGGAACCATGGAAAATGTTGCTCATCTTTGGAACTTTTACTAGTGTAAAAATTGGGTCATAACTTTTCTTGCTTTTCAACTATAATTTAGTGATTGTTTGTTAACAAAAGATTATTTAAGACTTGTAAATTTGCTATCGCTTCTTTATTAATTTTTGATCATTGAAGTATTACATACTTTGTATTTATACATTGCACTAATATTTTAAATTTCCAAATTTTAATTTGAATCATTTTATTATTTTATTCATTAAAGTTTTGTTTTTTTTAATTAATAGAAAAATGAAATCAAACTTGACTCCAAACACGTGAAGATTCAACCTCAACATCACGATCTATTTTAGATAAGAATGACCCTGCACTGTATCACATTTTTAAATAATTATATGGAAATGTAATAAAACTTGACTCCAACTATTCATGAAGATTCACCCTCGAATTTATCATATACTAGAGTAAGAACAACCTTACATGAGAGCATGTTTGTATTGTAAAAAAGTTACAAAAGGTGGGAGAATACTTATAATAAATTGCCTTGTTGGAGTGAAAGGAAATGTTGGACCATGTCAATCAGTTTCTTTTGATGTTAGATTTCAAGTGGATCGGAAGGAATTTGAATAAGTGGTCCAAGAAAATACAAAACCATACAATATCTGTAATTAGTGGTAAAATAAAAAAATAAACACAAGATAATTATTTTATATTAAGAATTACCTCAAGGGGCACAACTTTTCATTAAGAGTATATTAACTAGGAAAGATACTATTTGGAGAGCATATCTCAGTATTGGAAGCTTTTTTTTATGATCCAAAACCATACATTCCTTCTAATGAGGTGAATTCATTCTACTTTAATATAATATTCAATGCTATAGTTGTAATTGCTCTTGGATATATCCAACATGCTATCGACTACAAGTTTGGTCTTTTACAGAATACTAAGAAAGAAATTCTATTACTTGTGAATTCTTATTCTTAATTTTTCTTACAGGATGTACAATAATGAGTGATGATTTGACTAATAATAGAGAAAAATATTTAACTTTTTGGTTTTATTTTTTTTAAGGTATATTATTTGTGAAGTCTATTCATGCTTCAGATATTATGAAAGATGCAACTAATTTATTTTAACTATTTGATGTGATAATTAAATGGGTTGGTCCAACCATCAATTGGTCACCATTAAATGATGTGATCCTATTAGTAATTGATAACACAACAAATTATGCGAATGCATAGAGATTAATTTTTGAGAAGTATAACCATATCAATTGGTCACCTTATGCAACTCATTTGCTTAATTTAATAGTTTTATTGTCAGTCAAATCATATTGTTGAGCTTGCAAGAAGAAATTCACAGAAGATAATTTCTGTGTATAATCATATTGTCATATTAAGTTAGTTAAGAAAAAAATGGACATTAATTCTTCAGGCTATTTCAACTTTCTTAGTACCATATTTATTACTTTGAAAAACATTCATGGTCATAAATATGATTTGCAAGCTTTAATGACTAGCATGTTCTTTGTGGACTCTAGATATTCGAAGGAAAATAAAAGTAGAGTTATAGTTTTTTTTCATCTTGGGTAACGATATTTATATTGATTATTTAATAGATGTGAAACTCTTGGCTCCACTTGTGTGCTCATTATATATTGTTGATTTAGATAAAATTCCTTAAATGTGATATGTGTATGAAGATATGTATAGGCTTCATTTGGGCATCAAGAAGCTATTTAACCATAACAAGAAACTTTTAAAGTATTATGGGAATATCATTTAGTAATGTTAGGAAGAACAACTCCATAGGGGCATTCTTGAATGATCTCATTGGTTGAATCTATATTTTTAATATGATCAAGAAAACTTTTGTGACAAACTCGAAGTTATTAGATGTGTCTTGAATGTTATTTAACAAAAAGTGTTGAAAGGCTAAAACAAAGGTGATTCTAGTCACATTGATTTTTTCAGTCACACATCTTTTTAACAAGTGTTCCATAGTCATCTTGGTCTTCCAAATAACATGAGTGATACTAATCACTTTGGTCACATGAGTCACCCTTGTAAAGCTAGTTATACTTGTTGTATAGGATACACTAATCTTGCTAGTCACACTAATATCATGATGATAGCCATGGTGACCCATCTGATCAACATGATTTATGTGATAATTCTAACCATTATGACTAGTATGGAAATGATGAATCTTGTACTTAAGGTGATCAGGGTGACCGGTGCAAGATATGTGATAACTATTGCTAGGATGATCATTGGGACTAGAGTGACCTATTTGATAAGTACGACTAAGATGATCAAGGTAACTTGGGTAAATAAGGTGTCCAAGGTGACTAGGGTGAATGGTGTGGCCTATATGACTTTTAAAGATCACCTTCATCATCTTGATAACATTGTGATAATGTTATCAAGATGATGAGGCTGACTAGAATAACTTGCATTAGCATTTTCTATTTCATGTATGACATGCATGAGTTGCATGACATGCATGATTTGCATGACATGTGTCCAATAATATTACTAGTGTGACGCAAGTAACCATGGTAACCATGGTGACACGATGATCTATGATCACTATGACTAAAGTGGCCTATTTGAGTAGTGTGTCATGTATGAACTTTTTGGCTCATGTGGCTTGGTGACCAATATGACTAATTTGCATGTATGATGTGTGTAACTAGCATACCCTTTGTAAAAGAGTGATTAATTTAAATCAACATGACCTATGCATTTGTTGTGATGAGTATTCATAACGTTATTAAGGTGACTTAGGTGACTAGGGAAAGTGTGGCTAGTGTGACCTATGTCACAGTAGTGTGGCCATATACTAGTTTGACAAGTGTGGCTAGTGTGACCTAAGTCACACATGTGACAAGTGTGGCTAGTGTGACCTAAGTCACACATGTGACATGTGTGGTTAGTTTTGATTATGATCACACAAACATACTAACAACTTCAGTCATGCTGGTTATCACCATCACATTCAACACCCTAGTCAATCTAGTCATGCTAGTTACCATGGTCACCTTCGTGATCCTAGTGCCCTTATTCACTCTGGACACACTAGTACATTTAGTCATATAATTCACCCTAGTTATCCATTTGACCCTTATTTTCCTATTTATCTTTCCAATGTTCATCATGCTAGTCATTTTATAATTCTAGTCACACTACTCATACCATCACAATGATCACATCACTCATCCTTGTCACCCTGGTTTGACTACCCATTTTATCATGTGGATCACACTAGTCAACTTAGTCATGGTAGTCAAACTTGTCATACTTTTTATGGTTTGACTACTCATTAACCAGTGTGAATAGGATAACTCAATAAAAAGTTTTCATTGCAATTTCACACTAGTATTCACAATATTCACACTCATCACCACTTTATTCTTCATGATCTTACAAGTCTTCTTTCTTTTATACTTTTACTATTTCTTCAACTTCTTCATCACTTATTCATCTTCATATTTTATTTCTTCTTATTCTTCATCTAGTTATAATAATAATAATTATTATTATTATCATAATTATTATTTTTCTTCTCATCCTACTTATTTTTCTTCCTATTATTTTACTTTTTTTTCATTATTTTCTTCTTATTTTACATTTTCTTCCTATCCTAGTTCTCCATATTATCCCAAACCTTGGGTTGAAGATTATGCTTGTTACACTAGTCTTCATGATCAAGTTTCCCACAAGTCTTCACACCATTCACATTAGTTTTCACAAAAGTCTACATTATCATAATAACATTGTTCCTCTTCGTGTTCAACTTATCATTATTATTACATTTTTTTCTTCTTTTCTGAATTATCATAATAACATTTAGGGGTAAGGATAAGACTACTTAATCTTCTTCTTCTTCATTAGTATCATCAGTATCATAATAATCATCATCATTTTCATAGTATTCATCATCATCATCATCATCATCATTTTTTTCTTTTATTTTATTCATTTTATTTTCTTCATTATTATTATTATTATTATTATTATTCTTCTTCTTCTTCTTCTTTTTCGTGTTCATCATCATTATCATCATCATCATCACCACCCCCTTCTTATTCATCATCATCATCATCATCCTATTTTTCTCCATCATCATCATCATTAACAACTTATTCTTCTCCATCATCATCATCATCATCATCTTATTTTTCTCCATCATCATCATCATTAACAACTTATTCTTCTCCATCATCATCATCATCATCTTCTTCAGCAACATTATCATCACATGTTCTTCTTTTTTCATCACCATCATCTTCAACATTATTATCATCATTTGTTCTTCTTTTTTTTCATCATCTTTTTATTCTTATTTTATTTCTTTTTTTTCAACATCATTGCTTTTTCTTCATCATCATCATTATTTCTTCTTCTTCTTTATTATTCTTTTTTTTTCTTTTTTTTTCTTTTTCTTCTTTATTTCATCATCTTTATCATTTTTTTTCTTTGTTATTCTTCTTCCTCTTCATCACCATCATCATTTGTTGTTCTTCTTATTTTCACGCTATTTTTTCATCATTTTCTTCTCTACCTTTTTTATTCTCCTTCTTCATATTCTTATACTTCATAAATTTCTTAGTTTTCTTTTTCTTTCTTTCCATTTTTTCATCATCATCATCAATATTTATTATTATTATTCTTCGTTATTTTTCTTCTTCTTCTTCATTCTCTTTATTTCTTTTCTTATTCTTATTCTTATTATTCTTCTTCTTTTCCTCCATCATCATTTTTCATCTTTATCATTTATCCACCATCATCATTTCTTCTACTTATTCTTCAACATTTCTTCTTCTTCTTCTTCTTCTTCTTCTTCTTCCTTGTCTTCTTCTTCCTTGTCTTCTTCTTCTTTGTCATCATTTCTTATTATTTTTCTTCTTCATCAACATCATTTTTTATTCTTCATTATCTTCTCAATTTTATTTTTCTTCATATTGCTCTTTTTTTCTTGTTCTTCATCCTCTCTCTTCTTCCTCCTCCTCCATTGTCTCATACTTTTCCTTTCTTTTTTCTTCTTCTTATTTATGTTCTTATCCTTCACCATGTGACCCATGTCACAATAGTGTGGTCAAAGAGACTAGTTTGACATGTGTGGCCAATGTGACACATGTAACACATGTGACATGTGTGATTAGTTTTATGATTATGATCAACCAGTCACCATAACATGTTTAATCATGATAGTTACAACAATCACATTCAACATCCTAGTCACCCTAGTCATTCATATGCCATTATCACCTTAGTGATCCTAGCAAGCTTATTCACACTAGACACACTAGTATATCTAGTCATATAATATACCCTAGTTTACCAAAATGACCTTGTTTTCTTAATTATTTTTGTCATGTTCATCATGCTGGTCATTCTGTAATTTTAGTCACACTAATCATACTATTCACAATGGTCATATTACTCATCCTAGCTACCAAGGTCTAAGTAGTCATTTTTGTCACATGCATTACACTAGTCACCTAAGTCATGCTAGTCAAACTTGGCATACTATTTATGCTAGTCAAATAGCTGAAACTCTTCACAATTGTCACACTAGTCTTCATAGTCAAGTTTAACTAATGTGAATATTAGGGTAACACTACAAGAAGTTTTCTTGGTCAATTTCACACTAGTCTTCATAATATTTATATTAATAACCACTCAATTCTTCAGGATCACACAAGTCTTCTTTCTCTTCTTTAATTGCTCCTTCAACTTCTTCATTACTTATTCATCTTCATCTTTTTTTTCTTGTTCTTCATCTAGTTATTATTATTATAATTATTATTATCATTATAATTAGTATTCCTTTTTCATTTTTTTTATTTTTCTTCTTATTCTATCATTTCTTCATCATTTTCTTCTAATTTTACTTGTTCATCTTAGTTTACTTATTTTTATTATCATGAATCTTAGGTTGATGATTAGACTTGTCACATTAGTCTTCATGGTCAAGTTTCACACTAGCCTTCACACTATTGACACTAGTTTTCATAAAAATCTTCATGATTATAATCAATTCTCTCTCTTATTTTACTTATTATCATCAATATCATCTTCTTATTCTCATTCTTTAACTTCTCCTTATTATTCTTCAACTTACTCTTCTAATTCTCCCTTCTACTTTTTTTATTCTCTTTCTACTTCACCTTATGCTATTTATTATTATTTTTCTTTTTCTCTTTGTTCGTCCACTTCTAGTTTTTCTTTACTTTTATATTCTTCTTATTCTCATTCTTCTTATTCTTATTCTTTTTCTTCTTCTCATTCTTCGTATTCTTCTCCTTTTTTTCTTTTGGGTTTTCTTCTTTCAATAGCACTATTATTACTTTTTTATTATCTCATTCATCTTTTCATTTTTCATTTTTTCTTCTTATTTTTTACTATTTTCTATTCCTTCTTTTTTCTTCTTCTATTCTTTATTTTCTCCTTCTTTTGTTCATTATTTTTTTCTCTTCTCATTTTCATTCTTCTTCATCGTATTCATATTCTATCCCCTATTCTTTTTCTCCTTCTCATTCTCAGTCTTCTTCCCAATCTTCTTCTTCTTCTTCTTCTTCTTCTTCTCTTTCTTCTAATTATTCTTCAAATTTTTTATCATCATCATCTTATTCTTCTTCTGACTTTTCTTCTTCATCGCCATCATCATCTTATTTTTCTTTCTATTATTATTTTACTTCATTTCCTTCTCTTTATCCTCCACCTCCTTATTCTCATTCTTCTCCATCATTTTTATTATCTAATTTGTTCTTTTCTATCCATCCTCCACCATCTTTTCCTCCACATCTTTTTTCTCTAGTTTAATTATAGACCTATTATTATTATTATTATTTTTATTCTTCTTCTTCTTCTTCTCCTCCTCCTCCTCCTCCTCCTCCTCCTCCTCATCCTCCTCCAACTCCTCATTATTATTCTAATTCTTCTTCTCCTCATCCTCCTCCAACTCCTCCTCATTATTATTCTTATAGACATTTTACTACTTCTTCTTCTTTTGCTTTTACTCCTACTTCTTCTTATTCCTCTTTTTATTTTCCTTTTATTTCTCATTCTCCTCCTTCTAGTTCAGCTTTTCCTCCTCCTCCTCTTCCCACTCCTCATCCTTCTTATTTTTCTCATTATTCTTCTTATTCTATTCTTCCTCCTCTTCAACCTTCTCCTTCTGTGTTCATCTCCTCCTCCTCTCCAGTATGTTCTTCTCATCCTTCCTCTTATTCTGCCTCTTCTTATTCTACCTTTTCTTCTTTTTATTCTCATTCTTCCTTTCTTATTCTTCTTATTCTTTTCCTCCTCTTCCTTCTTATTTATAATAATAATAATAATAATAATAATAATTATTATTATTATTATTATTATTATTCATCTTCTTCTACATTTTTGCTTCCTCCTCCACTTCCTCCTCCTTATCAATTTTTATCATCATCATCATCATCTGCTTCTTCTACTTTTTATTATTTTCTTATTATTTTTCTTTTTTTTTCTTCTTCTTCCTCTTCTACTTCTCCTCTTTCTTATTCACAATTTGCACATGCTCTTCCTACTTATTCTTTTTCTTATTCTACTCCTCCTCTCCTCCTCCTCATCCTCTTCAATGTCATTCTATTCCTCCTTTTTCTTCTTTTTCTACTATAATATTTTATTTTATTTTTACTTTTTCTCCTCATTCTTTTCTTCTTTATCTACTCCTTCTCCTCCTTCACTTAATTCTTCATCTTATTCTTATTATTCATCTTCTTCATCTCCATCCTCCTTATCTTCCTCCTTATTTTGCTTCATTTTTACTCATCCTGCTCTCCTCCCCCTCTTAAGTCTCACTCCCCTTTCATTTTCTTGTGCTTATTCTTCTCTTACTTCATCTTCTTCTATTTTTTCTTCTCCATCATATTTTTCTTCTTCCTCCTTCTTTTACTTCTTCTTATCCTTATCACTAGCTTATTATTATTATTATTATTATTATTATTATTATTATTCTTCTTCTTCTTCTTCATATGATTCATTTTCTTCTTGTTCGTCTTTTTCTTCTTCTCCTTCTTCTTATCCTCCATCTCCTAATTATTTTTTTCAATTCCTTCTTCTTTAGCTTCATTTTCTTCTTCTACTTCTTTTTTAGATTCTTCTTCTTCATTCTATGCTTCTCCTTTTTTTCTTCTTCATCTCCTTCTCCTCCTTTTTTTTATTCATCTTTTTCTCCTCCTCCCTTCTCTTCGTTCTCCTTCTTTTTTTCTCCTCCTCCTCCTCCTCCTACTTCTTATTCTACTACCACTTATTCTTTTTCTAATTATTATTATTATTACTTTTCTTCTTCTAATTATTATTATTATTCTTGTTTTTTTTCTTATACTTATTTTTTTCATTTCTTTTCTCCTTTTACTTCTCATTTTTCTCCTTCTTGTTCTTCTTCTACTTTGTTTCCTCTTTTTCCATCCATTCTGCTTCTTTTTCTTCTCATTCTTCTTCTTTTCTTTTTATTCTCATTCTTTTCTTCTTCTTCTTCTTCTTCTTCTTCTTCTTCTCATCCTCATCCTCTTTCTCATTCTCCTCCTCTTCCTCCTTCATTTTAGTCTTTTTCATATTCTCATTCTCTAGTTTTTTTTCTAATCATTCTCCTCCGCCTCCACCTATTCTTTTTTCCTCTTCCTTCTCTTTTTGCTTCTTCTTCTTCTTCTTCTTCTTCTTCTCCTCCTCCTCCTCCTTTGTATTATTATTATACTTCTTCTCCTATTCCTCTCCTCCTCCTCCTCATCATTCTTCTCTCTTTCTTCTCCTACTTATTCTACTACTACTACTTCTTCTTTTTCTTTATTTTCTTTTTTTACTCTTTCTTTTTCATTTTATCCTCCTCCTCCTTTTTGTTCATCTTCTTGACATTATTCTTCACCTTTTTCTTCATCATCATCATAATGATGGCGATCATCATCATCATCATCATCATCATCTCCTCCTCCTCCCCCTTTTCATCTTCCTTTTTATCCTTATTATTATTGTCATTATTATTCTCCTCCTCCTCCTCCTCATCATCATATATAGTTCTTATTTATCTCTTTTGTATTCTTCTCTATTTATAAAAATATTCATCATATTCTTTTTTTTATTCTTCTTCATTTTCTTTCTCCTACTCCTTCTTGTTCTTGTTCTTCTTCTTTATCATTTTCTTCTTCTCCTTCTCACACTTCCTCCTCCTTTATTTTTTTTCTCTTCCTCATCCTTCTACTTTTGCTTTTGTTTCTTCTTTTTTTTTTTCAATCTCCTTCTCCATCTTGTATTTATCATTCTTTATCTTCTACTTTTTCTTCTCCATATTATTCTTCACTTATTTTGCTTCTTCTCCTCATTTTCATTCTCATGCTTTTTCTTTTCTTCTTTTTATCCTTCCTTTTTTTTTCATTCCACTCATTCTTTTTTTCCTTTTTTTATTTCTTATCATCATCATTATCTTCTTCTTCTTCTTCTTCTTGTCTTGATCATTCTGCTTCTTATTCTTTTGTTTATTCATATTATTGTTTTTCTTTTTCTTATTCTTTATACTTTTTATTTTGTTTATTATTATTATTATTATTATTATTATTATTATTATTATTATTCTTCTTCTTCTTCTTCTTCTTCTTCTTCTTGTCCTTATTATTTTTCTTCATCATTCTTATCACCATGATCATCATCATTTCTTCTTCTCCTCATTTTCCTCATTCTTTTTTTTTTCAAACTCCTCCTCCTACTCCTCATAACTCTAAACCTCCTACTCCTCATTCTCCTCTTAACATTGCACCTCCTATGTTTCCTCCTCCTCCTTGTATTCCTCCTTTATCTTATTCTTTTTCTTCTTATTTTTATTTTAATTATTCTACTTGTTTTTTCCATCTTATTCATTTGCTTCGCTGTCTTATTATTTATTTTCATCCTCCTCCGCCTCCTTTTCCTCCTCCTCCTCCTCATTTTTTTCTAGGTCTTTATTTTCTTTATCTTCCTCTACTTATTATTCATCTACTTATTATTCTTCTACTTATTCTTCTTCTCCTTCTTATGCTTATTATCATTTTTCTTTTTTTTCACTTTCTTCTAAGTATCTTTCTTATTCATTTTCTATTCTTTTTCTTTTTCTTTTCATCGTATCCTTCATGTCCTACTATACCCATTATTATTATTATTATTATTATTCTTCTTCTTCTTCTTCTTCTTTTTTTCTTCTCTTCATCCTCATCATCATCCTTCTTCTTCTCTTATATTTGTTCTTCTTTTTCTTTTTCTTCTTCTTTTACTATTGATTCTTTTTCTTTTTATTTTCATCGTATCCTTCATGTCCTACTATACCTCATTATTATTATTCTTTTTCTTCTTATTTGCTTCTCCACTTTCTCCTCCTCTTCCTCATCCTTCTTCTCCTCTTACATTTTTTCTTTTTCTTCAATGATTTTTTTTCTTCTTCTCCTTCTCCTTCATCTTCATCATCATCATCTTCTTCTCATTTTTCATCATCATCATCTTCTTCTCATTTTTCATCATCATCATCTTCTTCTCATTTTTCATCATCATCATCATCATCATCATCATCTTCTTCTTCTTCTTCTTCTTCTTCTTCTTCTTTTCCTCCTCCTCCTCCTCATTCATCTTCTTAATTTTTCTTTTTTTTCTTCTTCTCCAATTTCCTTTTCTTCTACACCTACTACTCATAATTATTCTTTTTTTAATAACTTCATTTTTATTTTTCTTCTACTAGTTATTCTACTTCTTCTACTTTTTCTCTTCTTCTTTCTTCTTCTTCTTTTTTTTCATCTCATCATCATCTCCTCCTCCTCCTCCTCCTACTTGTACTTCTTTATCTTGTCCTTATTATTATTTTCAATATTTTCTTTTTAAACTTCATCTACTACTACTTCAACTACTAATACTACTACTACTACTTCTTCTTCTTCTTCTTCTTCTTCTTCTTCTTCTTCTTCTTTACTTCTACTACTTCTTCTCATTCTCCTACTTTTTTTTCGCCTACTTTTTCCCCCACAACCACTACTTCTTTTATTAGTTTTTCTTTTTGTCTTCTCCTACTTATTCTTAAAACTTTTCATCCTCCTCCTTCTCATCATACTACTACTATTTTTACTACTACTACTACTACTAAAACAACATCAACCACTACTATTTTTACTTATTCTTCATCTCCTTTCCATCATTCTCTTTTTCTTCTTTTCTACTCCTTATTTGGCATTTTCAACTTCTTCTTATTCTTCTTCTTCTTATTCTTCTTCTTCTTTCTTCTTCTTCTTCTCTATCTTCTTCTTATTCTCCTCCTCTTCCTCTTCCTTCGCTTCTGCCTTTTCTACCTCTCCTCCAATGTATTTTTGTTCTTCTTCAACTAATACTACTTTTTTTCCTTGTTTTTTTTCTTTTTTTTCTTTTTTTTCTTTTTTTTCTTTTTTTTTCTTCTTTTTCTTCTACTTTTGTATTTTTTTTTCTTTTTTTTTCATCCTTTTCTATTTCTTTTAATTTTTCTGCCTTTTTTTGTTCTTCTTCCACTTCTTCTTCTCTTCCTCCTTATCCTCCTTCATTCCTCCTTTTTTTATTTATTTATTGGTCTTCTTTTTTTCTATTCTATCTCTTCTACTTCTTCTTCATCTCATTCTTCATATTTATTTTCTCCTCCTCCCACTTTTTCTTCTTCAAAATTTTTTTAACTATTACTTATTATTATTATTATTATTCTTGTTCTCTAACTTATTTTATTCTTCTCGTATTTCTTCTTATTATTTTCGTTTTACTTGTTCTTATCATTCTCATTAATATTATTATTCTTCTTATTTTATTCTTCTCGTATTTACTTGTTCTTATTATTATTATTATTATTATTATTATTATTATTATCATTCTCATACTACTTCTTTTTCTTGTTATTATTCTTATTTATTTATTCTCCTTCTTTTTGTTTTTTTTCTCTACACTTCTTCTTTTTCTACTAGTTTTTTTCTTCTTCAACTACTTTTTTTTATTGATCTTATTTTTGTTCTTCTTCCACTTACTCTCGTACTGCTAGTTCTTATTTATCTTGTTCTTTTTTTTCTTCTTTTACTTCTTATCCTTTTCCTCGTCCTCTTTATCCTACTCTTATTTCTTAATTTTCTACTTTTTTCCTACTTTTTATTTTTTAGCAATTCTCTTTTTTTTACTTGTTCTCATTCTTATTTTTCTTATTATTCTTCTTTTTCTTCCTAATATTCTTTTTTCTTTTGATTCTCCTTTTTTTACTTCTTTTTCTTCTTATCTTTTTTCTTCTTTTTCTTCTTCTTTCTTTTTCTTCTTCTTTCTTTTTCTTCTTCTTTCTTTTTCTTCTTCTTTCTTTTTCTTCTTCTTTAACTTCTTCCACTACTATTTCTTCTTTTTCTTCCTTCATTTTTGTATTTTTCTTATTCTTCCTACTTCTTCCACAACTATTTCTTATTTTCCTTCTTTATTATTTTTTATTCTTATTCTTCTTCTCCAACTACTTCTTATTCTCATTTTATTACTTTTTTATTTTATTCTATTTCAATTGCTTTTTTTTCGTCTTTATCTTCTTATTTTTATTCTTCACCCTCCTCCACCTCCAATTATCACTAATACTTCTTTTTTTTTCTTTTTTTTTCTTTGTTTCTCCTCCTTCTCTATAAGCTTTTTCTCCTCCTCCTCCTCCTCCTATTATTATTATTATTATTATTATCTTCTACTATTTTTTTTCTTATTCTAATGGTTCTTTTTCTTTTTATCCTACTTATATAATTTCTTTTTTTTTCTTCTTATTCTCCTCATGCTACTATTTTTTTTCTTTTTCTTCTCATATAACTTCTTATTCTCATACTTATTTTTCTTTTTATTATTCTTTTTGAACAAATTGATCATGATGTTTAAGTGTATTGACATGATAAGCTTGTTCGCTCCTACTTAGTCTTATCTAGGAAGTGGAAAATACAATTAATTATTGTTTTCTACTTTATTTTATTTCTATTCTAATATGAAGGTGTGCTACTCCTTCTGTTTAGAATTTCTAACCTTACTAAATGTTCCCTTTCACATATCATTCCGTTTATGGTTGATGATTTGGTTAAACCTAGAAAGATTGTTCTACAAGAGGATGAATATCTTGAGTATCGTATAACGAAGCTTGCACTTCATTGGAATATTTTTATTGATGGGAACTAGTGCATATAGTCAAGACAATAAATATAACTCAAGAACATGTGCCAACATTTAGTTTTCTAGTAAATCTATATGATATGAGAATGTTTATGAGTAGCCAACATTTGTATCAGTAGTTGAGTCAATCAAAAGAAGGGCTTCTAAATTAGTTGAGAAAACTATGTAGAAATTTCTCTACATCAAGAGTGGGCTATGTCGTAAGGATTTTGATGTCAACACTTATATAGAGATCTTTCCACAAACACAAGAAGTACATGATCAATTTTGAGTTGGGGTACCAAAAATAATGAATGTAGGTTGATGGTGGAACCCCTCTTATTAGGGAAAGAATGGGGTGGGAGATAGATAGAAGATAAGTTGGGTTTGTCATAGCATTATTTATCTTCAAAGCTTTCTTATTCTACTCATGATATGAATCAAGGGCTTTCTGTCTACATAGTAAAGCATGTATATTTATAAAGGTTTACTTCTATAGGCACTATTTGGCTATGTATGTCCAAGCAAGCCACACAAAGATGTTTGATGGTGGTCTGGGAAGGTTTCCTCCAATGAACCAAAAGCAAACAAAGCACTATGCCAAGATTGAGTAAAAAGTAGAAGTGCACAGAGTAGAGCATTAAGTCTTGGCTTGATTAGGACAAACATAGTAGGAATTTTAAACCTTGTGGAAATACCCTTTTAGGTATATCCCTTACATCGATTAAGTAAGCTTTCACTTCTATGGAGATCTTTGTTCATCAATTCCTAGCATGATAGACTAAGGACACTTGCAGAGACATGAATAAAATCATTTGTCTCCCTTCTTGCTAGGGAATAAATATTGCCCATATTCTATCACTTGATTGGAAAGATCACATTCAAGTATATCCACTTGCTTTCATAGTATATGTGTGAAATGTTTCATTATGAAGGTTGATATCTATCTAAGATAAAGGGGTTATAAAGAGTGACAATATGCTCTTAGACTATAAGGTGTTTTCTCATCTTTGAAGAATTTAGCTCATCATATGGCTATGCTTATGGACTGGAACTTGTGTCCATAAAATTATGAAAGTGCATTTTGTGATGGAAGCAAAAACTTACAATGAAATTAAAGACTCCATAATTGAGGAAGCTCTCAAGGCAAGGTAGCCCAGCATCTTTCACACCATTTTCATAACCCAAAAGAGAGCACAACAAGGTGTATTATCTTAGGACTTTCATGCTAATTCTAATATGTAATTGACAAGGTATCTACCTAAATAAAAAAATCAGCTCCCCATCTAGGGTACTGTGAGAGATTGAAAATTATTCAATCTAAGTCATCTTTCTTTAAAATAGTTTCTCTTTCATTTTTTATCCATGAATGTGAATGCTTCGATATCAAGTAATTTTGGGGGATTTCCCAGTTCTTATAACACATTACACATCATGATACCAACAAGAAAAAAATTTAGGATCATAACTAAAATTGAATTGATGAGTACCCTTCTTTTGTTGATGCGACCTCGTCAGAGATGGAGAATGAATTAGAAACTGATTCAAAACTTATTTCCTTCCTTGCCAACTACCCTAATGAAATGTGACAAATTTTCCAACCATGACTTGCACTTTATCACTTAAAAAGTTTGTATAGTGTTGAAGAAAGCATTCTCCACTCTTGATGTTTTTTAAGTGCTAGGTACAATAACATAATTGGAGTTAGATCAGTTTTCGATGAACAAGTAAGAATTGCCTCAACAAAAATAGATGGGATTGGACCTAAAAAAGTCATTTATGTTTATCATCGATTAGGTATCAGTGGGAACATAGAGATCAAAGAGTTGAGATCTATGAAATTTAAAAAAGGAAAGTGGGTTTCATTGGGAATTGAAGAGGGGAGATTGAGCATACATCGAACAATTTTCATCGAGATGGTTCACCATTACGTGGTCAACAAACTCATACTAATGCTATGACTTGTTACAAATGAATTGAGAAATGAAAGAAGTCTACCAAAAGCTCTTGGTACTAGTCTGATCAATCACATTGTTTGATAGTTCATTTACATTTTTCGTACTTTGTTTTGGTATTTTACTGGTTACTAATCTAGTTTACATATAGAAGGCCTCCTTCTCCACTCTACTAGAGGATTGACTTGGTCTTGCTTTTTACTCATGCTTCTCTTTCTTCTATGCATTCTTATTATGCTTCTTATTCATATTCTTCTCATTTCTTTTATAATAATAATAATAATAATAATAATAAAAATAATAATAATAATTATTATTATTATTCTACTACTTATGGTTTTTTTTTTCTACTTTTCTTTTTTTTTACCTCAACTCTTCTACTTTTTCTTTTTTTTTCTTTTCTATCTTCAACTTCTCATTATTGATTATTTTCTTACTTTGCTTCTACTAATTATTCATTTTCTTCTACTATAACCACTACTATTTTTTCTCATTTTTCATCATTATCATTATCATCTATTCTTTCTTCACATTCTTTTTTTTTCTTTTTCATTTTCTTCTCCCTCCTTCTTCCCCCTTTTTTACTTTTTATTTAAAATAAAATTTTATTATTAAGCCCTCACTTTTGGCAGAGGAAAAGACTTGTAATAATTTTAACATCCACAAACTTTTGAAATGAAAACAATTGAAACTAAATTATATTTAGAGTCTAAGACAAAGCAATAATATTTCTTCCATTTTGAAAATTGCTAATATGAATGGTGGAACATAATTTGTGCTATCAAAATATCTCACCTTTATCTCTTCCATAGTTAGATTGCATGTCAGCTAGTGCATTCCCTTCTTTCAATGTGTGTGCGATTCTAACTTCCAATTCTATGATTAGGCGCATGATTTGCTTGATCTCATTGCTCAACTCCCAAAGTAGGCAGAAATTTTTGCAAGACTATTAAAGCATTTGAGTCTACTTGGGCCTCAATTTTGGTTCTACCCTTCTTCTTGCACAATTGCAACCTCTTTAACAATGCAAAGGTTTCCACATGAAGAAAGGAAGCCACTTTCAAAATGTTTGGGAAAGTTCAAAAATCATGTTGCCTTTGTCATCCCATAGTATTCCTCCGCCTCATGCTTGTTCATCTTTAGCACAACAACCATTTGTGTTAAGGTTTACATATCCTATTTTTGGCTTCTCCCACCTGATTTTTCTTGGGGTTTTCCTTTTTTTCTCTCTCTGACATAGCCTAATATGTTAATAAGAAACTCATTTTGCTCTTTGAAAGAATATTTCATGGAGAGCTTAAAATTATGCTATAGTTTTGATAATCTTAGAAAGAATATTTCTTGCTTCCAATTTGCTGCCTCCATGTAAAAAATTATTTTTTGCTTTTGATATCTCCCATGTTATTGTTAGTGACAATGTTTTTGCTAACCATTCTTCAAATTTTCTTTTTTTTTTTGGTTTTTAGAAACCAATTATTCATTCTTATATGGAGATAAGAATTTAATTTCTTTTCTTGGACAAAGAATTTCAAAAAAAATTCTAGATTTGAGCAACCATTTACTCGGATGAGAATAGATGGTCCAATGTTTTGATATCTTTAAAGCAACATGAACATCTTGATGCCAATGTAATTCCCTTCCTTTGGAGTAAATTATTTATTGGAATTTCTTTTTTCATCACTCTCCATATATGTATGGAAATCTTGGTTGGTACAAACTTCTTTGAAATATTGATTTCTTTGATTTATGCTCCATCACCTTTTTTGCTGATTTGGTGGAAAAGGTTCCATGTGTTAACAACTTTGATTTTCATTGCCTATCCACTTGGGTAATGTGTGCAATCATGAAATTATTTTTTTAGAATCTTACTCAAAATATTAAAGGATTTTGATGTGGCTATTGCTTCTTCAATGACTTTGCAAACCCCCTTTCAAAGTCTTGGATGATCTTCTTCGGTGATTCTATTGCCATGAGACTATGCAATGACATGCTTTGATGTTATTTTAATGGGGTAGGTGAAAATCACTTTGCCCACATCGGAAATATATTTTGAGATTTCCAAAATTTTTCCTATATAAAGGACTTTTCTTATTTCTCTGAAACTCATTCCCATGTATTCTAATTTCTCATATTTGTTGAATGTATTTTATTTCATGATGTAATTTGTTACTTTAGTTTTGAATTTTCTATCTTTCAAATTATTGCGGGTTTAGTTTTATTTTATAACAGTGGTATCAGAGGAGGTTAGTTAGTAATTTTTGTAGTTAATGCATTTTAGAAAAGTTCTGTTAAAAGGGCGATAAGAGCCTCAAGGTTTGTGGTTTTTAAGAGGGTAATTGTGTCTCTCCACTTACCTAGGAACTTTTTTAGTGTAATAACACAAATTGTTATTATTATTATCGGTAACTGTTCACTATAAAAGTGAAACATTACGGTAAAATTTGAAATAAAAAAAATCAATGGAAGTAATTTTTCATTATAGAAAATGAAAATTAAGGCAATTTTGAGGAAGGATAATTGCTTAGATGTAATTGGAAAAAGGCTCACCGAAATTCCTGACGACAAGTGGAATGAGATGGATTGTAATGCAGTAGTTGACCTGCATTTGGTACTTGCTGATGGAGTATTATCAAGTGTGGCAGAAAAGAATATGACAAAAGAAATTTGGGATACTCTCACAAGGTTGTACGAGGCAAAGTCACTTCACAACAAGATCTTCTTAAAAAGAAGACTTTACACTTTACGAATGATGGAATCTGTTACGGTAACTGATCATATCAACACTCTGAAGACTTTATTTTCATAACTTACTACGTTGGGTCATAAGATAGAAGAAGTTGAACGTGCTGAAATTTTACTTCAAAGTTTACTTGATTCATATGATCAACTCGTCATCAATCTAAAGAATGGTGCATTGACTTATAGTTTAATTTTTAATAATATTGCCTCTGCCATCTTAGAAGAAGAAAATAGACCGAAAAATAAAGAGGATAGATATGTAAATACACAACAAATAGATGCTTTGATAATGATACGAAGGAGATCAACGGAGTGTGGCCCCAGTGGGAGTCAGAATTATGGTAGATCAAAATCTCGAAGTAAGAAAAATATTAAATGTTATATCTGTGATAAGAAAGGGCACTTAAAAAGAGATTGTTGGTTTAAGAAAAGAAATATAGATGATGAGTTATCTAAGACACAAGGTAATTTTGCAAGCATCAATGATGAAGATAGTATTTTATACAGTGAGGTAACAATAATGGTTGAAAGTAAAAAATAATTTAGTGATGTATAATTGCTAGACTCATGAGCATCATGGCATATGACATCTCGGAGAGATTGGTTTCACAAATATGAACCAATCTAAGGTGAGTCAGTGCACATGGGTGATGATCATACTTTGAAAATTATTGGTATGGGTACTATCAAAATTAAAATGTTTGATGGTATGATTCATACCATTTAAGAGGTACGACATGTGATTGACTTGAAGTAAAATCTATTATCTTTGGGACAAATAGATAGTCTTGGATGCACAACTCATATTGAAAATGAGATGATAAAAATTGTGAGAGGTTCACTTGTGTTAATGAAGGGAGAAAAGATCACAACAAATTTATTCATGCTTAAAGGAGAAACAGTACATGAAGCAGATGCATATGTTGCATCAATTACTAAAGAAGAAGAATCAACAATGATATGATATCTTAAACTATGTCACATGTCAGACAAGGTTTGAAGATTCTCTCTAATAAAAAGTTATTTCTGGGGCTCAAAACTGTAAATTTATCCTTTTGTGAGCATTGTGTTACTAGTAAGCAAAATAGATTGGCATTTAAAAGATCAAATGTAAGAAGTAAAAATATTATAAACTTGATATATTCTGATGTATGGGAATCACCTGAAATATATTACGGAGGAGTAAAGTATTTTATATCATTCATTGATGATTATTCAAGGAGATGTTGGGTATATCCAATCAAGAAAAAGTCAGATATATTTTTAACTTTTAAAGAATTCAAAGCAAGGGTGAAACTTGAATTTGTGAAAAGAATTAAGTGTTTGCGGACATATAATGGAAGTTAGTATACAGTTGGTGAATTTCTTGTATTTTGTAAGCAAGAAAGTATCAAACGATAGTTCACAGTCACATACACGCCACAACAAAATGGAGTAGTAGAATGGTTGAATAGAACTCTTGTAGAAAGAATGAGAGCAATGTTAAGGACTGCAAGACTACCCAATTCTTTTTGGGTGGAAGCAGCAAAAATTGTATGCTATGTGATAAATCGATTACCAACAACATCAATTGATTTGAAGACACCGATGGAGATGTGGATGGGTAAGACAGTAGACTATTCTACTTTACATTATTTTGGATGTCCTGCATATGTGATGTACAACACCCAAGAAAGAGCAAAGTTGGATCCAAAATCCAGAAAATGCATATTCTTAGGGAATGCTGAAGAAGTAAAGGGGTATAGCCCGTGAGAACCCACTGACCACAAGGTAATTATTAGTAGAGATGTAATTTTTAAAGAAAAAATTGTAGATTATAACACATTAAAAGAAGTTTCAGAAACTACCACTGTTCATGTAGAAAATTATCAGATAGAAGATTTTCCAAAGTCAATGGAGAAAGAATTTGAGCATGAAGCACAAAAACAAGTCGTATCGGAGGCTCAAGGACTTAGTTAGACAATTTGTAAAAAAAGACCGCCAGCTTGGCACTCGGGGTATGTTATGGAGAGAAACATTGCATATTATCTCCTAACAGAAGATGGAGAACCTTCAACATTTCAAGAAGCTTCAAATAATTCAGATGCATCTCTATGGATGACAGCAATGGTGGAAGAAATCGAAGCTCTACACAAGAATATGATTTGGAAGCTAGTATCGTTACCAATCAGAAGAAAAGCTATTGACAGCAAATGAGTTTACAAGATAAAGCAAGATAACAATGATCAAGTAGAATGGTATCGTGCAAGATTAGTGATAAAGGGATATGCTCAGAAAGAAGGTATTGACTTCAATGAAATTTTTTCTCCGGTGGTTCGTCTTACAATAATTAGAGTAGTAATGACTCTATGTGCTACACTTGATTTGTATTTGGAGCAGATAAATGTTAAAACTACTTTTCTTCATGGAGAAATTGAAGAAGAAATTTATATGTTCCAGCCAGAAGGATTTATTGAAATTGGTAAGGAGAACTTGATTTGTAAGTTGAACAAATCTCTATACGGACTGAAACAAGCACAAAGGTGTTGGTATAAGAGATTTGATTCCTTCATCATGAGCCTTGGGTATAATAGACTCGGTTCAGACCATTGTACATACTACCAAAGGTTTGAAGAAAATGATTTCATCATTTTACTATTATATGTGGATGACATATTGGTAGCAGGCCCAAACAAATGTCGAATCCAAGAATTGAAGACACGGTTGGCTAGAGAATTTGATATGAAGAACTTGGGACTAGCAAACAAGATTCTAGGGATGCAGATTTACCAAGATAGAAATAATAAGAAGATTTGGCTTTCCCGACAAAATTATTTGAACAAGATCTTGCGTCGTTTCAACATGCAAGATAGTAAGCCAATTTCTACCTCTCTTCCTATTAATTTCAAATTATCTTCAAGTATGTGTCCTAGCTCGGAAGAAGAGAGGATGAAGATGTCTTGAGTAATTTATGCATCAGCAGTGGGAAGTTTAAAGTTTGCAATTATTTGTACAAGACCAGATATTGCACAAGCAGTGTGAGTGGTTAGTCGATTCATGGAAAATCTGAGCTTATAACATTGGAGTACTGTGAAGAGAATTTTAAGATATCTGAAAGGAACCTCGAATACTACAATATGCTATGGAAGTTCAGATCTTATTTTCAAAGGTTATGTTGATGCAGACTAGGCTGAAAATATTGATAATAGCAAGTCTACAACAGGTTATGTTTTTACTCTTGCTGGAGGAGCTGTAAGTTGGGTTTTGAAATTGTAGCCTATTGTATCTACTCCTACGACAGAAGCAAATTATGTTGCAGCTACACAAGCTAGTAAAGAGGCAATCTGGTTGCAAATACTATTGTAAGAGTTTGGATACAAACAAAATAAAGTAATTTTATTTTGTGATAGTCAAAGTGCTCTACACTTGGCAAGAAATCCAGTATTTCACTCAAAGACAAAACACATCAGGGTACAATATCATTTTGTACAAGAGAAAGTAGAAGAAGGAAGTGTGGATTTGCAAAAGATTGATACCGAATAAAACAAAGTAGATGTTTTGACCAAATCGATCAGCACTGATAAGTTTGAATGGTGTAGAACTTCATGTGGCTTAACAAGATTGAAAGCAAGTATTGAAAAGCAAAGAAAGTTATTTTCAAGTTGGAGAATGTTATTTTAATGGGGTAGGTGAAAATCACCTTGCACACATTGGAAATCTATTTGGAAATTTTCAAAAATTTTCCTATATAAAGGACTTTTCCTATTTCTCTGAAACTCATTCCGATGTATTCCAATTTCTCATTTTCTTTTGAATATATTTTATTTCATTATGTAATTTATTACTTTAGTTTTAAATTTTCTATCTTTCAAACTATTGCGTGTAGAGGTGTCAACCGTGCCTGGGCCAGCCCAGCACGGAAAAAATCCGTGCCCGGGCCCGTGCCGTGCCCGGCTTTGGCACGAACCGTGCCGTGCCGTGCCCGGCTTTGGCACGAACCGTGCCGTGCCGTGCCTGGCCAGGAACGGTTCGGCCCGCGGCATGGAAAACCGGCACGGGTTTATCCCGTGCCGGGAGCCCCGTGAAACCGACCGCATGCCTTTCCTCCCGCAAAAAAAGACCGCGAGTCGGGTCAAATTCGACCCGACCCGCGGTCCCCCGTTTCCCGAACCGCTCGGACATGTTTGCCCGAGCGGGCCAGGCGAGGCACGACACGGCCCGTCGTGCCTGCGGGCCGTGCCGGGCCCGGTTTTTTTAAACCGTGCCGTGCCCGGCACGGCACGGTAGCACGATCGTGCTCGTGAAAAATGGGTCGTGCCATGCCGGGCCAGCCCATTTGACACCTCTAATTGCGGGTTTAGTTTTATTTTATAACATTTGAAGAGTCTGCTTTAGTAGCCATAATCTACTTGTCATGTTAAGAAGAATTGATTTCCATCCAGGCAATTTGAGTTTAATTCTTTTTTCTAAATTTTTCAAAATACAGTATTTTTCTCCTTCCTTTGAATATTAGGCATCCAAGATATGACATCATCCCATTTTTTTGATAGAAGTTGATTTATTTTTTTACCTATTTTGAGGCTTTTTGAGGTGATTTTTAAAACATTAAAAATTTGCTTTTTTCTATATTGATTTGTTACCATGTTTTCTCTTCATATCTTGCCAAGAATTCCATGAGTTTCCAATGATTTCTTGCTCATGTTCATGAAGAATATCACATCATCCACAAAGGCTAAGGTGGGAAATAGGGGGTATGCCTTTGGGTTGAGAGAAGTAATGAATTCTCCTTTCTTGCATTTGCTTGGAGATATTCTTGGAAAAAAAAATCAGAACAGATCACATTGACAATTTCTTTAGCTGATTCGAAGTAACCATACAGAGTCCCATTTACTAGAACGAAAAATGCTTCAAAATACATTATCAAGTTCTTTTTCCATGCTCAGTTTGCACTACATTATGCACTCTCTTCTTTTTAATGCCCAGTTTGCACACAACATTATGTACTCTCTTCTTTTTCCGCATATATTATATTTTATATTATCTCTTGAGCAAGTACTACATTTTTAATGACATTTCTTCCTTTCACAAATTATGATTATTCATGAGATATTATTTTTGGAAGTATAGTTTCAAGTCTTTTTGTCAATATTTTTGCTATGATTTTATATGTTACATTGCAAACCTAGGAAATTGATGTAAAAAGGAACTTTGTCTTGAAGATGAAGTAAAAACAATAAGTTTTGGCCTAGATGGAAAGAGCAAAGAGATGTCAGATGGAATTGAATCTTCATTATAAGATCACCACTAGAAAATAATAAAAAAATTAATTATAAATAAAATTGTTGCAAACTCTTAGCCAAATGACTAAAGAACTTTTTTCCAAAAATTATTTCTAAGCAACAATCAATATTTGTCAAATGAAGATCAATCTCCAAGAATATTTAAGTGACACAATACATGATATCAAATATAAAAAATTGAAGTGAAGGACATAACATAGAATTCAAAATGGATATGACCAAAGCTTTTGACCAAGTATCATGGAGTAAACTTTGCTATACTACGAGATAGTTTAGATTCTTGAGGGAGTAGATAAGCTTGATATATAGAAATGTTACTAATAAATGGTTATTTTATTATAATGAAAGGGAAACCCTATAGATACTTCAAATCAAATAGGGGACTTGTCACATAGGCAAGGAGATCCATTTTCCCCAATTATTATCTTTGTGGAGATCTTATCTAGGAATCTCAAAGAATTATTTGCAAAGGAAAAATTTAACCATATGCACACCCAAAAGGAACTCCCCTAATCACCCATATCACTTATACAAATGATGTTACCATCATTCTAATGGAAGCAAAATACTTTTGTAATAGCTACTAAAACTATTGAAAAGATATGAGGATCAAACAAGATTGTAGATCAATAGAGGCAAGTATCACTTTTTTATGTCCTATAAAGCTTCTAACATAGCTATAAACAAGGTGAAATAAATAATTGAGTTTCATAGAAAAAATAATAAATTTGTTTACTTGGGTTTCCCCATATATCAAGGCAAAAGAATGACATTATACTTTGAATCCATCAATAAAGCCACATAAAAAAAAATTTCTGGCTAAAAATCTAAGATTCTTAATGTGTCTTGGTGTCTCACTTTATTAAAAAATATATGACAAAGTATACTCATTCCATTCTAATGGTGTTTGAATCCCCAGAGTCAAATGTCAAAGAACTTGAATATCACTTTTTTAATTTTATTTGGGGCTCCAAAGAAAAAAAACACAAATTGTTTGGATCAAGTGGAATGAAGTCTACTTTCCAAAAGAAAAAGAAAGGATAGGGAATATACATACTTTATATTATAATGGATGCATTTGGTTTCAAAGTGTGGTGGAAAATCAAGAATAGGAAAGTTCGATGGGCAGAAGTTTTGCATGGAAAATATTGCAAAAACTTGAACATAGAGGAGTTAAAACAAAGAATTAGAGACTTACACACCTAGAGCAGAATTCTAAGACTGAATAACACAATGCTCCCTAATATTATGCACAAAGACTCAAGGTAGATATGGAAGGAAACATCACATAGAAGATTTTGTATCCTCACAATATATTGGAGGATTTGTGAAAATTGTATTCCATAACACATGGACAAAAAACATCCCACCAGAGATATCTATCTTCATTTGGAGAGTGCTAAAAATTAATCCAATTAAATTCACATATACAAAGAAAGGTAATTATTCTTACCTCAATATTCCCATGTTATTCTAATACAATAGAAAGTCAATCGCATATATTGTCCACAGGCACTATAGCTTCACAAATATGGAAATGATATGAAGAGATGTTATTAATTTCAAACTACTTAGCACCCATCACATACAACCCCATACATGGTAGATGAAAAAAGAAAAATAACCTAAAAGAGAAATAGCTAACAATGTGACATCCTTTCATTATAAGCTAGGAACTATGGAAAGTATGAAATACATGCAAATATAATAACATACTCATGGAGAAGAATATAATACACATAAATGTATTGAGATTAATCTCTAAAATCTATAAATGTGGATGAATAAAAGTAAATATAGATGAAAGAAGCATGTACTTCATTAACATATTGATCTTAAAATTACATATGAAAAAACATGTCCCCAAAAGATAAAATGGGAAGCCCTTTGGTGGGGATGTTTAAACAAGAATATTGATGAAAGTTTCAAAGATTGAAATGAAGGAGTAGGAGGAATCCGCTGAGATGATAAAGGAAGGACCATCTTTGGTTTTTCAATCCATATTATAGGCTCAACCTCACTTCATTCAGAAATCAACATGCTAATAAATAGACTAAAAGTATGTAAAAAATACACATATAGAAACATAAAAGTCCAAGTTCATTTAAACTCTAAAATAAAACTTATTTGAAGAATTGTTTGTTAAACTTATTGCTTCTTTATCTCATATGTTAGGGAAGGAAATATGTTAGTAGATATATTGGAAAAACAAGGAAACTCACATGGGAATGCAATCTATACTGTAAGGAACCTATTTCCAAGCCATTTACAAGGGATATCAAACTTAGAAAGACATTAAGTCTACTACATGTGAGTCTAATCTATCCAAAGTAAATTTACACATAAGTTTTCTAAACCTTGCTTGTTGATTACGGTGTATTCAAAGTATGTTTGATAGCTTTACTTTTCCACCTCAAAGTTACTATATAAAGAATACATGTAAAAATACAATTCCACCAGCCAAAGTGAGGACTCCCATATTAATAACTTGGCTCTCCCATTTTAATTTTTTAAAAGTAGTAGTTGTAGAAAGGAGAAAAAGAACAAAATAATAATGATGATGATGATAATATTAATGATGATAATGATGAAGATGGAGAAGAAGAATTCGAAGGAGATGGAGTGGAAAAAGTGGAAAAATAAGAAAAAAATAGAGTAGAATAATAATAATAATATTAATAATAATAATAGTAATAAAACAAAGAAGCAAACAAAGAAGAAGCAAATTAAGTAGTAGAAAAATAAGAAGAAGGTGATGATGATAATGATGAAGATGAAAAAGAAAAAAAAGTAAAAGAAGAAAATAATGATAATGATAGTGCTAATGGTGGTAAAGATGAAGAATAAGAGGAAGAAACATAATAATAAAAATATGAAGAAGAAGAAAAAATGTTATAGTAGAAGATAAAAAAAGAAGATAAACAAGAAGAAAAAGAAAATAAAGAAGAATAAGTAAAAGATTAATGTGAATATAAAGAATTAGGATGAGGATAAGATGATGAATAATATGAAAAATACGAATAGAAATAAGATGATGATCACTTTGATGAAGGAATAGTACAAGAAGAAAGTTTAGAAGAAAAATAAGAAGAAGAATGAGAAGAAAATAATGATAATTATGATGATGATGTTGTTGTTGTTGAAGCATAAGAAGAAGAATAATAACAAGATGAATAAGAATAAGAAGGATAAAAAATTTAAGAAGAACAAAAACAAAGGCAAGAAGAACATGAACAAAGACAAGAAGAATAAGAAGAATAAGAATAAGAAGAAAAAAAAGAAAAAGAAATGAAAAAAATGATAAAGAAGAAGCTGAAGAAGAACAACAACAAAAAGAATAAGAAGTATACTAATAAGATGAAGCTTATATTAATGTTTATGATGAATATGATGAAGAAGAATAATAAGAATAAGATGAAGATGAATAAATGAGCAAAAAATGAACAAGATGATAAAGAATAAAAAAAAAGAATTAGAAGAAAAAGAATAAAAAGAAAAAAATAAATATTATGATATTGATTAAGAAGAAAGATAATAAGATGATGATTATAATGATAATGAAATAAAATATAAAAAAAATAAGATGAAAAAGAATAAGAATAAGCCAACAAAGGTGATCAAAATGATGTTGATGAAGATGAAAAAGTAAAAAAAAAAGAAGAAGAAATAAGATGAAAAAGATTATTGTGAAAGATAAGAAGAAATATATAAGAACAAATGAAGTTAATGATGATGATCATCATAATCATCATATAATTAAGATCAAGAAGAAGAAGAAAATGATGATGATGATGGTGATGATAAAGAAAAATAAATACAAAATAAAAAGAAGAAAAAAATAAGGAAAAATCAAAATAAATGAAGAATAAGAAGCAAAAGCACATGAATAATTAGAAGAAAAATTGATAATGATGATGATTATAATGATGACCATAAAGATATTAATGATGAAAATGAAGATGAGAAAGAAAAAGATGAACAAGAAGAAGAACAAGAAGAAGAACAAGAAGAACACCAAGAAAAAAAAAGAACAAAAGAAGAAGATTGACAAGAAAATAAAAAAGAACAAAATGATGATAATAATGATAAAAAATAAAGAAAATAAAGATAGAAATCTAAAAAAGATGAAGATGATATTAGTGTTGATGAAGATGGAGTAAAAAAGAATAAGATGATGATTCAAATGAAGTTAATGATGAATAAAATGAAACAAAATAACATATAAAAAAAGTTAAAGAAAAAGAAAAAAAAATAAATAAAGATGGTCATAGTGATGATGAAATATATGAATAAGAAGAAGTAGTAGAATAAGAATAAAATAATATATAATAAGAAGACAAAGAATAATAAGAACAAAATGATGATGATGATTACAAAGAAGTAGATGACAAAGAAAAAAATGAAGAATAACATGATGTTGATAATGATACATAGAAGAAAAATAAGTAGACGAAGGGTAAGAACATGATAATGTTGAAGAAAAATAAGAAGAAGAAGAAGAAGAAGAAGAGTACAAATAAAATTAAAATAATAATAAGAAAAATATGAAGAATGGAAAGACAATGAAGAAGGATAAGAAGTAAAAGACAAATAAAAATAAAATAATAAGAAATAGATGAATAATGAAAAAATGAACAAGAAGAAGAAAGAAAAAATAATAGTAATAGGTTAAATATTGGTAGCTATATGTATCATGATAATAATAGTAGTAGTATTAGTAGTAGAAGAAGAAGAAGATTAAAAAGTTATTAATGATGATCAAGATAATGATGAGGTAGAAGAAGAAGAAGAAAAAGAAAAACAATAAAAGGAGAATAACTAGAAGATGAACAATAAAAAGAAGAAGAAGATGATGATATTAATATTGATGATAATGATGAAAAGGATCAAGAAGAAAAAGAATAAGATAATGATGATTATAAAGAAATAAAAAATGAAAAAGATAGTGATGAAGATCTTAAAAATAAAGGATATGGATGTAGCAGGAAAATAAAAAAGAAAAAAAGAAGTTAGAGTAAAAGACAACGATGAAAAAGATAAATAGAATGAAGAAAAAAAAAGAGAAGAAGATGATAAAAAAGTTGAAAATAATGATAATGATGTAGTAGTAAAAGAAGTATAAGAATAATAACCAAAAGTAGAAAAAAAAAAGAAGTGGAATAAATAGAAGAAAAAGATAATGATGATCTTGCTGATGATGATAATGATGATATAAAAGAATAACAAGAAAAAGAAAAATAATATAAGGATGAAGTTGAAGAATAAATAAAACAAGAAAAAAAAATTCATAAGAAGAAGTTGAACATGAAGATGATGATGATGAAGAAAAAAAAAGAAGAAAAAAATTTAAATTTATGAAGATGATGACTATGAAAAAGAAAAATAGCATGAAGAAGAAGAGAAGAAAGATAAGAAGTTAATCAAGAAGAAAAAAATATGAAGAATATGAAGAAGAAAAAGATGAACAAGAAGAAAAGGTAGTAATAGTAAAAAAATAAAAATAACAAGATGAATAAGTTGAAAATGATAATTATGATACTGTTGATTGATGAGAAGGTGAAGTAGAAGCAAAAGAAGGAGAAGAACAAAAATAATGAGAAAAATAAGTACAAGTAGAAGAACAAAATCATGATGAAGATAATGATGATTAATATTTTAATTTTTAAGTAGAAGATAATGAGAAGGAAGAAAATGAACAAGTACAAAAGATAAAAAAAAGAAATAAGATAAATATGAAGTAGAGAGAGAATAAAAAAAGATTATGAAGAAGAAGATGAAGACAAAGAAGATAAAGGTAAAAAAAGAATAAAAAGAATATGAGAAAAATAATGATGATGATGATAATCATGAAGAAATAGAAGTATAAATGGAAAAAGAAATAAAATAGCTACAAAAAGAAGAAGTAGAAGAAGTAGTAGTGGTAGCAGTAGAAGAAGAAGAAGAAGAATAATAATAATAATAATAATAATAATAATAAGAGAATGCATAAGAAAATAAAGAAGATGATGATGATGATGAAGAACCAGAAGAAATAGAAGAAGAAGAATCAGAAGAAAAAGTAGAAGAAGAATAATAATAAGAATAAGAAGAAGAATAAGAAGAAGAAGTAAAAGAAGT
The DNA here is from genome assembly GCA_029783825.1 of Sapria himalayana. Classification (NCBI taxonomy): domain Eukaryota; kingdom Viridiplantae; phylum Streptophyta; class Magnoliopsida; order Malpighiales; family Rafflesiaceae; genus Sapria; species Sapria himalayana. The sequence continues at coordinate 740,532 of JAREIK010000654.1, read as the reverse complement.
AAAAGAAAAAGAAGAAGAATTAAAAGAAGAAGATTATGAAGAATAAAAAGAAAGAATAAAAAGAATAATAAGATATAAAAGAAATGGAAGAAGCAAAAGAGGTAGAAGATGAACACTAATTAATAAGAAGATGGAAAAAAGAATGAAGAAGAATAAAATATTATGATGGTAATCAATAGGAAGAATAACAAAAAAAGAAGGTGATGATGATGGATTTCAAACTGATGATGATGAAAAAAAATAAAAAAAAAGAAAAATTAGATGATGATGATAATGATGATGATGATGAATACAAAGAACATGATAAAGAACAAATAATAAGAACAAGAAGAGATTAGGAAGAATAAGTTGAATATGCAATGTTAATGATAAATATGATGTTGAAGAAGAAAAAAAAGAATAAGAAAAAAAAAGAATAAAAAATGAAGAAGAAGAAATAGAAAAAAAAGAAATGGAAGAAGAAGAAAAAAAAGAAAAAGAAAAAGAAAAAGAAAAAGAAAAAGAAAAAGAAAAAGAAAAAGAAAAAGAAGATAAAGGTGAAGAAAAAAAATAATAAGAAAATAAAGAAAAAGATAATACAAAAATAGCAATAAATAAGATGAAGTTGATGGTAATGTGCCATAAAATAAGAAAAATAAAAAAAAAGAATACGTAGAAGAAGATGAAGAAAAAAAGTAAGATGTAAAAGAAAAATTAGAAGAAGAAAAAGAAGAAGGGGAAAAAAGAAGAAGATGATGAAAAAGAATAAGGAGATAAATATTTGATGATGATTATCATTTAAATGAAATTGAAGCAGAAGAATAAAAAGAAAACTTGTACCCGAAACTGACACAGGTGGGTAGGTAGAGAATACCTAGGGGCACGAGACAACTATCCCTAAGGAACTCTGCAAAATAGCAATGTGCAAGAAAAACAATAGGAATAAGAAGAAAAATCAGATAAAAAAGTAAAAGAAGAAAAAGAGGAAAAAGAAAATGATAATGATTATAATGATGATAATGATGAAGATGAAGAAGAATAAGAAAGAGGAGAAAAAGATGATGATATTAAAGTAGAAGAATAAAATGAATAAGAAGATGAACTAGAAGAAAAGATGAGAAAAAGAAGAAAACAAAAAAGAAAATGAAGACGAGAAAAAAAAAGAAAAAATGATGAAAATAAAGAAGAAGAAGAAGAAGAAGAAGAAGAATATAATAATGATGATGATGATGAAAAATAAGAAAAAGAAAAAATATAATGATGATGATGCGAAGATGAAATATATTGAGAAGAAGAATAAGAAGAAGCTTAATAACTAGACGATGAATAAGAAGAACAAAATCTGATAATAAAATACTAAGTAGATGAATATGAACTAAAGGAAGAAGCAAAAGAAGAAGAATTAAAAAATAATGAAAGAATAAACATGAGTAGGAATAAAAAAAGATTAATATGAAGATTATGATGATGTTGAATAATAAGAATAACAACAAGAAGATAGTGAAAATGATCAAGATGACGTTCATGATAATAATGATAAAGTAGAAAAAGATGATTCTAATGACAAAAAAATATAAAAAGAAGAAAAATAAGTAGATATAATGATGATGATAAATAAGAAGGAGATGAAGAATACTAATAGAAGAATAAGAAGTAGGGAAAAGAATATATTGATTATGAAATAGTTGATGATGAAGATGATGTTGAAGTAGAGGTGTCAACCAGGCTAGGTCGGCCTGGCCCGGTACGAGGAATGGGACGGTTTGGCCGTGCCTAGGCTGGCCCGACATGAAAATATCTCGTGCCCAGGCCCATGCAATGCCCGAGTAAGGCACAACCCATGCTGTGTCGTGCCGAGGCCAACCGGTCCTCATGTCATGCCTGACTCAGCATGGTTCGGTGGCTCGTGGCACGACCCGTAGGCACGGGCTGGGTCACTGTTCACACCCAACCCTGGCGTCCTGCACCCATTGACCGGCAAATCTGGCTTCCCGCACCCTCACGAGTCACAGGTCACGGGTGGGTTCACTGTGACTTGGGACACTCGGGCCAAGCCAAGCTTCCCCTTTACACAAAAAAGACCACCCGACCCGACCCGATTCAACCCCTCCCCCCCCCCCCCCCCCCAAAGGGCAAAAAAAAAAAATTAAAATGTTGCCGTTAGATCTCGTCTCCAATTGCTAGGGGCAGAATCCAACGGCCTTCATGATTCTGACCCCTAAAAAAACAAAAAAAAAAAACAAAAAAATGACTTTTTTTTTAAAAAAATTATTTTCTTTAATCTATAAAATCCTTCCCCCTTTTTTATAAACATGTATTCTCTCAAATATCATATTTTCTCTCTCGGGACTTGGGTTGTCGGGATTTCGTCATTTGGCTTGGCTTTTCGAGAATCTCAACTTGGGTTTTGAATTTTGAGCTAGACTGTGGTGCACCGTGCACATGATCGACCTGACTACTTTACCATGTAATTTATTTTAAGTTTTTTTACTCTCTCTCATCTCTCTCTCTCTAGACCTAAAATTGTTAAATCTAAAATATAACATCTAGTCTCTAAATTAAGTGTCATGTTTAACAAAAATCCTAAAAAATGACAAATACTAATGAAACATATTTAAATTTAGGAAATAAAAATATTATACATAGGTCTGAGACTGTTGAAACTTTGGTTTCTCCAGTCGTCTCAACCCAAACTTCTAAAAAACAAAAAACTAGGACTTTTGTAGTTTGGACTTATTTTAATATAATAAAACAAAAAAATATTAGGGGTGAGAAAGAAGAAATGGCACTGTGAAAATATTATATGATAATTTTAACATGTAAGAGTTCGTTGGAGACTGGGCACCTTAAGAGACATGCCGAATTATGCACCAAAAAACATGGTCCATTAGATCCTAGGCAAACCCAAATTGACACTGCATTTTTTGAGACTGGATCGAGTCAGTCTCAAAGTTTACTCCCTTCATATATTCCAGCGAGTTGGGTAGGGACGACATGGCCAGACTTATCACATTGATGGGTCTTCCGATCAGATTCTCGGAAGATCCAAGGGTAGTGCACATCATGCAGATATATTTTCAGCCTGCCTATCGTAGGATTCCTAGGTCCACATCTAGGAATGACATACCAAAGATATATAAGTTAGAAAAATAAAAAATAATTAAGAAATTTATGGCATATAGTGGAGTGGTGTCCGTGACGTCTGATATATGGACAAGTCATGATGAATCTTTTTATGCATGTCTCACCAGCCACTATGTAGATTCTAACTAGACAATCAATAAAAAAATTTTAGGATTCCCTGAGATTCTCCATCCTTAAGATGACCCAGTCATTTTTGAGTGTATGATGAAAATCTTTAGGAAATATAAAATTCAATATAAAATTGTAAGTATCACATTCAATAACGCATCTAATAATGGAGTAGCGATTAACATGTTTGTTAGGAATATTAGAGACTCACCATTAGGAAAGATTTTTCATGTCAGATGCATGTGTCATGTGATTAACCTGATTGTTCAAGCAGGTATGAAGGTGTGTACCCCTGCATTGGATAATATACGTAATGTACTAAAATATATTCACACTCCTCGCATACAATAAGAGTTTGGTAGTCTCTATTTGTTTGCAAATCTTAAGAAAAAGAAATTCCAATCGAAAGTGAAATACCATTTGAATTACACGTACTTGATGTTGGAATCATGTGTTGGATACAAACACGTGATATCTGACTACGTCAATAGTAAGAGCGACGTACTTATTATTGACGACACTGACTGGGCTTCAAGAATTTCATTTATGAAATTCCTGAAGATTTTTTATGACACGACGAAAATCTGTTCGTCGGTTTATATGCCCACGACTTGCATTACACTCAGGTGCATATGCAACATTAGTAGCATGTTTAGGAAGTATCGAGGTGACCTGATGCTTAGCCATATGGTTATAGAGATGGAAACCAAATACTTGAAGTATTGGTCCACCATTCCATCTCTTTATTGCCTCACTGCATGCATGGACCCTAGGGTTAAGGTGAAAGGGGTAGAAAATGCCCTGACTTACATTTCCTCGTGCATGAACCTAGAACAGCCACCTGAAGGGTTCATTCATGAGAAGTTAACTGACATGTTCACATACTACGATACTAGGTATGGTGGTGGTGGTGGTGAGACTGTGATTACGGACATGGATACCTTGTTCGTAGATGATAATTTTTCCATTCAGCTAGCGAGGGGGAAACGTCGGGTGGACCATCACATAGGAGCGAGCTTTATCAGTATTAGATACTGATTACTGCTCAATCCTATCACATTCTGATACTAAGAATCTTAATATATTATAGTGGTGGAAATCATATGAGTCCACCTTCCCTGAGCTATCTAGGATGACACGGGATCTACTGACTCCTCCGGTGTCGAGCATAGTATCGGAGTCTGCTAAATCTATTGTAGTGAAGGTGATTTTAGATAGGAGATCGAGATTACGTCCAGATATTGTTGGGGCCTTGGCCTACTTGAAGGATTGGGATGATTCGAGGTTTAGCATCCATGATCGTGCTGGAGCTATGACTGGGACATGGACTGTAGCCGCCTCCACTGCGAAAGCGGAGGAGATGATTGCTGATGATGATGATCCATATGATACTGATCTTGATGTTGCGGCTGATGAAGCTCATGATATGCCGATTGATGATTGATGATGATCCACTGCTTTTTGATTTCGATGTTTTGTTTTTTATTGATAGTACGTTTTATTTATACGTTACATTAAAACTTTAATTTGTTTGGTTCGGACTTTCGGTATCTATTGACTGATTGGTCATTTTGTTTTTGTTTTTGTTTTTTTTTTAACTTTTAATTTGGTTTGCTTTTGTTTTTTTTTACTTTTTTAATTTTTTTTAACAAAATTTTTTGATTTATTTATTTATTTGTTTTATTTTTTCATTTAAAAATTTATAACTCTATAATTTAAATATAATAAATTATAAACTAATTTTATTTTAAATCATAAATAAAAATTTAACTTTGTAATTTAATAAAATTTAAACAATTTTTATTTTATAAATTTATTATATTATACATTATCTATAATTCTATTTATAATTTAATATATTTTATAATTAAACTAAAATATAAAAGTATAAAATTTTAAAAAATTATTTTTTAACCTGGCCCGTACGGCCTGGTTTGGCCCGTACGACCATGTTAGGCCCGACCGGGCTATGCACGGCTTGGTATAGTAACCGTGTCGTGCTTGGCCCGGCACGAAAGCATGGCCGTGCTCTAAAAAAATGGGTCGGGCCAGCCCAGCACGCCCTGTTTGACACCTCTATGTTGAAGAATAAAAAGAAGAATAAAAAGAGAAATAAGAAAAAAAAGAATGATAAAATGAAAAGAAAAAAAATGAAGAAAATAAAGAAAAATAAAATAATACAATGATGATAAATAAGAAGAAGATGATGAAATAGATGATAAGGATTTCATAAAAGAAGAAGAATCACAAAAATAATAAGTATAAGAAGTTGAATAAGAAAAATAAGATGTAAAAGAAAAATAAGAATAAGAAGAAAAAGTGAAAAAAAGAAGAAGAATATGAATAAGAAGAATAAGATAATGATTGTGATGATGATCATCATTATAATGAAAATGAGATAGAAGAATAAAAAGAATAAGTGCAAGAAAAATAATAAGAATAAAAAGAAGACGAATAATATGAGGATGATAATGATTATAATGATGATAATGATGAACATAAAGATAAATAAGTAGAAGGATAAGAAAGAAGAAATGATATTAAATTAGAAGAAGATTATGATGAATAAATAGATGAACACAAAGAAAAAAAGTAGAACAAGTAAAAAACAAAGAGGAAAATGAAGATAAAAGAAAAAAAAGGAAAAAAATGATGAATATAAAGAAAAATAAGAAGGTGATGAAGATGAAGATGATGATCAAAAATAAGAAGAAAATGAAAAAGAATAAAAAAATAATGATGATGTTGGTAAAGATAAAAAACATGAAGAAAAAAAATAAGAATAAGAACAATAGTAAGAAGATGCATATGAAGAACAAGATGTGGTAATAAAAAATAAATAGAAAAAAATGAGCTAAATGAAGTTGCAAACTAATATGATGTCAGATAAGAAAAAGATAATGAAAAAGAAATATGAGCAAGAATAAAAAAGAAGAACAAGAATAAGAACACAATTACAAAAAGAATAAGTATGAGAAGAAGAAGAAGAAGAAGAAGAAACAATATTGATGAAGCTGAATAAGTAGAAGAAAAAGATAATAATGAAAATTATGATAATGATGATATAAATGAAGAAGAAAAAAGAAAAAAAGAACAACAAAAAGAAGTCATTGATGATGATCATAATGATTATCATGATTTTGTAGATGAAGTAAAATAAGAAGAAAAAAAAAGAAAAATAGCATAAAGAAGAAGAATATGAAGAAGAATAATAATAATAATAAGAAAAATAAGAAGAAAAAATTGAAAAAGTAAAAGAAAAAAAAGTTGATGATGATAATGATAATGATGAAGAAGAAAATGTTGAAAAAAATAAAAGAAGAAGAACAACATAAGAAAAAAATAAGATGTTGAAGAAGAAGAAAATGAAGATAAAGATATAGATGAAGAAGTAGAACAATAAAAAAAGTACATGAATATAATGATGATCAAGATCATGATCATGGGATGATACTTGTAATGAAACAAAGTAGAACAAGTAGAAAAATAAATTGAAGTATTTGATGATAATTATAAACATGAAGAAAAGTAAAATAATGAAGAAGTCAAATAAAAAAAAAGATGATAATGATTATTGTAATGATGATGAACTTGGACATTATCATTATAAAGGTAATAAATATGGATCAGAAGAAGAAAAAAAGACAAATAAGAAGATGAACAATAAGAACAAGAAATAGAAAATTAAAAAGAAAAATCAAAAGGAGAAGTAGTAATAGTAGTGATAATAGTAATAGTATTCATGGTACTAGAATTCATAGTAGTTAATAATAGAAATAGTAGTATAAGAGTAACAAGAAAAAGATGAAAAAAGAGAGGAAGATTTAAAAGAATAAGAAAAACAAAAATTGTATGAAGATGAAGAGGAAGAAAAAATAAAATGAATATGAATATGAGGAAGATGAAAGAGAACGAGAAAAAAAAACAAGAAGAGAGGAATATGAACAAAAAATAAATAAGAAGTAGAATAATATGAAAATCAAGAAGAAGAAGAAAATAAAGAATAAGAAAAATAAGTACTTGTACTTGTATTTGTTGTAAATGTAGTCATAGTAGTAGTGAGAGTAGTAGGTACTAGAACAAAAGAAGGCAAAGAAGAAGAAGAAGAAGAAGAAGAAGAAGAAGAAGAAGAAGAAGAATTATAATTACAAGAATTAAAAAGATAAATAAATTATAGAAGAAAAAAAAAGAATAAAAAAGAAGATGTTTATCAAGAACTTGAAGTAGAACAAGAAGAAAAAGAATAATATGGTGATAAATAAGAAAAAGAAAAAATGATGAAAAAGTAGAAAAATTAGATGGAGAAAATTATGATCGTGCTGAATAAAAAGAAGATGTTGATGATAATGCCCTTGATGGCCATAATTATAAATTTGAAGAATAAAAAAAGAATTAGAAGAATAAGATGTTGAATAATAATAATAATAAGTTAAAGAAGAAGATAATGAAGATAAAAATAATGAAGATTAAAAAGAAGAATAATAGGACTATGATAATCATGATAAATAAAAAAAAGAAGAATATGATGATGATAAAAAGGAAGAAAAGCCATAAGTATGATAAGAAAAAAAGAAGAAGAATAGTAAGAATGACAAAGAAAAAAGATAAGAATAATAATAATAATATAAATAGAATGAAGAAAAAAAAGAATAATAAGATTAAAAAGAAAAAGATAAAAATAAAGAAGAATAATAGAATAAAAAAAGAATAAGAAAAAGAAAATTATAATAATAATAAATGATAAGTAGAAAAAGTCAAAGAATAAGAAGAATAATAAAATAAAGAAAAAAGAGATAAGAAAAAAGAATAAGAAGAAGAATAAGATAATGATGATGATTATTATTATTATTATTATTATTATTATTATTATTATGTAGATGAAGGAGGTGGCTATAGTGAAAGAGGCAAACAAGAAGGAGAATAAAAGAAGAAAAATAAGTAAAAGAAAAATAATAAGAAATAAAAAAAAGGAGTAAAATAAGAAGTTAAAGAAGAAGAAATGAAGAATATAAAAAAGTGAAAAAAAAAGAAGAAAAAAAAGAAAAAGAGAAGAGTGGAGAGGAGGGGGGAATAAAGAAAAAAAAAGAAAAAAAAGAAAAAAAAAATTTATGAAAACATGTTATACATAAAGATATGTTATACATCATTTATGAAACATGTTAAATTAAATATGTGACATATTTGTATGATTTTTTAAAGATTTTCTTAAATATAAACCTATATATTTTAACATGTTTAAAATATTTTTTTTACATTTGATACCTTGTCCATATAGCATAAAAGAATACTTGAAAAAATTTTATCAATTTCTTAAAAAATATGTTTTATTTGATTATGCTTTTTTATTGATTTTGTTTAATTTACCATAGAATTAAATTATTGAAAACATTTTATAAGTGAAACATTTGAAAATTTTTGTAAATTGATTGTTTAAATATAAAAAAAATTAGAACATACATATTTTATATTATAGAAACATGTGTGTGTGTGTGTGCATGCGTGTGTGTGTGTGTGGATGTGGGTGTCATGTGTCTATGTGTCTACACGAGTTTATTTTACATGGTAGAGAGAGTCTCCTTATATATTTGATGTTACAGGTATATTATGTTGAACACTTCATAAGCATGTATATTTTGGATTTTATTATGTTATGAAGTTGATATTATGTGCCTATATATTTAGAGATGAAGAACTAATATAAAGCCAAATATCTAGAAAACAAAATTAGAAAATACAATAAAAGTTGCAGTCAAATAACAAACATAATAAAACAAATAGAATTTTGTACCATTAAACCCTAACACCCCTTAATCTTATCGCAAGAAAATAAGACAAATAACAAACCTCGGAAAGGGAGCTATTGAATGCTTGTGCAATGTAGCCTTGATGTCACCGAGGTGGGGATTGGTGGAGAGGAGGAGGTGGTGGTGGAATAAATGGCTGAATAAAATAGGAGGCTAGGTGAAAATGGAGGAGAAAAATGAGGGGAAAGAAGATGATGATCGTTCGGGGATAAACATGTTAAATAGCCAACATTGTGAATGATGATCATTTGTTTAATAAAATAGTCATTCTTCCCAATGTCGGTATTTAAAATTTTTTTAAAATTCAATAGCTTGAATGGGAATGTCGGCCTATGAATTTAAAAAATCAACAGAATGACAATGACCGTCGTTGTGAACGATGACCATTACCACGGTATTTTCAGATGCACTAGGTTGGGCATATTTTTGAAACCCAGATTAAATATTAGATTTTTCTTTTAAATGAATTATTTTCGTATAAAACTCATGATTAAAAGGATTAAAAGGATTAATAGGATAAAAGGGATAAAGGGGACAAATGTAACAAAAGGGATAAAAAGGATAAAAGGATAAAAAAGATAAAAAAGATAAAAAAGATAAAAAAGATAAAAAAATAAATAATGAATAGAAGAGGTGTAGAAAAAAAAAAGAAAAATAATATGAAAAATAAGAAGATAAACACAAGTTAGATGAATAAAATAATAATAATGGTAATGATGTTCAATTTGAAGAAATAATAATAATAATAATAACAAGAATAACAACTAGATAAATAAGAATAAAAAGAGGAATAAGAACAAAAAATACAAATAATAAGAAGCAGATCATAAATGATGATGATGATGATGATGAAGCAAAACAAGTAGTTATAGTAGTAAAAGTTGTAGTAGTTGTCGAAAAAAAAGAAGAAAATGAAAAAGTATTTAATGGTTATGAAGAATAATAATTAGAAGAATAGTAATAAGAAAAAGAAGAACAAGATGAAGAAAAAAAGAATTAAAAGAAGAAAAAGACAATTAAAAGAAGAAAAAGACAATTAAAAGAAGAAGAATGTAATGAAAAGAAGAAAAAAAATGAAGATAATGAGAATAAAGAAGATGATGATGATGACGAAAGATAATAAGAAAAAAGAGCAAGAGAACAAGAAGAATTAGAAAAGAAAAATATAAAAAGTCATTGGTGAAGATGATCGTGACCATGGTGATAAAGATGAAGAAAAAACAAGAAGAATGATAAAAAAGAAGAGAAAAAAGATAATAAGTCAAAGAAGGAGAATGTAAAGAAAAATATGATGATGAAGTTCAAAAAACCTTCATCATGATAATAGTGATGAATATGAATTAGATGTAGAAGAAAGAAATGACAAAGAAGAAGATGAAGTTATGAAAATAAAACTATAAGAAGAAAATTTTTAGAATAAGAAGAAATAGTGGTGATATTCTTAGTAGAAGAATTTCTAGTAGTTATATTACGAGTAGTAGTAGTGGTAGTAATAATATTATTCATAATAGTAGAAGGGAAAAATATGAAGAAGAAAAAAAAATATGTAAGAACAATAAGAACCAAATGCACAAAAAGAAAAATAAGAAGAATAACATAAAGATGAGGAAAATACGAGAACAAGAAGAAGAATGAAAATAAGGTGAACAAAAAAATAAATACGAAGTAGGATAATATAAAAATCAAGAAAAATAAAACGAATAACACAAAAAGAAGAAGAAAAAATACAAATCTTGTTATATTTGTTGTAATCATAGTCATATTAGTAGCACTAGTAATAGTAATAGGACAACAACAAGAAGAAGAAAAATAATAATGACAATAACAATAAGTTGAAAAAGAAGTAGAAGAACAAAAAAAGAAGAAAGAAATATTGATAATCAAGAGTTATAAGGGGAAGATTTTGGTTGTGATGAATAAGAAGAATAAGTTGATGATGATGATGATGATGATGATCTTGATGATCATTATGATGAATTAGAAGATGAAAAATAATAAGAATGATAAGTTCATGATGTTGAATAAGAATAATAATAATAATATGAACAAAAAGAAGAAGAAGAATATGATAATAAAGAAGATGAAAATGATGAAGAATTAATAGAAGAAAAAAAATATTATGAAATTGATGATTAAGATGAAAAATAAAAAGATAATAACTAATGTGATGAAAAAAAATAAAAAAAATGATTGGAGAAATTAAAGAAATATAAGAAGAAAAGAACAAGAAGAATATAATAAAAAAGAAGAAAATGAAGAAAAAAATTAAGAAGAAAAAAATATATAAAATGGAAGAAGGATAAATACATTATAATGATGATGATTGAGAAAAAAAAAGGCAAAGAATTAGAAGAAGAACAGAAAGAAGATGAAGAAGAAAAAAAAATGATGATGATGATGATGATGTAGACGAAGGGGAGGAGGTGGAGGTGGAGGAGGAGAACAATAAGAAAAGAAAAAAAAAGAAAAAAGGAAGATGATGATGAATAATAATAATAATATTAAGACAAAGAAGAAACATTAGAAGAAGAAGAAAAAGAGGAAGAATTAAAATAAGAAGATGATGATGAAGTCAATGAAGTAAGAGAATAAGAAAAAAAACATAAAAAATTAAAAAAAGTAGAAAAAAAGGAATAATAAAGGATGCAGAAAAAATAAAAAGCAGATGAAGAGAACAAAAAAAAAAGAGGAGGGACGACAAGAATAATAAGAAGAAAAGATAATGATCATGAAAATAGTGAAAAGTTGAAGAATAAAAAGAGTAACAATAATAATAACAAGAACAACTAGTTGAAGAAGAACAATAAGAATAATAAGAAGAGTAAGACAAAAAAAATAATAAGAAAATTATGATGATGATGATGATGATGATGAAAAATAAGTAGTAGTTGTTGTTGTTGTGGTGGTGATGATAATGAAAAAAAAGAGAGATAAAAGGAGAATGAGATAGATAAGGAACATTAAAACAAGAACATGGACAAGAAGAAGAAAAATAATGAAAAGAAGAAAAAATAAGAACAAGAAAGATTACGACATGAACAAGAACATGAACAACAAAAATAAGAATAAGAATCAACACAAGAAGAATTCATATAACTATTAGAAGAAAAAGACCAAGAAAAAAATAGAACAACTCGAGGAAGAAGAAAAATAAGAACAAAAAGGAACATAAAAAGCATAATAAGAGAATGAATAAAAAGTAGATGAAGAAGAAGTGATATCAGTAGAATAATAATAATAATAATAATAATAATAATATGATGATAGTGATGATGATATTGATGAAAAAAAAGAAAAAGAACAAGAAAAAAAGAAGATGGTGATGAAGTTGATAATCAATATAATGATGAAGATAAATTTGGGAAAGATGAAGAAAAAACAAGAAGAGGGAGATGTGGTATTATTCATATTATTCAAAGCACAAGAAGTGAAAAAATAAGAAATGAATAAAAAATACAAGGAATAAGTAAAAGAAAAATAAAAAGAAAAAAAAGATACAGAAGCAAAAATACAAGAATAAAAAAAATAAGAAGAATATGAAAATGAAGAACAATAACATTAACATTAATAAGAAGAAAAAAAATATGATGATGATATTGAAAATGAAGATGAAAATAAAGATGAAGAAATAAAGAAAGAAAAAGATGTTGATGAAGAATAAGATGAAAATGTAGAAGATAATGAAAATAATAATGGTGTGATGATGAAGCTGATGATATGAAGAAAAAGATGATAATGATGCTGATGAACTCCAAGAATACTATGAAGAAGATAATGATGTTGATGATGATGATGAAGTAGACAAAATAAAAAATAAATAAATAAAAGAAGAATTAGATGTAGAATAAGAAAAAATAGAAAAAGAAAATAAGAAAATAAGAAAATAAGAAAATAGAAATAGAATAAAAAGAAATAGAAATAGAAGAAATATTAGAAGAATTAGATGTTGATATTATAAGAACAATAAGAAAATAAGAAAAAGAAAAATAAGATATAAAAGAGGATGAAATAGTTCAATAAGTAGCTAAGGATAAATACCATGAAGATGTTGATGATGATAGTGATCATTATGTTGAAGGAGGAGTAGATAAGAAAAAAAAAATAGAAGAATAAGAAAAAGTTGAAAAACATGAAGATGGAGGTGAATAATAATAGGAGGAGATGATGAAGATGAAAAAGAAAAAGAATGAAGAGAATAATAAAATAAATAGAAGAAGAAGATAATACAGATGAATATGATAATGACAATGAAGAAGAATAAAAAAACAAAAAAGAGGAATATGGTGATGAAGAAGTAAAAGGAGAAGATGATGAACAAGAAGATGTAGTTAACAAAAAAAAAGAAGAATATGATAATGATAATCATTATGATGATGCTAAAAAAACAAAGAAGATGAAGAAGATTATGAGGATGTTGATCATGAAGATAATGATGATGATCAAAAAGTTGAAGAATAAGAAGTAAAATAAATAGAAGAATTTTAAATAAAGGAGAAAACAAGGAAGAAGCAAAAAAGAACAAGAAAAAGAAGAAGAGGAAAATTAAAAAGTATAAAAAGAAAAATAAATGACAAAAAAAGAAAATAAAAAGAAAAAATAGAAGAATAATAAAAAAAAGAAAGAGGATGAAAACGAACATGAACAAAAAAAATATATAAAGAAGTAAAAGATTAAGAATAAGAAGTAGAAAAAAAATGAAGTAGAAGTAATTGTTGTTGAAGTGGAAGAAATTGGAAACTATAAAAATGGAAGAAAAACTCGAATAAGAATGTTTAAAAGTAGAAGAAAACATGAGGAATAAGTAGAATAAGAAAAAAAAAAGAAAAAAAAAAGAATAGTAAGAATAACAAGAAGAAAAAAAAGAATAATAAGAAGAACAAGAAGAAAAAGAAAATAACAATGATGAATGATAAAAAGAAGAAGATAATGATGAATGAGAAAAAAATCATGAAAAAGAATAAAAAAATAGAAGATGAAAATAAAGAAGAATAAAACACACAAGATTGAGAACAAGAACAACAACAAGATGATAATGTTAAAGAGGAAGAAAAACAAGAAGTCAAATAATAAGAAAAGTAAATACTAGAATATGAAGGCGATGAAAAAAAAATAAGAGAGATGCATAAAAAAATGTTGATGATAATGATGAAGTTAAAGAATAAAAAAATCAAGTAAATAAAGTTGAAGAAGAAATTCATGGTGATCATGATGATAATGAAAAAATAAATAAAAATGAAAAAAAAGAAGAGAAAGAAAAAGAATGAAAAAAAAATGAAAAAAAAAGATAAAGAATAAAAAGTTGAAAATGATGAAGAAGATGATGGTGATGATAAATAAAAGAAGAATATGAAGATGAAGAAGATATAGAAGAATAAATAGTAATAGTTGGATAAAGAGAGAAGACGAAGAAAATAATGATTGATGATGATGATGATGTTGATGATGATGATGATAATGATAATGATAATGATGAAGGAGAGATGGATGGACAAGAAGAAGGAGAAAAATAAAAATGACATGAAAAGAAGAATAAGAAATAAAAGAAAAAGATAAAGAAAAAATAGAAGAAGATGAGGATCATGATCATGATGATGAAAAAAAAGTTTAAAGAAGAAAAAAAATAAGATTAAAAATAAGAATAAAAAAATGATGATTATGGAAGAAGATGAATATGATAAAATAATAAGAAGAAGCAAAAGAAGAGAAAATATATAAGAACAAAAATAAGAAGAAAAAGAAAAAGGTAATGAAGAATAAGAAGAAGAATAATAATAATAATAAGATAATAAAAAAAAGAGTAAGAAGAAAAAAAATTAGAAAAAGATGATAAAGAAGTATAAAAAACTTTGCAATATAATGATTAAGAATTTGAAAACAAATAAAAGTAATAATAAGAAAGAAGAAATAAAAAAAATGAAGAAAAATAAGAAGTTGATCATAAATAAAAAGAAAAAGTTGATGAAAAATAATAATATAATAATATGTTGATGATCACCATCATAATGAAGCAAAAAAAGAGGATAAAGAATAACTAGAAGAAGAATAATAAGAATAATAAGGTATAGAAAATAAAAGAAGAAGAAGAAGTAGGAGTGAATGAGGAAGAACCATGAGAAAAAGAAGTGATGAAGAAGAATAAAATGAAAAAGAAAAAATAAAATAAAATGAATAAGAATAATAATAATTATAAGAATAATAATATGAATAAGTAAAAGATGATGATGATGATGATGTTGATGTTGATGAAAACCAAGAAGTTGAAGATGAAAATGATGATAATCATGAATATGAAGAAAAAGAAAAAAAAAATAGGAAAAAATGAAAAAAATTGAAGAAAAGAAAGAAGGAATTGAAGAAGTGGAAAAGATAAAGATAATGAAAAAGAAGAATAAAAATAAGTAGTAATAGTTGTTGTTGTGCTTATGAGGGATGCTCTCACCTCTCTCCTCCCACACTTTCCTTTCTTCTTGCCCCATTTTCAAGTTTTACGTTTTTTTTGGGTGAAATTATTAACATTTTTGTTTGTTTTTCATGTATCGTATTGTAATGGGACTGCCCATATTTTTTATTTTAGTAGTGTTTATCAAGTATTATATGGACTATTTGAGAGATCTTAGAAAAAAAATGATATTAGAAATGTAGATAATGTCATTAAAGGTGGTTTGTTTGTAGTGAATTCTAAGTCATTAAAGGTGTTATGACTTTGTTATAGTATCAATGTCATTATTTGTAGTATGATACTAAAAGCTTATTGTATAATTGGAGAAATCCACTAAAAATTTTCAAATATTCAAATTCTATAAGTAATAAAGTAGGTGTAAGTCTAGATATTAATTTCATAAAGATTATATGAGTAATTTGATTAACTAATAGTGAATTAACTACTACTCGAATTGAAAAAAAAAATTGGGTCTTGGATTAAATCTCAAACTTTAGGTTTGGTTTGCTTCATTTTGTATGATTATTTTTCATTAATATTAAAGATATGTTAGGCTTGATTTTGGATGAAGGGTTGGATGATGTGGATTTCTTCCTTTTCCTCCTTGGTATACTTTATGGTTTTAAATTTTGGACTATTACTACTTATGATGGTCTCTAATCAATGATCATCTACACTTCTATTCATTTTATGCAATATGTCACATATATTTGATAATTACTTTGAGTATGTATTTCTATTCTCCAATATCATCAGTCATAAATGACATGTATAATGTTGTTTTAGTTGCGTTTGAGCCTTCAACTCATAAGTGCCATATTCATATAAATTAAAATATATTTTTCGGATGATTTCACCTATAGAAGTCATATAAATGGAAATTATTACAGAACTATCACCACCTTATGAAGCATAATACCTTACATGTATCCCACAACTTACATATCACTATCCACTATAGCCAACACACAACTCTCACACTATGGTGAAACATAGAAGTTAGACATTCTAAATAATTCTCTCATCATTTGAAGGTAAGCTCTTCTATTAAAAATATCATAGTGGTCATAGATGTATTTATATTTTCAGCTTTAAAAGTGTCATACTCACATCAATTAAACTTATATAAATCTAGATTTTCCACATATATGTTCTTATCGTGAGGTAAGGATAGAAGGATTGTCACATTATTTGTATACAACCTCATGAGAATATCCTATGACTTACCTGTCACTATTCTTCATGGCCAACATACATAAATTTATTTGGCATGAAACTCTAAATCTTTTTTCTGATTAATATCCATATCCATCAACATTCAAATTATAAAATTTCACAATTAAATATTGCAATTCATAATCATCATCACACACACACACACACACACAAACTAACCTTAGATCACTAATTTGCCTGACACTGAGGAATGTTTTGCATAAGAGGATTAGAGCATTATCTTGTTAAATCAATGTTCTTAATAACAACCAACATGAGGATCTACATTTCAAATCTAGTTCTCAATCTATCACTTCTTGCATTTGGCTTGACTTTACCACTATCTGGAGATTAGATTTTGCATGCACCTTGATACATACGTTCTTAGCCTCAAAGTCACAACTTTAGGTTGAGTTCACAATCCTAGGTGCTCTTTGAATCTCCTCTAAAGCACAAAGTTGTAGCAATTGAGAATTCCACGATTGAGGTAATTCCTCTCTAGAGCTCATGGTCATTGTAGCAAAAAAAGTTATGACTTAGGTAATTTCTCTTTGGGACACAAGGTCATGGTAGCAAAGAATGCTACGACCAAGATAATTTTTTTTTATAGCACAAAGTTGCAATAGCAAAATAATTGAGACCAAGGGAACTCCTCTCTAAACAAATAGTTGTGATGGAAGTTCATTTAGTGTTGTATAATTTTTAGCTCTATAATGAATATATTATCGTGATAGAAAATGTCATGACTTTTAGTAGCCATTTGACACTTGGTTACTATGATGAGAAAAAAAAAATTCATTGCTAAATTTGTATTTTAGAACTAATATATCCATGACTTTAAGATAATCTAGTGGTCATGAATAATATATTATGAAGTAAAAAATTATGATAATATGGTCGTAGAATCATAGCATATAAATATTATTATGACTTATTTATAGAGTCGTGATCAAGAAATACTATTGCAACTTCTCAATAAGTATGTGCTAGTATAAACAAGTCACGATATTAGAAATATCATGACTTTTCTTTGTTATTCTACTTTTTATTTCAACATTCCACCAAGTCCACTATTTATATCTTATTTATATTTGATTTTTCTATTATTCATCTAATTTATAAAAATTATTATTTAGTAAAATGTTTGCATATAAAACTCAAAATCACTACAATCAAATCATCAAAATAATAAAAAATAATCACAAAAAGTTGATACTTTGAGATTTGAATAATATAGACTCGTTTTCTTAAATTTATTGAATAAGACTCATGGTATGCTCAGAATTTGACCATTATGCAAAAAAAAAAATACAAAATTTTAGATGATGGCACCAAAAAATGATATACTAAACTTTCATTTTAATCCAGCCCAAGTTTATCTCACCAATCATGCTGTAAGATACAAAACATTGGCTATGACTCACTTGTGAGTGAAGGACATAAAGTAGTAAATAGTAAGAAACCCTTGCTCCCTCAGTTGATTTCTTCTCACCATTTTTGTAGTAAGTTACAAAATCACAGGAAAATGATATGTGATGCTCATAAAACAATGAAGGGTAAGAACTCTTTGGATCCCTAATTGATATCTTCTCACAATTCATATTCTAAACTACATCAATGATATAATATGAATGATACAAATAATTTGAATGATGATTTGGAGGGTGAATTCATTCCAAAAAACAACCTCCATCAAAAAAAAAAAACATTTGAGCTCCTTAGAGTAGTTTATTTGTAGGTTATTAGGCTATTGCAAAAACTAAAATGCTCCCATATTTCCCCAAAACTAAACCCTTCCAAGTCTTCTATAAACAAGAAGACCTATCCTAGAGTATAAAGTTTGTGAGTTATGTTTACTAGGATACTTCATATCTCAACATCTTGAAAAATACTATTGAAAAAATTTGTAGATGAGCAATGTAAATTGCCAGTCCATACTTGCCATTCGTATGGTTGGATATTCTTCAGATTCAACAATTATAAAGAGATAATTTTAAAATTTAGGATCCTACTTGGTATTCGAGAGGCCATTATTTTCGAAACCCCTTCCAATTAGGTTTCATTATGGGGCCTATGAGATGACTAGAATCCCATAATGGATATAAATGCCAAATGTTACAATCTAGTTATGGAATCCCATTAGAGGAATCCCATTAGACTAGGGAAAACTACTAGATGTGAAGACTATTGCATGTGGATAAGTTAACTTCAAATATCTCTAAGATATATTATGCAAGGGTATTTGTAGAAGTGGATTTGAATGAAAATTTACTTATATAAATTACACTTAATTTCCTAGATTACATTAAGACTATTGCATTTAGTAAATATCATGCCATGTTTGGACAACTATTGAGTGCTAGAAAATGAAATAAGATATAGAAGGAAGATGACACCCCATCTGAATTGAAAGTTCAAGGAACAACTAACAATAATGAGGAAGAAATAAAAATTAAATATGAAGGCCAACGAGATGACTTTCCATCCATTGTCAATGATACTACACCCTCAAATCCATTAAAGAAGATGTATGACATCACGACTATAATGAGAAAACATAAGAATAAGAGGGTGTCTATGATCATGGGGATAAATCTTCTACCCTAAGATCCTAGAAATCCAAGGTCAAGATAAAAGAGAAACTACAAAGAGGATTTCTCTTGAATGAATCCACGTAGTTGTATGAAAAGAGATACCCAATGCTCCCATAAAACTTGGAGTTTTGTGTTTTTATTTTTGTTTGTATTTATAGGCGAACTAGTTGTAGAATTGGAGAAGGAAAAAGGGTTCACCATTAATGATGCTTACTCACTAAGCCTATTAATATAATGGTGGGGTGGTGAGAAGAATTAAAACTTCTGGGGATGTCTATGGTTGTTTGCATGGCGTGGTAAGTGTTGATAAATTTCTTTTGGATAGTGATGTGCATATGCTATGATGGATGCATGGATGTGATGTGGGTTACATTCATGTTGTGGCTTGGAGTAAATTGTCCATGAATATTTGCATGGTGTAGCTAGTGTTGATACATTTCTTTTGAATAGTGATGTGCCTATGCTATGATGGATGCATGGATGTATTGTGGGTTACATCCATGCTGTGGCTTGGAGTGGATTGTCCATGAATGTTTCAGTCTTGCAATATATGCATTTGTTGTCTTTGAATGGATCTAGAAATGCATATTGAAGTATTATATTTTTTCAAGGGATTGAATTCTAAATGCCATTAAAATGTATGGTATAAGATGGATGTGAAAATGTATTATGTAGCATGTGGTCATTCGAATATGTTGACTTTTCTTGATTTTGATGGATATGTTGATTTTGTCAAGATGCAATGTATGTGTATGCTATATGTTGGATGTGCATGTGTGTAACGTAGATTGGTATTCATATGGCAAATTTCATATGGCAAAATTCTATTATCTAAAAACAAATCATGTATGATATGTGTTCAACACTCCACATATCAATTTTTTTAGTTTATTTAGTGAGTTTATCTAATTGTGTGTACACTTATTCAAGTATTTATTAGAGAAATTTAATTTAATTCTTGTTTTGAGAGAATTTAATAAATATTAGTGAGATCATAAAGATCTTGGGTGAAATTAGTAGACTAGGTTGAACAAAGACTTGGAGGAAATAGAAGCAATTGAGAGTTGTGACATTTCCTTTCTCATTATTTGGATATACCTTACAAAAAATTTCTTGAGTACTTCTGACATCCTTTCTTGGCCATAATATACAAAGAATATCCATGACATTCTTTGTGTACTATTAGTCTATCACCGAGTCGACATAATGATTTTAGTGTATAACACAATCATCATGACCATAATATTTTCTTGGAATTGTGACTATAGTATCTTTAAAATAATTAAAGGATGCAACATTATTTTCTCAACAAGATAACTATTGTGACATTGTTATGACTCTTAATTTTATCGATTACGTGATGTCCAAAATACTTGTTAATGAGTGTATTTCTTCAAAAAAATCTACAAGTACATGAATCATACAATTAGTAAAGAGGATTTTCATCTAGATATCAATTTCAAAAGAATTATATTGATAGTTTGGTTATTCAATTGTGAGATGACTTATTTCTAGTAAAATGGATATCTATATCATGAAAAAAATCATAGATCCATAAGTTTATTCTTTTAATATATGTGATTATATTTAAGTTGTTTGACTTATATTATGTTTAGACATTAAATAAAAGTTAGGGTTTTGTGCAATGAGTTCTTACATTAATAGCCTATAAGGTAGTATCACTATTGAGTCCATCTCAATGATGGTCCCCTCATAGTTTTCTCCTCGGTACATTGCCACCGAGATAATAAATTATCTATGCTTGAGTGTAATTCACAATCTCTTACCTTTTAGGAAAATTTGTCAACTATCCATGATGGTTATTTTTATGCATACTCTTATTCTATGGCATCATGTATTATAAAGAGCAAAGATTGACGTAGTTTGTAAATATTTACACTTTTGACTTTGTAGGTACTATACTCACACAATTAATGTATATTTCTTTCAAGTTTTATCAATAAAAAGTATATGACAAAAAGAAACTCATAAGGGTTGTTATCACCTTGCGATTCACAACAAACTTGTGCATATCTCAAGGATTGCATGTCATCATCCTCCATGGTGATGCTGCAACTCATACACTAAAGTTGAACCTCTTAGAATAATATTCTATATAACATTCATGTTAATTGATAACCCATTATTTTAAGATATTTATAATGGATTTACATGTCAAAGTATTCATACTTTTGGCTTTGTAAGTGTAATACTCGTGATGATTAATATACTCAAATTTCAGATTTCAACATTAGAAGGGTTATTACTTTCTTTTTTTCTTATGTGTGAGTAGGCCTCGTTAAATTGATAGCCAGTTGCTTGGTATTTTGTAGTAAAATGATTGTGTTGCATATTGAAAAGATTATGTCAACATCTTGCCTCATGATGAATGATATTCAAAGATTGGTATGATTGATTTTATAGATTTATCGCCAAGAAATACTTTTGGAACTACTCAATAAGATTATAGAAGGTATAACTAATTTGTGACATGGAAAATGTCAAGACTCTTCATCACATTTGTCCCCTCTAAGTTGTTGCTCCACTATGTCTATCAATTTCACCCAAACTATTCTTGATTTTACTAATATTCATCAAATTCTTGCAAAATAGATATATAGTAAAAACTATCCAACTAAAGCTCAATAACAAACACATCAGTAAATATATATAAAATGATCCAAAAACATCAATACTTGGAGTGTAAAACATGCATACATTAACTATTGCAACCTATGCTATCACGATCAGATTGACAGAGCCACCACTTTAATTCATATCATTCTACTTTTCTAAAATTTTAGACTCTAAAAAATAATCTTCTACATTTCATTTATTTTTTTTTGTATTCTCCTTTTATACCCTCAAATTTTAGACTCTAAAAAATAAAAATAATCTTTTGGTCTGAGTGTTAAACACTACTGCTATGGGTTTTGTTGGTTCAAGTCATGACTTAAGAGATGGTGTCACAACTCAAATCATGTTTTAGTTATATTTCATGTTGTGACTAGGAAAGATAATGTCACAACCTACAAATAATTTTACAAACAAGAATGAATGTCATGACTCAAGATTAATGTGGTGACTAACAAATTATGTTGTGGCTGAAGAAATAATATTATGACCAAGAAGTAAAGTTGTGATGCAATGATATATTATCTTGAGCAAGGGATATGTTGTGACTTAGTGAACTTTTGTGGTGACCCAAAAATGATAGTCATGACTGAGTATTGATGCGGTGATGAAGAGTGATATTGACATGATAGAGTAATAATGTCATAATATAGTGATATATAATGTCGTGACCAAGGAATATTTCACGATCTAAAGATGAATTCATGGCTAACAATAAATGTTGCAACATAGGATTAATATCACTACTAAGAAATAGTGTTGTGACTAAAAATTAACATGGCTTCTAATAAAGAATGTTGTCATGTTGGACATACTTTCATGACATATAAATAAAATGGGAAATAAAAAATTATGACATCACCAATACTTAGTATCATGACTGAGTAAATAAGTCATGACATATTCAGCTTATTTTTATAGAATGTTGTCATGACAAAGAGAGATGATGTCACGGTATGTTAATGTTACAACTCATAACTGTAATCTTGTGACTTTTTCTTGCTTTATTGTAAAATGTTTCCTAATTCTCTTCAAAGTGTCATGACTAGAATTTTTTAGTTGTGATTTCATTTCTTGGACTTTTCTACATCATTTCCTTGTTGATTTCATTGTTTTACATAAAACTTGTAAAACTTTCATTTGTAGTGAATTTTTCAAAATTAGCCTTCAACTCACACATTGCTTATTCCCAACTAGATAAAAGAAAAGAAAATGACACTTTACATCATATATATAAAAAATGCGCCAGAAACTTCTCTTTTTTTAATTCAATAGAATCCATATTTTCACTTTTAATTTCTTTGATAAGATTTGAAAGAGATATGTGCTTTTGCACTAAACTCTTGGAAAGGGAACTGAACTTTAGATTGCTTGAATGGATAAATAAAGGAAGTTCATTTTTCTTCTTTTTTATTGGTGGTCATTGTGTTTGCTAATGATTCTATCAGCTTGGTAGTGTTCTTAATCAGAATAGTTTGCATTTGGCCAATGGATAAAAAATATGTATATAATTTGTACATATCATACTTTCAAACTTAAATTTTGCTTGTCCCCAAGTAGATAAAAAAAAGGAAAATGACAATAATCATCAGATCTAAAATAATGTGGCATAAAATTTTCTTTCTTTAATTCAATCAAATCTATGTTTTCATTTCTATTTTCTTTGATAAGACTTGGAAAAGATATGTGCTTTTGCACTAAACTCTTGGAAAGGGACTGGACTTTAGATCCCTTGAATGGAGAAATAGAAGAAGCAGATTCTTCTTCTTTCTTTTTGGTGTTCATTGTGTTTTATAATGATTCCATCAACTTTGTAGTGCTCTTAATCGACAAATTCTGCCTTTATACAATGGAGTTCACCATATCTTCAAATGAACTATGCGGATAATATATGTTTTGATGATTATTATTGGACATAACCAAGTTTTTCAACCACAACTTATCTCTGTATTTGAGAGAAGTATCCAATGTTTCATTTCTTTGTCTGATGGTCTCCTTCTATTCATTGGTGGTAGCATGAAAAAGCATCCCAAAAGTGTTGGCCTTTATGAATGAATTTTGCTTCATCTATTGCTCTCTCTCTTCCAACATCTTTTTTAAAAGGTTCTCACATTTCTTTTGGTCATGCAAAAGGGGTTACTTCCTTTCTTTTTTGCTCAGTCCTTCACATGGCATTCATTTTTGTGAATTACTCTTACTTTTCATCAATTTTTTTGTATATGGAATACATTGAGATGATCATCCCTTCATGTAATCTCATTTTATAGATGGATGTCTTTACATTTCTATTTCTCCTTTAGTTTATTGTATTTGTCTTTCATTTCTTGTTTCAAAGTTGTTAAAAGGGGCAAGATTTCATCAATGTTGTCCTACCTTATTTTGATTTTCTTTTGCTAGTTTGGGAGTAGAGTTTCATCCATATTTTTGTCTATATATCATTGTTTATTCTATTCCATTATTGTATTATATATAGCCACATCAAATGGGTGTGTTCAACCATTTCTTTTTATTTTATTTTCCTTACACCTTATGCTTCTTCAATCTTGTCTTCTGGAAGTTGTTTTTGTTTCTATTTTTGTTGTTTCCCCCTCTTTACTTTTATAAGCATTAGAGGTGAAACTGTGGGGCATATTTCTATTGACTCATGATCAATCTTCACATCTACCATGATGTGTAATTATGAGATCAGCCTAGCATGAATTATTTATTCTATTAATCCTCCTCATTGATAGTTTAGAATAGATTTCTTGATGATTTTTTTATATGCATTTCATGCTACTAGGGCATACAATAGTATAGCCTTGTCTTGGTTTACTGTGGAGAGATGTAAAGAGGGTTGCAATACTTAGCTAAGAAAATACGACCATACCTTATCTATTTTTGTTAGACTATCTCTGCATGCATATGTCCATAAGGATTTCTCTCTATGCCATGCCAACATACTTTCTCATTCATCAATTATGGAATACTATTTTATTTGCTTGAACTTGTTTTCATTTTATGCCTATTGTAGCTAGAAGACATGGTTGATGATACCCATATCAAAACATGCATGAACTTGTTTTCTCGTTTCAATCTTCAAGATTAAAATGAAATTTTTGCACTATTATTTTATTGACTGGGTGGAAGTGTTTACTTTTTCATTTTGTATTCTCTACTATCTCGAGATATGATGAATTCAATTCATCGAACCCTCTTCTGCTGATGAAGTTCTTCATGATGAATGTGTTCTTCATAAATTTCTTTTTTTTTATCGACACAAAGATTTCATTTAACACCCTTGTTAATCTTCCTTTTGACTCCTAATTTCTTGATTC
The DNA here is from genome assembly GCA_029783825.1 of Sapria himalayana. NCBI lineage: Eukaryota > Viridiplantae > Streptophyta > Magnoliopsida > Malpighiales > Rafflesiaceae > Sapria > Sapria himalayana. The sequence goes on along the minus strand of JAREIK010000654.1, from coordinate 715,298 downwards.
TTTTTGCTTATATGATACTCTCCTCTGATTCTATATTTTCTTGCTCTTCAGTGGCTTTTAGACATCCTACCCTAATTTCTTTCTAGATTAGGAATAGTATTACAACTTTGTTACTTTGTTTAATTTTTAGGATTGGGCAATGTACTAAAATCTTATTGGATGAGAGTCGCTCATCCAACTAGTCTCACATGTATATTAGTCATACACGTAGTAAAGTATTATTATGTCTAGATATCAATCCCATAGAGATTGTGTAGGTAGTTCGATCAAACAATAATGAGTCAACTACTACTTTAATAGAAACGATAAGACTAGATTTTTGATAAAACTATTAGATTCTAGGGTTTGTCCATTCCATTATGCATGAATGCTTATATAAATAGATTGGATGTTATTATGTTTTCTTATAGAATGAAGGTTGAACTATAATGAAAATGCTCTAGTTTTATAATGATATATAAGATAGTTTACAAACATTGGGCACTACTTAATGATGGTCACTTCTTTTTTATTCCATTGGTACTTTACTATCGAAACAATAAATATTTGCTACTTGAGGGCCATTCACAAGTCCATACTTTTTAAGAAACTCATCAAGTACCCTTGATAGTTACTTTATCTAAGTATCTTATAATCTGACCACATGTATCATATAGATGTGAACTAATATGGTATTAAAAGTATTTGTACTTTAGCTTTATAAGTACTATACTCACACAATTAACATATATTTTTTGTTAAATCTTACCATCTATCATGATGATACGTGACTCTCATTCTAAAGGTGAAACCCTTAGAAAAATATTCAATAAAATATTCACATCAATTGAGGGTTAGTTTTTCTAGGACATACACAATGGATTGGTTTATACAATTATATATATATTTATCTTCGTAAGCACCAAACTCACATGATTAAACTTACCTTAATATTGAGTTTTGATATCTAGGTCTGCCTTGCATGTCATGGTTGGAAGGTCTATCACTTCTTTTCTGCCATTATGCATAACTGAATTATATGGTTTATTTGTCGCCAACCACTATGATAGCATGTGTAAACTCTTTAATAGTATAATCATAATTTCATTAATACACAAACACAATATTGGAGAGGAATTAACATGAGATAATTTGAGATACATCTCATAGAATTTTAGCTATCCTAAAAGAGTTCATAAAAGTGTATAGGACTCAAACCCAATATCCACACTTTTTTTTCTTTTTTCTCAGATTTGACCCTAAGTGAGAGACAAATTCGCTCTTTTTAAGTTTTATGCTTGTGCCTTGCATCTTCTATTTACTTGTGGATGTTGTTGCCACTTTATTATACTATCTAATTTTGTTGGTCATATAGAATCTCGAAAATTTAATGACAAGGATATTTCATTAATAAAGATCCACAATTATATGAGTCTTAAAAATCATAAATAGAACTTTCATATAGATATCAATCTCACATAGATTATATTAGTAATTTGATCAATCAATAGTAAACCAAATCAATTCTAGTAAAATAGATATTTTAGATTTTGATATCAATCTTAGATCCATGATTTATTCATTTAATTTATATGATGTATGTTTAAGTAGTTCAAATTATATTAGATTTTAATATAGAATGAAGATCAAGTTGTTGTGTAATGGCTCATTTATCTAATGACATATAAGGTGGTTATCACCATCGAGCCTATCTCAAAAGATAGTCCCCTCATAGATGTCCCTTTGGTATATTACCATTAAGTCAATAAATCATCTTTTATAAAGAACCATTCATAATCACACATATTTTTAGACATCTCAACAACTACTCTTGATAGTTACTTTGGACGTACACTTTTATTCTAGAGTCTAAAGTGTCATAAAGATTAAAAATTGACATAGCTTATAAATATTTGTACCTTTAACTTTATAAGTATCATATTCACATAATTAATTTAAGTGTACCTCAAGTTTTACTGATGTGGACCATATGAGAAAAAGTAATTCAAATAATTATCACCACCTTATGAGTCATAATATACTTGTACATATCCTGAAAATTACATATTCCTATCCTCATTGATGATCATGCAACTATTACAATAGATGTGAAATTCTTTAGAGAACATTCTATATGATATTCACCTTAATCAAAAATTAATTTTTCTAATATATGTATAATGGATTAGCATATAAAATCATTCATTCTTTTACCTTTGTAAGTACCATACTCACAAAGAATAACATACTCAAATTTCATGTTTTAGCATATAGGTTTATCTCATACATTATGATTAGAAGGGTTGTCACTTTTTTCCTACCATGTATGTGAGTAGCCTCATGGTTTACCTATCACTATCAACCATGACAACACATAAAAACTACCAATATTTAAATTTCTAATTCAAGTTTTATTTAATCATTTATCCATTAATTTACATAACACAACATAAACCAGAGCACATTTATTGATAAAAAAACATTTTATACATCACACAAACAAACTTATATAAACCCTATATCACATGATATTTTGATATAAATTCTCAAATCTACCCTAAAAAAAGTTTGAAAGTCATACCCCTAACTTTATGATTTAGGTTATGTCTTGCATCACTTGCTTACTTATAAAGCACTTAGGAAGTACAAAAATTGCACTGTGATTTCATTATTGTACTTTGGATTTTGGTTGCTATGTGAAAGAATAAAAAGAGTAGAGTGATTTTTTGTTTTATCTCTCTTCCATTTTTATACTTGAATATTTTTTATATTACTTTAAGCATAAAGTCATGGCTTTCAGATGAAAGTAGCCACTTTAGCCTTCATCTCTTGAGCTCGATATCATGACTCTAGAAATTTTTAACAACTCTATAATGTATCTCAATCTTTTTATAATACAAAGTTATAACATTGATAATGTCCAAAACTTGTGCCTAATGTGTATGTAACATAAAGTCATAATGTTGGGAATGGCTAGGGCTTTAAAATTTATCTCTCTAATTCATCACATGGTGTGGAGCTAGGAATGATTACGACATTGAGAATAAGCTCTCATATGCATAATATGATTCTGGTACTAGGAGTGATCATGGCTGTGACACTAGTCTCTCTTAATCATCATATAGCTATGGCACTAGAAATAGTTGCAGCATTGGGAATCACCTCTCATGTACATCACATAGCTACAACACTGATAAATAGCCATGGTACAAAAAATGGTTTTTTATGTCTCGAGAAACTAGAGCACTAAGAGTGGCCATGGAGCTGACCTTGACTTCTCTCATATATATATGACCACAATACTTCAATGACATTCACAATTAGTCTGAACATAAAAGTCATAATTTTACCTTTTTTCAAGGACAAAAGTCATGACCTTAGGAAATGGTCATACTCGAGTAAATACCCTCTATAATATTTTTTGTGTAAAAGTAGTGGTGCTAAATTATTATCATGGCTTTGGCCTAAGTAGTTTTGACTCTGTAACTTTCTATAGCCCAAATATTATGACTTTTTAAAAAGGTCATAGCCTTACTTAAGACGGCAAAAACCTTATTAAAGATAAAGTCGTAGTGTTAATAAGTGGCCATGAATTTTAGCACATGTGAAGTATTTGATTATTATGACTTGAAATTAATGTCACAATCATTTAATTATTGTGACATAAGTATGACTTTGACTCCATGATAAAATTGCAACCACAAAGAATATATTACATAGTTGAATGATTGTGCTAATGAGATAATAGAGTCCTAGTGTACAAATATCAACATAACCAATTAGGTCGAGTTTTGATAAATAATGGATGTAGAAACCATACAAAGCTTCATAATCTACCAATTAGCAAAATACCTCCAAAAGTCAATTGGTTTCATAACTATTTATGAAATCCACCAAAACTCTCAAGTCATGATATTGATCCATTTATGCCTCATTCTCATACTTTATATATCAACCAAAAAATACTAAAATATTCAAGAATATTTAGTAGTTTGAATACTGAACAAATTAACATTTATGCCTCATACTAAATGGATCATTCTCATACTATTTATGCCTCATTCTCATTCTCATACTATTTATGCCAAAAAATGAGGCACAACTATTTATGCCTCATTCTCATACTAAAACTATTACCCATCCTAGAGCAATAACTTTCCTCTTAGTAAAAAATATTCTTTATGACTAAGTTTGAGTATCTTAGGATCTAAAAATAGTAGAGCAACTTCCAAGTGGACATATTTATAGTTATGGCAAGGTTTAAGCTTCATGACTATAGTATACTCATGAGAAGTTGGGTATGTATAATCTTTTAAGTGATGGATATAAATATTTAATACATCACACGTGTGAAAAATAAAATCCTTGGATTTCTTTCCAATTATCACTATGCTTAACATCAATAGCAAGATCATCAATACTTTTTTTCCTTCATGGGAAATCTTTACTGTTTAGATTAACTTCTCAATGTACTATTTTACCTTCTTATTTAGTGTTTCTTCCCTTAGTTTTTCTTCAGCTACACTTGCTTCTTTGGATTTTATGGTTTTGGTGATGTCGTGACTTCTTCTATGGTTTTAGCCTAGCTCTTTTTTTATTATAACCACAATGTCATGGTGTTAAGTACATCCGTAGATTTGTCTTTGAGCTTTTCTTGGCAATTTTATTTGTACCCCAAAATTCATAGCATTGTTGCATAATCATGATTTTGACTTTGACCTTTTGATGAATTATTTTGTTATATAACACCAAAGTCACAATACTATGAATGGATGTGCTTTGTCATTGATTGGAACCTTTATAATTTCTATCTAAGTCATGTATTACTCACTTGTTATCTTAGCTTCCTTTAAGTTACCTATTTTAGATTCTTTTTAGGTTATGACTTCAAAGAATGTCACAATCTCATAGTTTTCATCTTTTTCATTTTCTTCAATTTTGCAACTCCTAAGTAGTTATTTCTTATCATTTTCTTTATCTTTATCACTTTGACATCCCAAAGTTGTTCTTCTATATAATCTCCTTCATCTTCATCCAATTAGTAGTCTTATACAACATTTTTCTATCAGAAGTTCACTTTTTGTTGCATTGTCATATGGAGAAGATTATCTACCCTCTAATACTCTATCTTAGTTTCATCTTGACCCTACAAACCTTATAAAGATTAAACTTTAATAGCTCATCACAAACATAGAGAGTAATTTTCTCTTTCTTGATATCAATAAGGGCTTGTCTAGTGGCTAATAATAGTCATCCCAAAATTAATAGTTCATAATTATCTTCTTTTATATCCAATACAACAAAATCTACCGAAAACATTAATATATTTACCTTAAGTAAAACATCTTCAATAATCTCATCTGAGCATTTGATTGTCTAATTTACCATTTGAAGTGAAAGAGATGTTTGATTATTTTTTTTTTTTGAGATTCAACATTCAAACAATCGACAAGGGCATCAAGTTGACACTTGATTTCAAGTCACAATATGCCTTCCAAAATATGTGGTCCCAATTTGATATTTAAATTATCAAATATTCTTAAGTAATTTAGTATTTTTTTCGATGATAAGTAAGTAAAAGAATATGACATAAATGGATTAATTTTATGCCTTTAGATTTTGGTTGATTTTGATGAATAATCATAAAATTGATTGACTTTTTGAGGATATTCAGCTAATTATTAGATCATAGAGCATTGAGTAATTTTTTCATCAATTCTTAGCTAAAAGTTCTACTAATTAGGCATGTAATCTTTGCATGCCACAAAATTATGACTTTATTAGTATAATTCTTTAATTATGCAACATATCTTATCTGACTATAATATTAATATGGAGTCATAATAATATTAATATGGAGTCATAATAATATTTATCTCATAACAATTAACTTCGAAACATGTTAACTAAGTACCACACTCATGCAAAAGATCAATAGTACTTTCTAGTGTCATGACTTTATCTTTAATAAAGATTTTGTAGTCTCGAGTCAAAGTCATAATCTTTTTATAAAGTCATGATTTTTGAGCTATAGAAAGTTATAAAACCAAAACTAGTTAGACTAAAGCCAAAACAATTATTATAACTTTTGGACATGAAATGTTACAAATGGCATTTACTTGAGTATGGTCATTCATCAAGATCATGACTCTTGTCATCAAAAGGATAAAAATTCAAGACGTTTGTTTAGGCTAATTACCAGTGTCATGGTATTTTTTGTGTGCCACAACCATATGATATATGAGAGTGGTCAAGTCTAGCATCATGGTTACCCCCAGTGTTATAACCTCTTGAGATACAAGAAAGTCCATTCTTTACACCACAACCATTCCTAGTATCATGGCCATGTGATGCATATGAGAGGTTATTCTCAATATTATAGTCATTTCTAGTATTATGGCTATATGATAATTAAAAGAACCAATACTAATGACGTGATCACTTCTAGTGTCATAGCCAAATGATGTAGATGAGAAGTCATTCTCAATACTAAGATCATTCCTAATTTCACATCCATATGATGAATGAAAGAGATGAATGTCAAAGTCAGGGTTATTACCAATGTCATAACTTTGTTTTATAAAGTACCCCATTAGTGCTAAACATCATGGTTACTTTTTAGTACTATGACATTAAATTTTATAAATATTTCTATTTTCAAATCAAAGTCATGACCTTTTTTACAAAATTATGACTTTGAGCTACAAAAAGCTAACTAATTAGTCCACAGTCATGGTAATTATTTAGCATCATGACTTTTTGGACACAAAATATTTCATAGGGTATTTACTCAAGTATGGTCATTCGCCAAGGTTGTGAATCTTATCCTCAAAAGAAATTAAAGCCAATACTTTTATATTCTAGCTAATTGTTAGTATCATGGTCACTTTGTAGTGTTACAATCATATGATATATGAGAGAAGTCAATGCTAGTGTCATGGTCACTACCAGCATCATTGACACTTGAGACAGAATAAAGACGATTATTCATGTCATAGTAATTCCCAATGTCATGGTCATATGATGTACATGGGAGGTGATTCTCAATATAATGGCTATTTCTAGCATTGTGGTTATATGATTATTAAGAGATCAATGTTAGTGTCATGATTGCTCTTATTGTTGTAGATTTATGATACAATTGAAAGGTCATTCTCAATGATATAGGCATTCACATTATTATAGCCATATGATGAGTGAGAGGGTAAATGACAAAGTCATGGTCATTCATGATGCCATGACTTTGTGTTATAGAGATATTGTGCCCAAGTCAAGTATATTTCTCAATACTATGACTTTCTGCTATATAAAGATTAGGTCATATTACAAAGTCACAACTACTTCTTAGAGTCACAACCTCAAGCTTAAAAGATAGAGACTAAAATTATACTTTCATCTGAAATTCATAACTTTCTACTTAAAGTTATATAGAAACATTTGAGTATAAAAAGGAAAGAGAGAGAAAACTTAGAACTTTTTCTTTCCATGCACTAAGCAAAATCCAAAGCACATTAAACAAATACGGGCAGTGATTTTTGTAATTTCTAAGGGTTCCACAAGCAAGCAAGAGATGCAAGACATAAGCTAAAACCTAGAGTTGGTGGGCAAAACTTTCAAACCCCTCTCTCTAGGATAGATTCAAAAAGATATATTAAAATAGCACGTGATCTAGTATTTGTATAATTTTATTTGTGTTGTATTAATGGTTTTTAAATTAATGAATTTATTTTGATTTATGTTATATCATGAAAATTAATAGATGTGATAAGTAAATATAACTTAAATTAGATTGGTCAATTGGTGGGTATGTATGAGTTGTCATGGTAGATGGTGAAAGATAATCCCCAAGGCTCACTTATACATATGGTAGGAAGCAAGTAATAGTCCTTCTAACCATGATGCATGGGATAAAACTATATGTAAAACACAACATTTTGGTATGTTAATTGATACTAGGATAGTGCTTACGAAGCCAAAAACATGAATAATTTTACATACTATTTCATTGTATATATCTTAGAAAAATTAGTTCTCAATTGAGGTTGATATTTTATAGAATTCTTTTTAATGGGTTCACATCATCACAAAAGAAGATGGTGATAAGTAATCCAAAGATACTCACATGGTAGTGGTAGCCCTTTGAGTTTCTTTAATCCATATAATTCTCATTGGTGAAACTTGAGAAAAATATATGTTAATTGTTTGAGTATGACACCTATAAAACTAAAAGTACAAATGCTTACCAACCATACCAATTCATGGTCTACTAGCACTTGAGGCTATAGAATAAAGTATATATATTTATAAATCATCAAATATAGTTGATGAGTTGTCTAAATGATCTGAGAGCTTATAAATAACTCTCGAGTAGAGATGATGTATTATCTCAGTGGTAAAGTACCAAGGGGATAACTATGAGGGGACCATTATTATGATGAGCTTAATGGTGATAGTAACCTTTTATGATATTGAAGCAAAAAGTCTCTATACTACAACCCAACCATTATTCTATATCTAAACCTAACATAATTTAAACTATTTAAACATACATCATATAAATTAAATGGATGAATCCACATATCTAAGATTGATACTAAAATCCAAAATATATATTTTACTAGAATTGATTTGTCTTATTATTGATTCATTAAACTATTGATATAATCTATGTTAGATTGATATTTAGCAAAAATTCTTTTTACTACTTATACAACTCATACATTATCAAAAAAAATTTTGTTGATATTGTCTAAATTAAAAAATTAGGTAGCATAACAAAGTCACAATAATTCCCTATGGTACAAGGTATAGTAAAAATTTTGAGATCTATTAATTTATTCCAAAGTGTACTTTGAATAATCACACTATATTTCTCAGACATATTCACAATCACAAATGTCTCAAACTATTTATTACTACTCATGATATTTTTCATTATCATCACATAATTTAATATTTGGGCTAGAGCTTTAGTGAAATTGTATATTTACTTGTAGTTTCTAGAATATATTGAAAACATTTTTCAAGGTGTTCATTTAGAAACTTATGTTTAGCTTCAGTATGAATTACTTCTTTATCTCCATAGCTTCAAGTAACCTTCATACACTCTTATGTTTTTTTGCTTCCTTTATTCACATCTCGGGATGAGAGATGGATTTGCATTTCTACTAGAGTTGTAGCTTTGTGGGGTGACAAGGCACTACAACCTTTATTATAAAAATATGTTCTATGGAAACCATAACTTTTGGGAAATTCTTAGTGGAACCATGACTTTTTGAAAAGTCATGATGCTATTAGCTTTAAAATTTTTAGTATACTCTTGCTCAATGCTTTCTCCCTCTAGCTATTTTCTACATTGAAATAATATAGTTAAGCACTTATTTAGATTTGTCTCAATATTATTTGGAAGTTCATAAATTCATCTTCTCTTCATCGATAATGTTAGTTTTCTAATTTGATTCTCTATATTCCTAATTATCAAACTTATGTGATTTTATCTCTCTTCAATCCCCTCTAATCAAGTATCTCAGTTATCATTTCTCTTTTTCAATTTTTTTAATATGACATTCATGCTTTCTTCTAGAGTTGACTTCTCTTCTCTCCTTGAAGTTGATAATTCAAGTTTGATCCTCTTTGATTATTATAGCTCACAAAATTTTTTCCAAAGTTTATCAAAGTTTGCCCAACATTTTATAGCTCACTCTCATAGTCTTCATATGAAAAGTTTTAATAATATCTTATGTTAAGATTATATTGTATTAATATTATTATTAGGTCAAAATACATACTATTTTCTTTGCAATCTATTGGCTTCCTCCATTTGATAAATGAGATATATGATCACTATTTTTTGTGATTGTAAAATAGTAATTTTCTTAATCTTCTTCTCTTTTCTTCTTGGGTTTCAAACTTCCTTTGGAAATCCTCCACTCTTGCTTCAATTATGATGATCCAATCCAACTCTAATTCTATAGCTTATTTTCTTCCAAAGGAATGATTAGTTGGAGTTTGGTATATATTCTTTCTTATCTTTTAAAACAAGTAATATATTTCCTCTAGTAATTTATTTATAATAAAACTATCCATGAACATATTAATCCTACACACTGTCATATAATTCAGCTCATTGTAAAACATTTGAGTTTTAAATCATAACTCAAACTCATATTGAGGGCACCTCCTCAATAACTACTTAAAATAGTCTCATGTATCATATAATGTTTCCTACTCATCATGCCAGAACTAGTATATCTCACTCTATGATTAAGAAGTAATTTGTGATAGAAAACACTTAGTGAGAAATTCCCTCACAAGTTCATCACAATTCTTAACGAAGCCATGAGATAATAAATTGAACCAACTTTGTATCTTATCCATTAATGAGAATGGGAATATTCATAACCTTAATGTATCATAGCTAATTTCAATCTTCCTTATCATATCACATAGCTCCAAAAATATCATGACATATTTATTAAGATCCCCCAATATCTTTCCACTATACTAGTGATGTTGACCCATCATTATTATACTTGGCTTTAACACAAAATAGTTTGTTTTTACTAGTTGTATTTGAATACTTAAATAACTATCCATCTTCATGGGCCACCAATAACTCCTATTGGTTTTGCTTATAAAATTTGGCTAAGAAAAAAAAGACAAGCAAAACATAAAACATAACTATCCACATCCCAAACAAGATAACATGACAAACTATTAGATTTGAGAAATTTTATGAAAATTAACATTATATAAATAACTAAAAAAAGTTATCCTATATCAAGCATAATTATATCAACTCATTTTGAATAACCAAATTTAAATAATCCTTAGCAATGATGCTAAAAACTTATTGTGACTTTATTATGTTTTCCAATTTTACTTGTTAGATAGTGAATTTGTTATGTTATATTATCTTTTCAATAAAGATACATGAGCATATGGATTATACAAGTAATAAAGAGGAATTTCATCTATATATTGATTGAATAGGAAATGTATTAGTAGTTTGGTTAAACAATGAAACAATCAATATAATTCTAGTAAAGGATATAATTATGGATTTTGTTATGAATCTTAAATCCTAGGTTTGGTCCACTTAATTACTATGAAGCATGTTTGAATAATTGGAGTTTTATTGGGTTTAGATATAAAATGAATGTTGGGTTGTTGTACAATGACTCTTTGTCCTAATGTCATATAAGATAGTTATCACCATTGAACCCATTTCAATGATGGTTTCCTCATAGTTGTTTCATCAGTACTTTACTACTGAGATAATAAATAATCTCCACTCAAGAGTCATTCACAAGTCCATATGTTTTAGGAAACTTATCAATTTTTCTTGATAGTCAATTTATATGTACATTCTTATTCTATTTCTTATTGTGTCATAAAGACCAAGAATTAATATAATTTTAAGTATTTTCACTTTAGTTTTATAAGTATCTTACTCACATAATTAACATATGTTTTTTAGAAGTTTTACCAATGTGAACTGTATAAGTGAAAGCAACTCAAAGGGTTATCAGCACATTATGAATCATAATACACTCATATAAGTCCCATGAATGTCTTTTTATCATCCTCTATGATGATGATGTGATTCCCATATCATAGGTGAAACTCTTAGGTTAACATTTTATAAAATATCTACCTTAATCAAGAATCAGTTCTTTTAAGATATATGCAATAGAATGAAATGTAAAATTATTTGTACTTTTAGCTTCTTAGCATCATACTCATAATGATTAACATGCCTAAATTTTTAGTTTTAACAAATAAGTTTGTCTCCCACATCATAGTTAGAAATATTATCACTTCCTTCCTACCATATGTATAAGTGAGTATCATGGTTTATCTATCACTGTCTACTATAAATACATGCACAAACCCATGAATAGTAAAATTTTTACTTCAAGTTCTTTATAATCACCACATCTATCAATTTTTATTTGATAATATAAATCAAATATATTTATTAATTTTAAAACTATTTATATATCAATAAGCAAAATTACACAATCCATATACCTCAATTTAACATGACATTGGGGAGATATTTATGAGATACATAAGAAGAAGTCATGTGAAAATCAAATCCCCAATGATAGCCATCATGAGAATCTAGTACACAAACCCTAATTCTGATCTATTTTGATTGATTTTTTTATTCTATTCTATAGGAGGGATTGAAAGTTCTACCCCCCAACTATATGGTTTAGCTTATTTCTTATATTTATTGCTTGCTTGTAAATCCTCTAGGGAATGCAAAAATTATCTCTAGGGTTGTTTGCTGCACTTTGACTTTGTTTTATTGCTTGAAGAAAAAATCCAGTCTCTTTCCTCTTTTATGCTCTAATATTTTTGTATTTTTAAAGTAGAACTTCATGGATTTTGAAAGATGTCATGACTCAGGCCTTTATCTCTTAAACTCAAGATCATGACTTTGAAAAATAGTCATGGCTTTGGAATATATCATAATCTTTTTGTAACACTAGCCATGATGTTCAAAAGTATTTGCGACTTGGGCCTATTGTCTTTGTAGCACAAAGTAAACTATAAGGAATAGTCATTACTTTGGAATTGTTTTTTTTCATTCAACATATGGTTATGGTGCTTATAATTACCATAATACTAGGAATTATTTCTTTTATGCATAATATGGCAATGACATTGAGAATGGTCATGGCATAAAAAATTCTCTCTTCAAATGGCGCATCACTAGAGAATGGCATGACTAAGGCCTTGACCTTTCTTATATATCACACAGATATAACACAACATAAAGCCATGGTATTGACAATTAGCCAAAATATAAAAGTAGTCATTTTTCCTTCTCTTGAGGATAAGAGTTACAGCCCTAGAGAGTGGTCATACTTGAGTAAATAACCTTTGTAATATTTTGTGTTCAAATGTTATGATACTAGATAATTTTCATGGTTTTGGATTGAGTAGTTTTGATTTTGTAACTTTTTGTAGCTAAAAAGACATGATTTTGTGTAAAGGTTGCGAATTTGATATGAGAATACAAAGTTTTGTTAAATATGAAGTTGTGGCACTAGGAAGTAACCAAAACTTTTAGTACTAGTGGGGTAATTGCTTACTATGATAAGAAATTATTATCATAGCTATATATTTATTATAAGATAAGTATATATTTAACTCTATGATAATATTACAACTATATAGAATGTATTATATAGTTGAAAGATTGTGCCAATGAGGTGGTAGAGTCATTGCATAAAAAAGACTATCCATGACTAATTAAATAGAGTGTAAATCAAGAATAGATATCAAAACTACTCGATTATCTATGAATTATCAAGTAGCCAAATACCTCCAAAAACCTATCAATTTTATAAATATTCATCAAAATCCACCAAAATACTAAAGTCACGAAATTGATTCAATTTAATTACATTCTTATGTTTAAACATCATCTAATAGTACCAAAATACTCAAGAATATTATGGTAAAATGAATACCTTACACTCATTAAGGCAAAAAACAAGATTTCTCTATTTTGAGTTATGGTAGAGATAAAGAGTCGACTACAAAATAGAATATAAAAAATATAACTATACTTTATTCTTTTCCCTCAACTCTCCTCACACTAGGGGTCCAAAGGGACTTGTTGATGACCCTCTCTAACTTTTCTTATGATTCTTCTAAGTCTTGGTGATGACTTTGTAATTTGGTTGTGGTTTTAGGTTTTTGAAGGTTGTAGCATTCATTTCACATTATAATCCAAAAATTTAATGTATAAATACTCTATCAATATGTAACCAACTCCTCTTATATAGCACCTCTTATTTTGAATATCTTCGAGATTGGAATAGAACTCATTCATTAATGCGATATTTTCCTTTTCTATTTGGGGCTAAAATCTATCTTAATTTTTTTTAATTATTAGCTGGAAATGTTGAATAAATGCTCCAAACCCCCACCCTCCAATAATATTTTTCTTTGCTAGGATATACATCATTCATCTACTCCATATACCTATCAAAAAAGCAAGTTTGAGTGCCAAGACTTATGAGGAAGTCTTGATGAAAATTGGCTTCCGCCATTTCCCTTCATCCTTTGACTAGTTCAACTTTCTCATTTCTCACCCAATGCTTTTAAATTGGGGTGTTTTCATCAATTTTGAGGTTGAATTGCAAAAAATGAGCATCATGGAAATCTTTGGTTGGTAGTCAAAGAAGAAAAAGTTTTTTTTTGGCAAAAATAAGGTACATGACATTTTATAGAGGTAGAGTTTTAGTCATAAGCAATAAAAAATATCTACTACTTTTTATAATGTAGTGACTTTCCTTTAACAATATAGTCATGGTATGGTTTGAGTATCATGACTCAATTTGCCATGAAAATAAGCCATGGGTGTGTCACAGTGTCACGACTCAATTAGTCATGAAAGAAAGTTAAAGTTGTGATAGAATTTGAGTATCATGACTTCTTTTGGTCAATGAACAATTGTCGGAGTGGAATGTATACATATAAAAATATAAATTAAAGTATAGCACACCAACATAAAAATAAATTTTAGGTTGTTTCACAAGTAATATTATATTTAATGTCTTTAGCTTGACTAGTTTTTTAATCTCTTTTCTTAATCAATGGCTTCAATAGTTCATTCTATCTTCTTCTTATAATTTTTTTTCTTTGTGTGTCTTTCAAACTTCTCCTCTAACATTGGACCATCTATCAGGTTCATTTATTTGAGATTTTCTTTGGTGTAAGTCATGAATTTATTAATTGTCATGACTTTTTGTGAAGTCATGTAATTTTTCTATAGTTTCAAAAGTTGCCTCTATGATTTCTCTGTGATCTATACTTTTGACTTTGTAGAATCAACCAATTCTTTTGTAATATCAAAGCAACATGTCTTTGGTTCTTCTTCTGTCATAACTTTGAGAAATATCACAACTTCAAAATAGTTTTGTTCATCCTTTTTTCCAAACTTTCTTCTAATTATTAAACTTCTTTGTCTTATTTGGGCCAACAATTATCTAGGAAATCCATCCATTTGAAATTCATATCTTATATTTTGGTTGTGTGTATGAGAATATCTATTCTCTAGTAACTTTTCACATCTTCTAGAATTTGTATTATTTTATACAGGTTGAACATTACTTATTTTTCACCCAAATGGAGTGTAAATTTTCTTTTCTTCACATAAATTAATACATGCCTAGTTTCCAAGAATAGTTTTTGCAAGATCAATAGGATGTATGCGTCTTCCTCTAGAGGTGTCAAACGGGCCGGCTCGGCACGGCACGGCCCGTTTTTCACTAGCACGATCGTGCTACCGTGCCGTGCCCGGCACGACATGGTTTGTATATAGGCGGGCACGGCACGGCCCGTAGGCACGGCAAGGCCGTGCTGTGCCGGACCCGCTCGGGCACGCCTTGGCCATACAGGCCAGGCGGCATGGCCGGGCAAGCGGGAGCCGCGACGCGGGACCGGGTCACTGGGGTCCGGGAGGCCGCACGGGCTGACCACTGACGGACAGGCAGATGGCAGATTAAATTTTTTTTTTATTTGTAAATTTTTTGATTAAGTAACCGTATAGAGTATTAATTATTAAATATAATTTTTTGTAAAAATTATAAAAATTAAAATTAAATAAAACAAACAAATATTAGAAAAAAAAATTTTTATCGAATTCGATTTAG
Source organism: Sapria himalayana (assembly GCA_029783825.1). NCBI lineage: Eukaryota > Viridiplantae > Streptophyta > Magnoliopsida > Malpighiales > Rafflesiaceae > Sapria > Sapria himalayana. The sequence goes on along the minus strand of JAREIK010000654.1, from coordinate 699,642 downwards.
TTTAGCTTTTTTTATATTTATAATTTATTAATTATTATTTAAATTTAAAGTTATTAATTTTTAAAATAAAATTTAAATCGTAAAAAAAATAAATAAATACATTATGTTAGTAAAAATTAAAATTAAAAAAAAAATAAACTACACAAAAGAAAAATTACCAATCATGCTTTTGAAACCAACGGTCCGAACAAAACAAGTATAAGTTTCAACACAGCGTATGGTACAACGTACAAACAAAGCGTATAAATAAAATAAATAAAAAAACATCGAAAAAAAAGAGCAGATGAGCATCAATCGTCAAGCGGCATATCATGAGAATCATCAGCCGCAACATCAAGATCAGTATCATATGGATCATCATCATCGGCAATCAGCTCCTCCGCCATCGTAGTGGATGTGGATGCGACTGCAGTGTCTGTCACAGTCCCAGCTTCAGCACGATCACGGATGCTAAATCTCGATTCCTCTCAATCCTTCAAACATGCCAAGGCCTCAACCATATCTGGACGTAATCTCGATCTCCTATCCGAAATCACGTTCACTGCAACAGAAAAAGCAGACTCCGATGTTATGCTCGACACCGGAGGAGTCAGTAGATCCCGTGCCATCCTAGATAGCACGGGATAGGTGGACTTATATGATTTCCACCACTGTAATAAATCAAGATTCTTATTATCAGAATGTGATAAGATTGAGCAGTAATCGGTATCTAAGTACCGAGACAGCTCGCTCCTATGTGATGGTCCACCCCTACGTTTCCCCCTCGCTAGGTTAATGGAATAATCGTCATCTCCGAACAAGGTATCAATGTCCGTAATCACAGTCTCACCACCACCACCACCATACCTAGTATCGTAGTATGTGAACAGGTCTGTCAACTTCTCGTAAATGAACCCTTCAGGTGGCTCTTCCAGGTTCATGCACGAGGAAATGAAAGTCAGGGTGTTTTCAACCCCTTCCACCTTAGCCATAGGGTCAATGCATGCTGCGAGGCAATAAAGAGATGGAATGGTTGACCAGTACTTCAGGTACTTGGTCTCCATCTCTGCAACCATATGGCTAAGCATCGGGTCCGCTCGATACTTCCTAAACATGCTACTAATGTTGCATATGCACCGGAGTGCAATGCAAGTGGTGGGCGTATAAACCGACGAACACATGTTCGTCGTGTCATAAAATATCTTCAGGAATTTTATTTATGAAATTCCTGAAGCCCAGTCAGTGTCGTCAATAATAAGTTCGTCACTCTTACTATTGACGTAGTCGAATATCACGTGTTCGTATCCAACACATGATTCCAACATCAGGTACATGTAATTCCAACGATGTCTCACATCCGATTGGAATTTCTTCTTCTTAAGATTCGCAGACAAACAGAGATTACCAAACTCTTTTAGTCTGCGATGAGTGCGAATATACTTGAGTGCATTGCGTATATTTTCCAACGCGGGGTAACACACCTTCATACCTGCTTGAACTATCAGGTTAATCACATAACACATGCATCTGACATGAAAGATCTCTCCTAATGGTGCGTCTATAATATTCCTAACAAACATATTGATCGCTACACCATTATTCGCAGCATTATCGAAAGTGACACTAAAAATTTTATTTTGAATTTTATATTCCCTAAATATTTTCATCATACACTCAAAAATGGTCGGGCCATCATGAGGATGAAAAATCTCAGTGAATCCTAATATTTTTTTATTGATTGTCCAGTTAGAATCTACATAGTGACTCGTGAGACATGCATAAGAAGAATCATCGTGACATGTCCATATATCGGACGTCACGGACACCACTCCACTATATGCCAAAAATTCCTTAATTATTTTTTGTTTTTCTAACTTATATATCTTTAGTATGTCACTCCTAGATGTGGACCTAGGAATCCTACGATAGGATGACTGAAAATAAGTCTGCATGATGCGCACTACCCTCGGATCTTCCGAAAATCTGATCGGAAGACCCATCAATGTGATGAGCCTGGCCATGCCGTCCCTACCCAACTCGCTGGAGTATACGAAGGGAGTAAACTTTGAGACTGAACTCGATCCAGTCTCAAAAAATGTAGTGCCAAGTTGGGTTTGCCTAGGATCTAAGGGTCCATGTTTTTTTGTGCATATTTCGGCATGTCTCTTAAGGTGCCCAGTCCCACATGTACTCTTGCATGTTAAAAGTCTCATACAATATTTGCACTGTGCCATTTCAAGTTCCTCACCCCTAACATTTACTTGTGTTATGATTTTAAAATGTGTCCAAACTACAGAAGTCCTCCTAGTTTTTTGTTTTTTAGAACTTTGGGTTGAGACGACATGAGAAACCAAAGTTTCAGCAGCCGCAGACGTCTGTGTAACACTAACATTTTCATTTTCCAAATTTAAATATGTGTCAGGTGTTTGTCATTTTTTATGTTTTTTATTTTTTCCTAAGTTTTTCTAGAGAGAGAAGCTTTAGAGAGAGAAAGTAAATAAAAACGTAAAATAAATTACCCGGTAAAAGCAATGAGGTCAGTCACGTGCAAGGTGCACCGTAGGAAGCTCTGATATTCAAAACTCAAGTTGAGTTTCACGAAAATCCAAGCCGAAATCAAAATCACGAGGCCCGAGAGAGAGATGCACGGTTTATGTGAGAGAGAGAAAGTATTGAGAGGTTTTATGTTTTTGAAAAACATAAATGTTATAGGGAGGGGGGTAGATTTTATAGGCTAAAGAAAGTTTTTTTATATAAAAAAAGATATTTTATTATTATTTTTTTGATTTTTTTTAATATTTTTAAGGGGCAGAATCACGAGGACCATTGGATTCTGCCCCCTAGCCGTTGGAGGCGAATCCAACGGCTGAAAATCTGTGATGTTTGAAATTTTTTTTTTTGGCCGTTGGGATTGGTCGGATCTAAGGCCGTCGGGTATCGGCAGTCGGGACCGTGGGTCGGGTCCAATCAGACCCGACCCATGGTCTTTTTACCACGGGATGCGTGCCTGTGTGAACCGGCACGGGATGGACCCGTGCCGGCGTGCCGTGCCAAGGCACGACACAGCACGGGCTGTTCTTAACCCGGGCACGGCACGGGCCCGGGCGTGGTTTAAAAACGTGTCGGGCCGGCCCAGGCACGGCCGAACCATGTCGTGCCTCGTGCCGGGCCGGGCCGGCCCTACACGTTTGACACCTCTATCTTCCTCTATGTTCAACACCACAAAATTAGTAGTAAAGAATAAGCATTCCAACTTTGACTAGTATATCTTTGATAATTCTCCTTATAAGTTTGATTAATTTGTTTGTCATCTATAGTGATAGAGAAGCAAGATTTATCTCAATAAGTTTAACCTCAACACTATGATAATAGCTTCAAGTTGATATTTTCTCTCAAGTCATAATACCTTCTAGAAAGTATCTACACAAAATTATAAAACTTTTTAGATCTTTGAGCTTTTTAGAGAATCTATATTGAGTGATCATATTGCACTTCTTGGTCATACATATTATTCCATACATTTCTAATTTTTTTGTTACTCATGATATCTTTCATAAACTTTAAATTATAGAGGCATCTATGATAATTCTTTAGTGAAGGGTATGTTAACTTTCAACTATCTAAATATATTGAGGAGTTAATCAAATTGTCCATCCAACTTCTCCTTTATAAAACACTACAAAAAAGGAAGATCAGGTTGAAGAGTTTCTTTACCATCTGTAAAATTTTTGTTTGGCACATCATCCTTCTGCTGTTTACTTTTGTTTGCCTATATCTCTTTCTTCAATTCAACTTATTTATGTGTGAATGTCATGGTTGTGCCATGACTTAAGTAGTTCTAACAGTGTTGTGACTTTTAGAAAATGTCATAGCACTGGATGTAAGGGGTGTGCTGTCACTTTGGAAGATCTAATAGTGTTGTGACTTTGGAAGATCTAGCAATGTTGATACTTTGAAAAATATCATGGCATTGGATGTCATGGCACAAGATATCACAACACTAGATGGCTTAACTATAGATGTCATGATTTTGTCAGTAACAACTTTATTTTATGCTTCAACATCTCCTTTGGTTTTCTCTTCTATTTTCTTCCTTTCTAATCCTTTAGCACATCTGACTGTAATTGATATGCATCTTTTTGGATTTACCTTGTTAACACTTGGTAATCCATTGGTACTCTTCTCCTTCATCATTAGTACTAGTTGTCCAATTTGATTCTCAATAGTCTTCATTATAGTATCGATGTGATCTAAACTTGTTTTTATTAGTTTTATTCAGTTCTCTTGTTTATCGTTCCTTCTACTTGTCTTTGTGTATAGCATAAGAATGATTTATTTAAATATTGGATTTTGTTTTTTCTCTTGTTTAGTATTGGAACTCATAGTTTCTTATTTTTGGTATCCCAATGAGTTACTTCAAAAGTTCTTTTAAAATTATCACATATTCTACTACATATTTATATGCCTTTTATATGATAAACTTTCATTATCCATCTACACTACAAAAAAGAAATACTATAAGTGTTGTGACATTGGAAAATTTGGTAGCATTGGATGTCATGGTATTGGATGTCATAACACTAGATGGCATGACTTTAGATATCATGACTTTGTCAGTTACAACTTCATTTTCTGCTTCAGCTTCTCCTTTTGATTTCTCTTTTGTTTTCTTCTCTTCTAATTCTTTATCACATTTGAGTGTTATGGATATGCATCTCTCTAGATTCACATTAATATCACTTAGTAATACATTAATGATCTTCTCTTTCATCGTTAGTACTAGTTACTCAATTTAATTCTCAATAATCTCTATCATGGTATTCATGTGATCTAGTCTTGTTTCCATTAGTTTCTTTTAGTTCTCTTGTGCATAATTCCTTCTTTGTATCTCCTTGAGTAGCATAAAAATGCTCTTTTTATATAATGGATTTTTTTCTTTCTTTAGTTTATTATAGATGTCACATATTCTACTTAATATTCACATAGCTTCCATATGATAAACTTTCATGATTTCTTACATTCATATGGTAATGTGTAAGGGCATTATTGTTGGCTCTTAACATATATCCTCTATTCTAAAGAATATTGGCATCTTCCACTTGACAACTTGGGTAAAACTTGGTAACTTGCTATAGCAAAATATTTATTTCTTTCATACTAAGCCTTTTGTCATGTTGGGCACTAAATACATCAAGTCTCGCCTTCATTACCATTAGTCTATCTAATTCCAATACTATAACTTACTTCTTTTCACTTGCTCTTTTGTTCGGAGTTTGTTAGTTGTTCTTGTCTAATTCTTTATATAGAAAATGGATGTCCTCGAAAAAACTAATTTATAATAGAACTACTCAAGGTTGCATTGACTATGCACTTCTTCATGTATTTTAAACCATTGCATAATGTCTAGGCTTAGAATCATAATTTGAATTTATTTTGTGGGCATCTCCTAAGTATATCTTTGAATAAGTCTGAAATATCATATAATGTCTCATGTCCTTCTTATCTTTCCCCTTAGTTGGGATGCAATTTGTGGTAGGAAGAACTTAGTTAGAAAAATTTGTACAAGTTCATCTTAACTCTCAATGAATCCTCAAGATAAGTCTTGGAACTAGCTCATGGCCTTCTTTCTCAATAAAAATGAGACAAGTCTCAATATTATTGTATTTGATCTAACTTCATTATCTTCACAATGATGCATAATTTTAAGAAAGTTGTGACATGATTGTTTTGGTCTTCTAAAAATCATCAACCATACCAATGTTGTATCATTATAACTATAATGATAGGCTTCAACTTAAAGTGATTTGCATGCATTGGTTGTATTTGAATCATAGAGTAGTTATCCATTAATGTTGGCCTCTAATAATTTATTAAGGTGTGGTTAGGAATGATCCATTAAATATCTTGTTCTACATCCCCTTTGTTGTTTTTATTACTACCATTATCCTTCAACTCTCTCATGTCTATGCCTCCATATATATCATTCCATTCTCTTTATTTCTAAGTCCAAAGGTGTTGGCTTAATCCCAAATATTTGGTTCATAAATTTTCATGACCACAAAAAAAAAACAAAAAAAAAACACAAACACTAAACAAACACCAAATAAAAATAGTTATTTATTCAATTAAAAACAAAACTAATATTTTTGAAAGATTTCTATGAAAACTCATGTTGACCAATCAAGCTAAAAATAATCTTCAAGCAACTACATCAAATTGTGATGTGACTTTGTGACAATACTAAAACTTATTTTTTATAACATACCACCAAAACTTTGTTGGACGATTAGATATGCCCAATATAAATCCAAAGTATATGAGTCATATAAATAATAAAGTAAATATACACCTAAATATCATTCTTAAAGAGATTATATGAGTAGTTTGATCATCTAATAGTAAATTAACTTTTGCTCAAATAAAAAAGATAAACATGGGTCTCAGATTGATACTCATGCTCTTGGGTTTATTTAATTCCATATGTATGATGAGTTTTCACTACTATTGAAGTTATGTTATATATTGGTATTCAAATTACCGAATATTTGTGGGTATTTTAGTACTTTATGATGTTGTATATGCATGGAATTAAAGAAATTATGGATTTATTTAACAAATTTGGAGTTTTGGTGACTTGTAATGAATAACCATGAAATAAAAAGGTTTTTGGATATATTTAGTAGAGTGAGTAGAATAATAAGTCTAGCATAGTTTCTTCACCTATTCTTGTCTAAAATTTTATCTAATTTCTCATGAAAATCCTTATATGTCATTGCTCTACAAACTTATTTGTACAATCTTTCTACTTTGCGATAGATTATTAGTGGCTGATTTATTGTCATAGTCACAATCATACCTATCTTGTAAAATTTAAATGAGTGTAACATTAATTATACATTGCAACATAATTAAAAACCCTACTAGTGCTCAAGGTCATGACCATGTCCAAAGTGTTATGACTTTATCTTTAATATGACTATGTAGTCTCATATCAAAATAATAATTTTTTTTATGAAGTCATAACTTTTAAGCTATAGAATGTTATAAAGTATAAATTAGTCAAGCCAACATAGTAACTTTTGAAATACAAAAAGTTATAAAGGATATTACTCGAATATGGTCATTTCTCAAGAGTGTAACTCTTATCCTCGAAGGAATGAAATGTTGACACTTTTATACAAGATTTAATTGCCAATATCATGGTGCTCTTGTAACACCATAGCAACATGACATGCACAAGAAAAGAATATTAGTGTTGTAGCCACCCAAAGCATCATAGATACTTAAAGATATATGAAGGACACATTTTGTGTTGTAGCTATTTTTTAGTATCATGATCACATGATATACAATACATTCTTTGCAATATCTTAGTTTCAATCTATAACCTCTTAGTGTTAAAAGATGAATTATAGAGGTAAAATAAATCTTTATATTAAATTAATTGAATCTCATGGCATTAGAGAATTATTAATTTAAGGTTGACGACTAAATTAATGTAACATCCTGGTTTTGAGACATGTGTACAGTGTAACACCCCAAAATATATCATAGCAGTTTTCATACCTATTTAAGGTATATTAATAGCTAAATGAACTTTTTTGGAAATAAAAAAAAATACCCGAAATGAATATTAGACACAAGGGTAAAGTAATCATTTACCACTTGAGGACCTAGTGGTCATAAATGAGAAAGATTGGGGGTTAATATCTAAAATACTTGAAAATGAAATGTAAATAAAATGAGTTATGGGATAAAGGGCAAATATAGAAAAGATGGAATCGAAATAAAAGAGAAATGAGGGACCAAAATACAAAAAATGAAAAGTTAAAAGCAAAAAAAAAAAGGGTTTTGACTTGGTCGAACATGGCCTTAACAAAACATGGGATTTAATATCAAAAATTGGTCTCATTTGGAAAAGACCTAACCGTAGAGAGAAAGAGGGAAGAGGAGAAGAGAGAAGAAGAATCAAAGCCAAAAAGGTGATGGGCACAGAAGCGACGTCCACGAGCCTCGTAGAGACACTTGAGGGGGAGTGACGCGGATTCAAGGTAAGTGGTTCGCCACTTAAGATATTTTCTAATTTCATGTAAATGGTAATGAATATGGTGGTTAAGTAATCTAAAAAATATTTGAAAAGAGAGTTTTAGGAGTATAAAAATGAGTTAGATTTGTGATTTTGACACTAAGTAAATACAATTTTAAAACCCATGCATATTCCTTAAGATATAAAGAGAATTAGCATTATGTGATGACGCAATAAATTCCATTCATAGTCGCTCACATTAAAGAAAAATTAGCACTACGCAATGATGTGGAAAATTCCATCCATAGTTGCTCAGTTTCATAGAAGTATAAGTGCTACGTTGCGATGTAGACTATTTCGCACGTAGTAGGCTAATTGTATAATTTGGCACTATGTGGCGATGCAATAAATTCCACTCGTAGTTTCCCAGAGTTTTAGCACAATAATTGTGATGCAGTAAATTCTGTATTGTAGTTGCACATTGATAAGGTTTAGTGTCCTACGTACGATGTAGTAAATTTCATAATGTCGTGGTTGAAATGACTTAGTAAGCTTCACATCGGCGTTAGTTTTAAATCGCATGTGATAGTTAAAATAATTAAAGGATATACATAGAAATTTTTGAAAGAAATCATACAACAAATGATAAGATGTCATGTTAGTGTATGAGATATATATCTTTGTTGCACAAACTTGGTTGTTTATTTTATAGCATTTATATTCCATTGTGTGCTATCACGGATGACAGGACATCGTCATTTTGTTGTCTATTTAGGCGGGCAATTTATGACCTATAATGTAAATCTTTATGTATGAGCTAGATATGTAATTGAACAACATATATTTAGATTTTGAAATTGTATATTTGTAAATATTCATGCATTTCATATATATGATACATCTAGATATATTCTACTTAAGTTGTATTTATAAATTGAGAATTGAGTGTCGATGTGGCATGTTGGTGGAAAAATGATAATAGCTATGGCAAGTTTGGGAATAAAGAAGTTGGGAGGAATAGAGGTTTTAATAGAAGTGTAAATTTCTTAATAGGTAAATATTGGTTTATCAAAATGCAGTCGTTATCCTGCCAAAATTTTTATAAAAATATTTGAAACAAAAGATGCGACAAATTTTATCACTCCCAACTAAAATAAAGAAAATTTAATTTCTAATTAAAAAAAAAACTAGTTGCAGAAAGTTAGGGTTCACTTCTCGGATTTCTTCGATCCGACTAGTCGGTGAAGAGTACGTTGAAGTACTCGGCAGTATATTCCAGACAAGAGTTTAGATAAGATCTGGGAGGAATTGAGGTTTTAATACAAGACATTCTCAATATTGTGAATGTATGACAATACCACATCTATATAATAATCAAGAATGACTAATTTCAATATTATGGTTTTATCAATACTTCATAGCCAAATATTAATATGAGAAGCCCTTCACCACACCATGAACATTTATTAGCACCATGACCCTTTATTAAATACAAAAAGGCATATACACAAAGCCATGGCCACTTCATAGTGCTAGAACTTCATGTTACAGAGACACCATTAAGTAATGATCATTGCTAATACTACAACTTTTTATTATAGAAAGATCGAGATACAATCCAAAGTCATGATCAATTCCTAGAGATTAAACCTTAAGCTTGAGAGTTGAAGGTTGACATTGTAACTTTCTTATGAAACTCATAACTTCTTACTTGGAGTAAAGTGGATTAACCGGAGGATAAATGAAAAATGATAGAGAAATTCATGAGATGTCTCTCATTATTTTTCATCTCTCCATGAAATAAGCAAAACAAAGCAACTACCATATGCTTGGAGTGAGTTTTTTTTCTCTCTAGGAGCTTTACAAGCAAGCAAGAGATGTGAGACTTAATGCAATCCCAAGAGTTTGGAGACATAACTTTCAAACCCTTAATTTCTAAGGTAGATTCACAAATTTGAACCAAAATATGATGGATATAGGTGTCATGTAATCTGAATATATGTGATGTGACATGATTTTTATTTAAGAATGAACATGTTTGATTTATTTTGTGTTATGACTATTGATGGATAGTGATTAAATAGAACTTTAACTAGGATTTCGATTATTAGTAAGTTTGTTCGAGGTTATCATAGTGGATGGTGATAGGTAAACTACAAGGCTCACTCATGTATATGGTAAGAAAGAAGTGACAATCCTTTTGACTATAATACATAAGATAAACCTATATGTTGAAACAAGAAATTTGGGTATATTAATCATCGTGAGTATGTTGCTTACAAAGCCAATAATAATAATATATTTATACTCGAATCTATTATACTTGTCTTTAAAAAATTGGTTTTCAATTGGGATGCATGTTATATAGAATATTTTATTAATGGGTTCACTTATAGTATGAGAGTTGAGTTGCATATCATTGAGGAGGAGGATGATAGGAGGTCCTTGAGATATGCATAAGTGTATGGTGACTTGTAAGAGAGTGACAGCTCTTATGAGTTGCTCTTACTCATATGATTTATATAGGTAAACTTTGAGGGAAATATACATTAATTGTGTGAGTATTGAACTTATGAAGCCAAAAGTATAAATACTTAAAGATTATATCAATCTTTGGTTTTTATGATACCTAAGGCCAAAGAATAAGAGTGTGCATATGAAACATCCATCAAGGGCAATTGACGAATTAATGATGCTCAAGTAGAGATAAATTATTATCTTAGTGATAATGTAATAAGGAGACAACTACAAGGGGTCACTATTAGGAATGGTGACAACCACCTTATATGCTATTAGAATAAATAGTCGTTATAAAACACAATAATCTTTATTTTGTGTCCAACACAATAATCTTTGTTCTGTGTCCAATATAAAATAAGTTGACCAACTTAAATATTATCACATAGATTAAATGAAAAAAGCTATCGACCTAAGGTTGTCTAACAATTTGAATATTAATTTAATTGATAATGAGTTGTCTCACTATCGAATAACCAAATTATTGATATAATCTCTTTAAGATTGATATCTAGATGAAAGTCCACTACATTATCTGTATGACCCATACACTTGTACATTTCTATAGATGAGATATTATCATTAATGAGGTTTTAGGATATCACCTAATTGATAAAATTAGGTATCATAACAAAATCATAATATTATGTTTGATTATTGGAAAAGAAGTAAGATGATATGCATTTCCATTTTTTCCCAAGGCATACAACATGGTTTTCAATCTTAAACACTTTAAATCCTTTGAGGCAACACTATTACTATCAAGGATGATTCCCTAGCAGGTATGTCTTTGGTATTTTATCATCAAAATCATATTTACTCTATTCATGGTTCATCTGTACTTCTATTCCTTTTAGCAAATATATTGATAGCTCTTGATGATTGCTTTTAACATACTTTTCTATTCTTCAATCTTAGTTATCATAAAAGACACAAAATAATATGATATTAATTAGCTTTGAGATTTTGACTTTATAAGCACCATACTCATATCATTTAACATTAATATCTCTAACCATTTCTCATATAGAAGTTATACAAAAGGAAATAATTATGGGGTTATCATCACCTTATGATAGAAGTGTCAATTGGGCCATGTTGAGATGTCACGACCCAAATTTTGGTGGCCTAGTTGGAAAACCTTGCCATGCGAGGCAAGGCATGTATTGACTACCCAAATAATGTCATGCTTGCACAACATCATGGGAGGATTGCCCATCACGACATGATGACCCACCTTCCAATGTTTCTTACAAGCGGGTGGATAGTTAATATGACTAGGAAGAGATATACAACTCTGTCAATTTCACCACCTCCTATGAGGAGATCAAGGATAGCCAATATAATTATCTTTTATGTTTGTTCCAAGATAAGTAGAATTCTCAAAGGTGTTTTTTATTATACTAATACTTTTATTTCAGTTGCCCTTAGAAATCAAATAAATCAAGGAATAGCTTATGAGTTGAAACGAAAATGAATATTTTACTCTAATTTATCATTAGAATTAATTGAATCAAGGGAACGCTAATGTCTCAGAGTAAAATAGAAACATCTGATAATTTTCTTGAAATTATTTCTTGAGTGAGGACTCTTGGATCTAGAGTTGAATTCCTTATGGCTAGTAATTATTAAATTTAAACTATGAACTAATCTTGATCTATTCAAATAAAATATATAGAAAGACTATTGAGTCTATCAAGGTGGGTAAACTAACTTTGATTTGGAAAACTAGTTTAATTAACATTAAATTTGGATTAATATTTTATTACATTTAATTTAATTTTTGGTGTGTTTAATTTTAGAATCGATATATTTTTTTATTTATAGTATACTTTTTTTGATTGGTGTAGCCATTGGATTGATTTAAATTAAAAGAAGTGGTTGCATCAAATTTAAATAAATAAAATAGGAAAGTTTTATTGAAAGAAGTGTTTCCGGTTTACATCAAATTAAATAAACAAAATATAAAATATTGATAGATTTGTGTTTTGTACACCAAAAACAAAGTATTTGAAAATAAAAGGAAACCTAATTTTTCCAAATAGAAAAAAGTACACTGAACTCAAATTTTATTAATTTTTGGCACACTTAAATTTAGAAACCCAACTTTGCCCGTTGAAAGTTAAAAAAAATCTTGGTTTTTAAATTTGCTAGTAGTAATTTTGAAAATGGAAATCATCTTTCCTTGAAACATGGTTTTAAAAATATAAAATAATTTTTCACGTTATAGAAATTGAGATTCAAACTCATGTCCTCGACTAAGCACAAAACACACGCCACCACCCCATCACAAGCATTAATTCGAATGTGAGGCAAATAAAATAATGTGTGTGTTTATATATCTACATATACTTATTAAAAATTATATACGTGTTTTTATTCATATGTATATATATATATGGATAAAAAATTATATATAATTATATATAAATATATGTTGATATATAAACACATAAATATTTAAACATATATGTGTAAGTGTGTGTGTGTGTGGGTGTGTGTGTGTGTATGCATGCGTGTGTGTGTACATATATAAACTTATATGTACACACACACTCACGCATACACACACACACACACACACACACACACACACACACACACACATATATATATATATATATATATATATATATATTCATCTATCTATCATTTTATCTATCTTTATGTCTATCTATAAATTTGTTCTTTTGTCCATCAGTATATCTATTTGTTACCTATCTATTTATCTAATCTATTTCTATCTACTTACACACACACACACACACACACACACACACACACACACACACACACACACACACACACACATATATATATATATATATATATATATATATATATATTCATCTATCTATCATTTTATCTATCTTTATGTCTATCTATAAATTTGTTCTTTTGTCCATCAGTATATCTATTTGTTACCTATCTATTTATCTAATCTATTTCTATCTACTTACACACACACACACACACACACACACACACACACACATAAATATATATATATATATTCATTTATCTATCTATTTATCTATCTTTATGTCTATCTATAAATTTGTCCTTCTGTCCATCAGTATATCTATTTGTTACCTATCTATTTATCTAATCTATTTCTATCTACTTACATATATATATATGATAAACAACAAATAGATATACAGATAGATAGATATATAGATTTATAGATAGATATATGGATATATAGACAAATAGACAGATGGATAGATTTATAAATATATGGATGAGCATATAGATAGATAAATAGATATGTGTGTGTGTGTGTGCGTGCAAATATGTTTATATATGTGTTTATATACCTACATCTATGTATATATAATTATATATATTTATAAATGTATACATAGAGAGAGACATAAAGATTATGCATATATATATATATATATAAAATTATGCGTATATATATAGGTATCTATACATATCACAACTAGAAAACCCATAAAGAGCTATTAAAAATAGCTATTAACTACTACATAGCTACTAAATAGATATTTGTATAACAAGTGTTTGGGTTAACTACTAAATAGCTATAATGTAGTAGCAAAAAGTGGTTTCACCAATATTAACTTCTAATAGTAGTAGCAGAATGTTAGCTAAATAGCTACTACATCGCTAATAAATTGATATTTGTCGCTAAATAGCTACTGCACGACTATTATTTAGAATCTAAAATATTACTAAGTCAAAACTTTGACTACTAAGTAATAGTTATGTAGTAGCTGCATAGCTACTACATTATTGGTAGTAGCAACATAGCTACTTGTAGCTATTATTTAGCAGCTAACATTTTAATTTGGTTACTATGCAGTAGCTATGGTGTAGTTATTTAGTTACTACATCGCAACTACTATTTTAGTTGATAAATAGCTATTGAATTATTATTAATCAACAAATAGCTACTACATAGCTAATACTTAATAGCTAACATACTAATTTAGTAATTAAGTATTAACTAGTAGTAGTTGAAGAGCTACTACATAGCTACTATATTTATTTAAGTCACTAAATAGCTACTATTTAAATACTACATTATTGTTAGTAGATAAATAACTACTATAGAGCTACTATTTAATAGTTACAATATTATTAAGCCAAAACTATAACTACTAAGTAGTAACTATGTTATAGCTAAATAGTTAGTACGATGTTGGCAGTAGCTAAATACCTACGAGCAAGCTACTATTTAGTAGCTAACATATTAGTTTGGCTACTATATAGTAGATATGTAGTTGCTGAATAGAAATTATATTGTTGGTAGTAGCTAAATTTGTAAATTTTTCAAATTTCAATCATAAAAATTTTTAAAAAATAAGTTTGGATTTAATTTATAAGTTCGGAATCATTTTCTAAAAAAGATTTATAACTTTTAAATGTAATTCAAAATTGTAACTTATCTAAAATTCTAACAAGTTTGGATTTAATTTTTAAAAAGATTTATAAATTTCTAAATCTCGCATGATGAAATTGACCTCATCATTGGATTCGTCTTACAAAATATACTTATTCAAAAAATTTTCATCAAATTCAAAGATAATCAAAATTTTTATTATTTACAAGGAAACAAGTGTTGGGTGGACTCCAAAAACAAGATTTTTGAAAAAAAGATCTTGTTTTTGAAAAATAATTTAAGTAAATTTCATTTGAAAATAATTTGAGCTTCAACCAAGATGAAATAAATTATTTCATGACTAAAATAGACATGAGCAAATTAGGGCATATGGCTTGATGTGGGCCAAATATTTAAGTTGGATAAGTAAGAACAAAAAGAACTTGGGCTTATGGAATCAAAATCATCACACTAAACATACCTCTAGTTAAGTTTAGAGAAGCCTCAACCATCTTACATTCACATATATGTTTAGTGGTATTTTCAAAAATATCAATATTTTAAAAATCAGACTAGTAACTAAACTAGAAATGTTACTGATTCATGATATAAGAAACAAACCAATTTTCAAACCAAATGCAACCAAAAGCGAGGAAGTCATTATCTAATAGTCCAACCAATTAGACAATTCGATTCGATCCAATTTTTAAAATACTCAAAAATATCATTTGCAAAATTTCTAAAATTAAGCAAGAGTTATGATGTTACTAATATAATTGATTGAAACTTGCAATATATCAATAAATCAATATATCAATATATCAATATAATGAATTGGTATAAAACATACAAATTTAAAAAATATCTACAAATCCAGTTATTCAACATATTGACAGCTATAATTTGATATATTCAATTGGTCAAATTTGTCATGTCTATCTAAATCGCCCTTATATAGAAAAAATATCATAACAATATAACAAATAGTATCACATCATAGCAAGACGATAATAAACCAAACATCAAAAAAATGATGAGAACACAAAAGTAAATTAAAACCTTTTTTTTAATCACTTAATTAAGGTAGAAAACAAAGTAAAACGTTTCATAAGAGATTTCAATAAAAAAATAAAAATAATCAAGATTCCTTTCTTTAGGAAAATAGGATATAATACGAAAATATCCTTTAAAATAGGTGGAAAGATATATATATATATATATATATCTCTCTCTCTCTCTCTCTCTCTCATTATTTGCATTTTTGTTATTAATGTAAAGTATAGTACAATTAATTTTAATTTTAGATTTTGTATCTTAGTTTTAATTTTGTTTCTCTAATGATACGATTTTGGGTGTGTGACTCTTGTTTTAGGATTTTCATCTCTTGTTTTTGAATTTTTCAACCCCACTTTGTGCTCTAGATTAGGTCTGCTCTATTTCCAAGATTTACTTTCCTTTAGATATTTTTGTTTTTGATGTTTTCACCATTAATATAAGATATGGTTTTGTATTGTTGGTGCAATCCATAGAAATAGATCTTTTTGTATTTTGCCATGATTTTAGGTTTTGAATTAGAAGTTAAGGTTTTGCCATGAAATTTGGTTTACGAGTGCTTTATGTTGGGTTGGGTTATTTTTTTCAGATGGAGGAAAAAAAATTTGTTTAGGTGCTATCCAACATTTAAGACCTCTTAGGACTTAATATATAAAAGGGAAGAACAAAATCTTTTTCTCATTCTTTTTGATCTTTGGAGCCACCATAAAAGAAAAAAAATGTCTTTTTTTTTTTCTTTTCTTCTTTGACTAAATTTCATCAAACATCTAATATTGCTTTGTTTGAGGTTCGATTGACCTGAAATTTAGAGGAGAGGTATGTGACTTGGTAATTTTCATTCTGAAAGGTAGAGATTAGAGTTTCTGAAGGTCATTTTTTTAGTTTGATAATAGTGCCTATATGTTGAGTTTTTCACTCAGACAATTCTGATCATCAGCTCTAATCGAGGTTAATCCATGGTCTGATCAAGCTGATCATCAATCTGATAACAATGCCTAATTGATCTTTTATTTTGAACGGTGAAGATTGGATTTGAAATCAGAATAGAGGTATATTTTATATTATAGAATAGTGACTCTATTTAGTGAGATGTCCCTATTTCTTTATACAGAGTGTTTTGTATTTGTCAAGATTGATTATCTTGAGATATGGTTGGTGTATGCTTCTAGTTGTATCTAGAAAGAATTGTGTAACTCATTGATTATATTAATAGAGTTTTTAAAGTGACCTAAATCTTCCATGATTTTTACTTCTCATATTAAGGAATATTTTTCACGCTAAAATTATTGGTGCTTATATTCTTGTTGCTTTGGGTGAATTATTATTACTTCATTAAAATATTTTCTATTTTGGTTCTCACAAGGGGGATAACATCTAGTTGTGCATTGTTTCTATTTATCCCAATAGTTTAATGGGTTTTTAACTAGAGTTTGTGGATTTTGTTCTTATTGACAATGATACTTATAGTAGCTTTGGTTTTGGGTGTTTGCAAGGCACGAACCTTCTTTTTTGTTTTGTGTTTGATATGGTGGTATTGATAAAATGTAATGATTTTAAATAGATTTATTTGTAAATGGATATAAATTTTACTCGATGGGACATGAAACCAGAATAGGCACAATGAATAGTGGCATCTACATTAAAGGTTCTAACTTTAGTGATCAACATGAGAATGACTACAAGCTTGAGATGTGATAATTGGTGGGTTGTTAATAAAATAAAAGTGTGGGCATCAGAGGGTTTACCAACTGGTGGATTGTTAATAATATAAAAGTGTGGGCTATTTTGAAAAATGAAATGGAGATGTTATGCAAGAGGATGTTAGCACCAATCCTGAAATAATTCATTTGAAATAATTTATCCAGCACCTAAAGGCCAACCATTCCATGAGGATGTCATGTAATTTCATGTAATAAAGATGTCTATGATGAACCAATGTCTTTGGTCAATCTTGATGAAGCAATAATACAAAGTGATTTGGAGTCAAAATAAAATGGAAAATGAAACAAAATTTTAAACTGAGTTGGGATCTGATTCAGAAGAACCAGATGATGATGATAATGATTAGTGGGTGATTTACATCTCGTTCATAATTTTTCCCATATGGTTTATTTATTTATTTATTTCATAAACTTGTACTAACATGTTTATATATTTTATTATAGACATACAAGGTCAATGATCAAATGAGGGGGGAGGTCGTGGTAGAGAATGAGGCAACATCACTGGAGTGCACTATCCCATGCTGAAGATCTAGCTAACATCATTCCATTAGAGGAATTTCATACCTCCATACGACCATCTATGTAATCATCTTCAGTGCATTCGACTTCGTCGACACAAGTTGTGACCACACCTTTATATTGAAATATTTTAGATTATTATTATTTTATTTTTTTTGTGTGAAGATTATTGATATTTGCATGCTTTAAGGTTTGTCGAGTCTTACGGATGTGTGTCTTGCATCACCTTCATTTTCAAGGAACAAGTTGATATTGAAAGGTTTAAAAGGTGCAACATCACAAAAGAGAAAATATTTTTATTGGGAAGAGTTCAAGGTATAACTCATTCACTTATAGCTTTTATATGTAAAATGTGTGCATAAAAATATTGAATATATGAAGTGTTACGTTTGTTGATTGTGATGTTGAATTAGTTGAGGAGTATTATATAATTGTCTTATTATATTGCAAGAACTTGATATGTTTTTTTATAAGGTTGGATTATTTCCAATATAGAGGAGATTCTGTTAATATTTCCTTAGAAATATCATTATAAATTATTTAACATTTATTTCATATTTATATGAGTATTATTAACTTTCTTTATTGAAATATTTCTCATGTGATATCGAGATGGAAGATATCATCAAAGCAACTTGGGATGTGCTTGTCAAGTCTAGGTATACAAATAATTTGAATAAGTGGAGAAAACATAGGAAATCAGTGCATGTTATGGAGTCGTCCATTTGGGCAAGGTGGAATGAAGCATGGGGTACTATAGAGTTTCAAACTCAATCAGAATGAATGTTTCTAAATCGTCAAACCATGAAGGTTGGACCAAGCACAAGACCTTCAAGACACATCGTGGGTTCCACTCATTCTTAGAGCATGTTAGGAGGATTGAAAGTACTTAGAACTCTTGTTTTAATTTTATTTTGACTTAAAAGATCATGATAAATATATCTTCTAATTTTACTAATATTTATATATAGGAGAAAGATTGGGAAGAATTAATCCCTTATCCAGATCCATCAGTGACTGTACACTTCTAAGACTAATCATTTTGTGGGTTGACAAGATGGCTTACCAAATTGTGGTAAATAAATTATAAGTAAATTATATTACTTCAATTTTTTATTATTATATATTCATATATTGTCTAAATGTTCAGGAAAGAAATGCAATGGATGGTACAAATAAATGAAGGTTCAGGAAAGAACATTGCATTTATTGACGAATATGAAACATACTTGCGAGTTGTAGTAGGTGATAAAAAATGCCAACAACTCATATACAGATTAGATGACTGATCTTTAGTGTGGGTGTGTGGCCCATCTTACCATTCCAATGCATGCTCATCCAAAAATGATCTTGAGTTACGTGAGTAGCTCAAGGATGAGGTTTGACAGGTGGGGCAAAAGGAAGCGAAAATTAAGGTTCGGCTTGATGAGAGTAAGGCTCTACTAGTGCCTTTACCTTAATCAACATAGGTCTCCTCATCAACTATAGATTAGATGACTGATCTTTAGTATAAACAAGTGGCCCATCTTACCATTCTAGTGCATGCTCATCCAGAAATGATCTTGAGTTATGTGAGTAGCTCAAGGATGAAGTTTGACAGGTGGGGCAAGAGGAAATGGAAACTAAGATTCAGCTTGATGAGGTTAAAGCTCCACTAGGGGCTTTACCTTAATCAACATGGGTCTCCTCATCAGCTACAACTCCACACGTGAAGGAGTGAAAATGTGTGGTTTTCTCTTTGAATAGAAAACCTTCTGTAACAAATATGTTTTCTGGAAAACACATGGAGAGAAATTGTGTAAGTTTTCTCATGTTTTTGAATACCTATATAACAAGGAATTGAAAAGCTTGTAAAATAAAGAGGATCTTGCAAGATGGTTTTCTCCTTGTTTTTGAAAATTATCGGTAACATCCATGATTCTTAACATATTCTTTCATCTTTATCTAAGTCATAATTCCTAATTTTCTCCTATCAGCAAATAGACCTTTGTTATGGGCCCTCAAGTTTGGAGCATAAAAAAATCTCAAGTTGTTGGATTTATTAGTTAGAATGCATGGAGGAGCATAAAAAATCTCAGCCAATAGACTTAATTTTGCCAAATCTATAATAAAACTTACGAAGATTATCAAATTTCATATAAATTTTAATTATTATTTATGGTTTGTGTTTAATTTTGACTTTATAGTTATAATGAATATTTAATTTAATAATAATATTACTTTTTTATTCCATGGTTTGATTTTGTTTTCTATAATTTTTCTAGTAAAAATAATTTTGTGTATGGTTGTATATTATTCCTATATTTGAGAGAATATAATATGAGCAAAATTAAGGTTTTATTTTTAAAATGTTCATTATTAAATATTTTCATAAACAATAATGTATTTTCGGACATGAAATACATTTTGATTGTATTCAAAATTGAATTTTCAGATTAAAAAGAATTAACTATATCAAAATTCGAAAATTAAATTCTAGGAAAATTAGAAATATAATTATGAGTAGGGGTTCTAATGATACGAGTCGAGTTTGAGTTCAACTGAGCTCGAATCGAAATTTCGAATTCAACTAAGTTCAAGTCGAGCCGTTAACATTTCGAGTCAAGTTCGAATTCAATTGAGTTTGAGTCGAGTCATTAACATTTCAAGTCAAGCCATTAACATTTTGAGTCGAGCTCAAGTTCAAGTTGAGTTTACTTGAGTCGAGTTTTGACCAAGTTTTGATCGAGTCAAGTTTGAGTAGCTTGCGAGTTATCTCGTTTCATTAGCACCCTAATTATTATATATCCAACTTTAGGAGAATCGGTGTATGGAATATATATATATATATATATCACATTTATAATACTAAATTATTAATATAATTTATAGAAAAATATCATATTCGGTTACATCTTTTCTTTAAATAAAATAATTTTTTTTTAAATAAATATATTTATAACTAAATAGATAATAAAAATATATAATTGTTTAAGAATAAAAAAAATATTGATATATTATTTATGTATCCCCTAAAGTAGACGTATAAAATTAAAAAAAAAAATTAAATTTTATAAACAAAAATATTTGAGTTTCATGCACATTTTTCGAGTCGCCTTACTAATTGATCGATTCTATTAATTAATATTTCGAGTCGAGTTTGAGCTAGCGTCTAGTTTTGACGAGTCGAGTCTGAGTAGCTCGTGAGTTGCCTTATCTCATTAGCACCCCTAATTATGTGGAATTATAAAATAAATCTGGCGACATCTTATTCTTATCTTTAATTTTGTTATGAAAATTCTGAAAATTAAATTTCAATGAAATAAAAATAAAAATTTTGTTGAAAATAAAAAAAATATTTATTATAGGAGATAAAATTATTTTTGGAAGATTCTACATTATGTGTATTATATTGTATACAAATTAGAATATCATAAAGATTGGCTAACCAGTGTGGTTACTACTATACTAAATTCTAAAACAGCTCCAAAATAAGATTTTGATGTTCGTGCTATACATTTTACCTTACGCTATAAAAGTTTAAAAATAAAATTGAACAAAATAAGATAAAAACGGCTAAGTACGTGTCTTTTTGTTTTTTGGCCATTGAATTGAAATAATTTCAAATTATAAAAAAAAAAATAGCACATAGATCAAGGATCCTAGCATTCGCGGCGGAGGATAAAATGACCAACTAAATGAATCCCAATATTTACCGTTCTTCTCTTTTATGGCAAAAAACCTGAAAAGCAGACGGCTGATGGTGAATGATGGATTGCCATTTCAGCGTTCTCTCATCTTAATTTCGCAAGGGTTTTGATCCGCTTCTTCGAGATTTGTGGTACGTTCTAATGTGGATGAATATCGCGGATCAACGAGCCTACACCGCGGAAACTGGAAAACAAAATCTAATAGACTCTATTGAATTGAATATTACAAACTTATTTTAAACATTACCAACATATTTTATACATGGCACTGATACTTTTAATCAAATATAAATTCAATAATGACGTTAAATATGGGCTGGGCCTCTTATCATCTCACTTTTAGTAACATGCTATTCACCCTATTGCACTGCTAATGCTGCCAATGCCAATTTATGCTCATCAAGACATGAGCCATTCAAGTTGGGACCATTGGGCTTGCCCGATGGCATGATGAAAATGTATCTAAACCAATATAAATTATGCACGTGAAAATGATTTTCACCTCCACGGTGGTTCATCTTCAATCAATATCATAAAAAACCAATATTATCAAATATATATTTTTCAATATATCTTTTCTCACATCCAAGTGTATGTGCTGGGGATTTTGACTCTTCATATATATATGTACAACCAACCTAACTTACGTGGGCTTCGAGACATACGAGGAATATGACTTGGGAAAATCAAAGATTCATGATGGTGAGATGTTCCAAATCAAAAAACAATCCTTTCTTTTACAGTCCAATACATTTTCGGAAAAAATGAAAATAAAATTAATAAAAGAAAATAGAAAAAAAAAACTTTTACTTGTTACATGTCACACGTGAACATACATAATATTATAATATGTATAAAAACACCCCTCTCATATATAGCTTAACTAGTTAAGTCTCTTGGCAATGTTCAGGAATTGACGAGTTCAAGTATTACCGATAAGAGGTACTGGAGATATTTCTTACCTGCTTGGTTTTTCGGGGAAGCCCAGGGGATGTAGGGGTCTACATCAATGGGCCCTGAAGCCCTTGGTTTCCTATATATATATACCTCTGCTATCACATTATATTTATGATTCTGCCCCTTAATATAATATTCATCAAGTTTCTTTAGATTTTAGAATTGCATATATTTTCTCATAAACAAGGCTTTAGTGAAACATATACTTCTTTGATTTAATATCACAATAAATCTTTGTTATTTCAATTTGACATTCATTATTATCTTTCATAATTCTACTCATCCAAATGGCTTAGATAGTGGCTACTGAGATATAAAAATATTCTATCTTAGTATTCGATATGATAATAGATAATTGTTTTTTAGAGATCCAAGATACAATAGCATAATAAGTAAAAAATATATATCCAGAAGTACTTTTCAAATTTTCTATACATTCTGCCTAATTATTATCACAATAGCCATATAATCTTGTATTTATTGTTTTGAAGTATACTAAGCCAAAATTTATAATTTCCTTAAGTTACCTCAAATTTCTCCTTAAAACTCTCAAGTGATAATGATTAGGAGAATGCATGAATTGAGATAACATAGTTACTACAAATATTATATCATGTCTAGTGGGAGGAAGGTTGATAAGATTACAAACTTGACTTCTAAACTGATTTTTATCCATAGTTCTTCCACCATAATTTTTAAAATCTTGGGCTTTGGCATTTAAATGTAATTAAGGGAGTGGACATTAGTATATAGTTTTTCATCCAAAATATTTTCAAGATACTATATATATATATATATATATATTATGTTTTGGGTGATGAATATACCTTTATTATGTTGGTATATATCAATACCCAATAAATAATGGAGAAATCTCATATCGCTTATTTTAGATTTTTTTTATCATTTTTTCTCTAAATGAATAAACATATCTACGTTGTTACCCATAAAGACTAGATCATCTACATGCAAATTAAGAAACAATATTCCTTTGTTATAGTTGTTTTTTATATATAGAGTGTGTTCACCAGAGCTTCTGGTGATTACTTGTTCCAATAAATAATTATTTTTGTGTATACCAAGTATAAGGTATTTGTTTCAACCCATAAAATATCTTATTAAGACTATAAACTTTTTTTTTCCTTGTCCAATAACGTTGAAACTTAGTGGTTGCTCAACATAAATTTTTTCCTTCAATTCCTTGTTTAGAAAGACACTTAATGTCAAGTTAGTACAATGACCAACCTTGTTGAGTAGCTAAGGGAATTACCAATCTAGTTATTTCTTGTCTTGTTACAAGAGTAAAATGTTTCTTTAAAGTTAGTTCCAAATAGGTGGGAGTAACCCTTAACTATTAACATGGCCTTGAGGGTGGGTTTTTTTTTCATCAGAATGATTTGTCACTCTAAAAATCCACTTCATCCCTTTGGGCCCTTTATTTTTTGGATTTGTCACTAGTATTCATGTTTTGTTATTCTTTATTTATTCCTTCTCTCTCTCTATTACCTTCACCCAATCAAGATATTGTATAACTTCCTTAAAGTTTTGAGACTCTGTAGTATTATAGTTACATATCTCATATATCTCTTTGAAGGATTTAGTTTTAATAGAGATAAAAGAACAAAAAGAGAGTTACTGATCTTGGAGTCATTGGATTTGAGTTTGTAAGGAAGAAATTCATCATTATTTAGAGTTTAATTTATTTAGTATAAATAGGCATTGATGACATAATTTTTTTTAATTCTTCTAATTGATTTCTTCATCAAACAATACATCTCTATTGATTATCATTTTATGATCTTCAAGAGCATATATTCTATACCATTTTGATTGACCACTATAACTCACAAAGAGCATATATTCAAGAGCATATATTCTATACCATTTTGATAGACCACTATACTATAACTCACAAAGAGCATATATTCAAGAGCATATATTCTATACCATTTTAATAGAAAAGGAAGACTTCTTCCTTTTCTATTTTGGTACTTATGAAAAATACAAACTACAAACAACTTCTAGATGACTTATATAAGATTTTCTTCTACTCCAAGCTTCAATTGGGGTGATATTTTTCAAGGTAATAGTAGGACCTCTATTTAGTTAATAGACTATAGTATCAACTACTTTAGACCAAAAAAAAATTGGTCATATTTGTCTCACATATCTTAGTTTTTGTCATTTCAACTACCACTTGATTTTTTCCACACCATTATATTGAGAAGTGTAAGAAATTGTGTACTACCTTTCAAGTTTTGACTCATTTATATTCATAGTAACAAATAAACTACTTTGATGTGAATGCCTCTATCATTTCTTAGAATCTTGATTATCTTCCAAATTTTCTTTCTACTAGTTTTGGAATTTCTTGAATATATTGAATGCCTCTAAATTGTGCTTGATAAAAAATTATACATACAATCATTGAGTAATAATCCACAAACAACATGAAATATATATTTGTTGTTTTGCATGTGAAAGTATCAACATAGGTCTACAAACATTAGTGTGGTCAAGTTTTAGAATAGTTTGAGCCCTACAAACATTGAGTAATAATCCTTTTGGGGAGGATTGCACGTGGTTTTTGCACATTGCACATCATTCACAAACAATTTTAATTTTTTCAATGTTAGTGGGCAAACCATTCACCATCTTCTTCTAGTAGAGGGACTTAAGTATTTTTACGTTTAGATATCTATAACTTCTATGCCACATTCCAAATTAATCCAGGAATTGCATCTTCATGGCAAGATCAATAGTGATACACTGGTTGAGTGGGAAGTTTTTGTTTCTTGTCATTTCCACCTTCTTCAATATGTTATTGTATCTTCTATTATAGTTGATACATTCATTCTCATCAAAAACTAGCTTGTATCCACTCTTAATTTATTAACTTGCACTCAGTAGCTTCTGATTCAGCTCTAGAACTAATAGAACCTCATTAATGCATTTGATTCTAGAGTTTGTTTCCACTAGTTTAGTTCCATTCCCATCAATATTAACTAGTTTTCCATTTTTTATCTTCATTTATGAATTACTTGTTGTATTCAAGTCCAAAAACAAAGTTGCCTCCAATCATATGATTCTTGAATCCACTATCCAAGAACCATACATATAAGGAGTGTTGCATGGGGCTTAGAGAAGCATAGATAAACTTTCTTTAGTTTTTTTTCAATTGCACAACTAGCTTATTGAAGTGTTTTGTGTTTGTGGTCTTTTGAGGTGTCCAAGCTTCTCGCATTTGTAGTACTAGAGCTTGGACTTGAACCAACAATCCTTCTTAGCATGATTATTTTTCTTGCATATGTTATATATTTATGAGAAATAGCCTTCTTCACTTAATGATATTATGTCACCAGTGAATCTTTATCTCATTCTCTTAGCCTTCCATTTCTACTACTTCTAGAAGAACTCTAGCTGTTAAATTTAAAAAGTTTAGAGTCAACTCACTCTTGGAATTAATATGCAACTTCAACTAAAAAGAAATTGTTAGTGAATTCTCAGAGTGTCTCTGAAACCTTTGTTTTTAGGCTTTTGGTGAGCTTAAGAGCTCAGTATACTTAGGTTTGAGAGGTCTTTCATTTCTCAATAATTGTTATGATGAGATCAAATTTATTGAGAAAATTATCTAGAAATTTCTCAATGATTCTATTTTTAGTAATCTCCATATCATGCATCTTCATTTGTTTGATTAGTTTCATAAACTGAGGAAACATTAGTGAGTAACTCAGATACTTTATTTTCATTTTCTCTAATGCTCCTTGAGGATTTTAGCTCTGCAACATGTATCTTTTTATCAACTTTGTATTCTCTTTATAAGAGATCCCAAAATTCTTTTGCATCTCTATAAGTGATGCATAAGATATATCTTATGCATCTCTTTGAAATGAACATTTTTTGTTATGTCTAGGGTTGATGCAATAGTTCATTTATAAGATTTGATTTGACCAAATTTCGCATATCTTGTGATATAAACAAGATCTTTAACTTCACAATCTTAAAAATAATAATTATCTCCTTCAAATAATTGAATCAAAGTAGAGTGAAGATTGAAGTTAGTAAAACTTGAACTAGTCATTAGTTTAGACTCTAGATCAAAGGCTTCGACTTTTGAAATTGGGGATTTATGTCACTACATGCACAATATTTATTATTTACTTTTGATCTGACTTATTTTCCAAATTATGAGTATATAATGATTTTCTTAAAGTCGTGCTCAATTCCAAATTGGATCGAGAAAACTTCAAGAAAATCATGTATTCAATATGTGTAAGATAGATATCTTGAGAAAAATAAGTAGAAAAGAGAAGTAAAAGAAAAAGAGAATTGCTTAGAAAGCTTCTGGATCTATAGTTATGGATTTTGCTTCTTCATATATGCAAAATCTAACTTACAAAGATTCAAGAGAGAAAGAAAGAAGACAACTCAAAGGAAAATCTATAATTCACAATATAAGATGTTCCAAATCAAAAATGATCCTTTATTTTATAGTTTAGTGCGCTTTTCGAGAAACTTAAAAATACAAATAAAAAAATAAAAAAAATGTGTATATCACACAGGTACAAAAATATTAAATGAATATATAAAAAATAATATAATAATACATTACATAATAATGTGCAATGCCATCTTGTTTTAATAATGCATCAAGGCAGGTTCTTGATGTAAAACACTCAATTCTCTCAAAAGGTACCAAAGCCACATCAACTCACAAAAAAAGATCTTATCATTGCATAATATTCTGCTTCTATTGAGGAGGGTGTTGCTATTTTTTTTTGTCACTTTGATTTCTAAGCAATTAGTGAATGTCCAAAAAATACACAATAATCCATGGTAGACCTTCTAGTAAGTAGAAAACCTACCCAATCTAAATCAAAATATGCTCTCAATCTAAAATCATTATTCAAAGAAAGAATAAGCTTTGACCAGGTGCATTTTTTTCATTAATGCATAACTCTATTCTACGCTTCCATATGATTCTTTCTTGGCTAATGCATAAATTGACTTAATACATGAATTGCATAAGTGAAATTTGATCTTGACATAGTTAGATATATTAACCTTTCAACCAATCTCCTATAATGACCTTGACCTTTGAGCAAATTGCTATTATCAAAAAATTTTAATTCTCATTTCATAGGTGTATCAATAGGGGCTGCGCCCAACAATCTCGCATCCTCAATAATCTCTAATACATACTTACATTAGCGGATAAAAATTACATTTTTAGAAGCATAAATCTCAATGCCAAGAAAGTATTTTAAATCACATAAATGTTTCAGATACAAATGATTATGCAGAAATTTTTTAGTTGCTGTAATACGTACCTTTTAATTTTTAATAATCAAAATATCATAGACATATATCAAGAGGGAAGTAAACGGATTCGCCTTCTTTTTTGTTTTAAAAAGAGTGATCATCTCAAGATTATGCATAATTGGTGGAGTGAATAGCTTCTAAGAACTTGGCGAACCACTAGTAAGATGCTTGTTTCAATTCATGAAGTGATTATGAAGTCAACATACCAAGTTTTCATCCCCTTGTTGTAGAAGCCCTAGTGAAAAATACATTTATATTTTCTCATGTAAATTTCCACGAAGTAAGGCAATATTGACATCCATGTAATGAAGGGACCGGCCATGGGCTAAGGCTTATACAATCAAATAACAAATTGATATGATCTTGGTGGTGGGAGAAATGTATCATGATAATCAATACCTTCTAATTAAGTGAAGTCATTTGCTATAAAACATGTTTTGTCATGATAGATAGTCCAATCTGAATGGTGTTTAATTTTATACACCCATCGACAACTAATTAGTGTCTTGTTAGTCAGAAATGGTGTCATAGACCAAGTGTCATTAGCTTGGAGAGCATGCAATTCACAACGCATTATCTCCTGCTAGTCAGGATGAGCAGTGGCTTCTAAATAAAACGTACTTTGTGATAACACTAAGTTGAGCAATAAAACATCTCTAGGTAGGTTTATATATGTTATAAGAAACATAATTGACCAATGGAGAAAGTGTACCTCTGGGTAGACCTATCATCAAAGAAGACAATTGGCTGGAGCAGATATAAGAGCATACATAATCATTAAGTTTGACTAGCAAGGTGATATGGTGGCAAGATCGATGGAGTAGAATAGTTGGTTCTAGTGGATAGATTTCTAGTAAAGGGAAGGTCATCTCGCAGAGGAAAGAATGAGATCGATGGGAAGGATAGCATCAGAGAATGCAACACTGGAGTTTCAAAAGGTAATGAAGGATTTGAATCAATCTGATAAAAAAAAAATCATTTGGTAAGGAGAGGTTGGTATTTATGATGTTGGGATGCAATTGGCTTAGGTGGTTGAGCGCACCAAGTAAATGGGGACAAAATTATAAGTTAATAAAGGGAGGGTAGAGTTGGACTTAAGGGAGGTAAAAGGAAAAATATCTTCATGAAATTTGATATCTCAACTAGTAAATACCTTTTTATTTAATAAATCAAATAATTTATAAGCCTTTTGTCTGGTGGGATATCCAATGAAGATAGATGATATGACATGATTATCAAATTTTTGAGAGGTGTCCACATTGTTGGCATAAATTAAAGATCTTAAAACATAGAGATGAGAATAAGAAGGTGGTTCTAAGTAAAGAAATTCAAATAGAGCTTTGACATATAGTATTGGTAATTCATTTGGAAAGAAGAGGTTGACAATAGAATTTTAAAATTAAATATATTTGTGCGAGAATAATATTAAGATGATGCATCATCACCTTGGAAGTTCTCGTGTTATATTTGAATATTATAAATAATAAAATTTTTCAATAATTATCTGAAATAAAAATATAAATACTTGTACATTTAATTTTATTAAAAAAGATGAATAAAAGTATTTTAGATGAAAATAATATGCTAGATCTCATTAATAAATATGACCATACAAACACTAATACACTAGATCTCATTAAAACTTTAAAGTGGGTGGTCAGAGACAGCAAGGAAATGGATCTAGAATTATAAGTTAATGAAGGGAAGGTGGAGTTGGACTTGAGGGAGGCATGAGGAAAAATATATTCATGAAATTTGACATCTCAACTAGTAAAGACCTTTTTTATTGATAAATCAAATAGTTTGCAGCCCTTTTGTCTAGTGGGATAACCAATGAAGAGGAATGATATGACATAGTAGTCAAATTTGCGAGAGGTGTCCACTTTTTTTGTATAAACTAAATATCTTAAAACATAGAGATGAGAATAAGAAGGTGGCTTTGAGTAAAAAATTCAAATAGAGTTTTGAAATATAGTATTGGTGAAGGTAACCAACTGATGATGTGTATGACCACATTGTAACCACATTTACTTTGGAATTGGAGTCTTCATTTTGGTTATTAATAAGTGACAAAAGTTGCTTGAGTTGGGTTTCTGATAATGCAACTACATGTCTCCCTTTATATGTCAGAGAAACTTGATTAGTTGCAGAAAAACCTTTTATACCGATTTGCATTTGGGCCTGAGTTCATTCATGATTTAGGATGCCCTGGTGTGGCCTAAGTTGAAAGCATTTTTAGGCCCAATGACTCATGTCTCCATAATATGAACACATAGGCATCATCTTCTAGAACTCATATGATGTTGATCTTGATCAAAGGATTGGAGCATCTACAATCTTACCCCTAAGAATATTGATTTGCCTAGAAAATTTGAGAACTAGAGAAGTGGTTAGTCAATTCCATCCTTCCTTTGTTTGATCGATCTATTCCATCCTTCCATACCACTTAAGACTTAATATTGATCTACACAGCCTTAACAACATTTACTACATATTCTATTGTTGTGTTTGTGGAAGTGAAGAGGCATTATTATTATTCTTGATAGACTAAAGAGTATGTTTAGAAGGGAGAGGATTCATCAGGAGGGTTTACCCATGTACAACATTATAAGATTCATTCAATCCCATTAGAAATTGTATTAATTTTTGTTATTTTTGTTGGGTCTCAATGTGCTGCAATGTTTAGGAAGCTGGCTCATCCCATAAGCCTTTCAATTTTATGTAATAGGCAGAAATAAATAGTTGTTCTTGTCGAAATCATGCAATATATCACTAAATTTCAAAGATGTGATGTACATTTCTTTGGGAGGATCACCCATGAAGATCTTCCCTAACTTCATGAGTAGTAGAAGAATAGATTACATTTTATATGATTTATAGATTGAGCATATTGACGATCTTGGAGTGCACAATGTCATTGTAGTGAGACTAAGCCGCATAACCTTCAAGATCAATTTCTTCTGAAGAAGCCTTGATTGAGCCATTATCAAAAGCAAATCTATTCTTGGAATTCAAAGCTATAACCAATCCCTTTTCCGAGTCAAATAATTGTCTCCGCTCAAAGATTTGGAGGTCAAAATCTAACTTGGATGGTCTTAATAGTGAGTGAAATAGGTATTGGAGAGATATGTCTTTGACAAATCTATAAGAATCTCATCATTCTGCATGATGATTGAAGACGAGTGAAGCTACATGAGAGATTAGAGTGTAGTAATGTGACAAGATCTTAGTCTTTGTCTGCTATCATGAAAAGATGAATGAGAGAGGGAATTGGTTGAATGAATACCATTGATAAATCATGAATTTATACATGAAAATTTGTATTCTTTTCCTAAAATTCATTAATTAGAAACTACATTCTAGGTTGTCTAGCAATAATATGAAGACTAAAATATATAGATTATCTATTCTTATAATAGAAAATTTTGGAATATTGACTTTCCAACAATTACTACCAACTAGTTTTCTATAAAGTATATCATTTTTTTCATTCATTGATATTATAATACATGTGACTAGTGTCAATACTGAGTTATTGATTTTCAACCAATATTTGAAACTGTAAATGAATTTTTATAATATATTTTTTAAAAAAATTGAATACTCACTTATTATCTTGAAAGATTTTTATACCAATAAAATAATACAATAATCATAAACCATTCATTTCATATTTGTTTACCATGTATTTTTTGATTTCATTGATCATATTCATATTATTTAAACTAAAATCAAGTAATCAACATATAATCCAATATTGAGAGTATTGAATTCACCATTATTTTAAAGTTATGATATAATTAGTGCAACTATATATTATTTAAACACCACATAGGCTTTTTAGCATAATTATTGTTCATACGAGTTTTATTTTACTAGCTTGGACTATTTAGCTAAAGATATTAAATTAGTTTTAGCTAGTGATCTCCAAAAGGCCTGAGGCCTGAGGCCTGAGGCCCACTTTGGGCCCGGCTCGACCCCAATGGGCTAGCCGGTTGAAGCTCTAGAAGCCCAAGCCCAATCCAAGCCCGTTGAAGGGTGTGCCAGGCCCCGAGCTCCATTTCAAGTTGTCCCGGCCCGGTGGACTATCTCGAATCATGTGCTTTTAGGCCCGCCCGGAATACCGTCTGGAGGCCCACCCATAAGCCCGTTTAGAAGCCAACCTAAAAGTACATTTATATGCCCGCCTAAAGCCCACTTAAAAGCCCGCCTAAAAGCCCAACCCCTCCACATAGGTTTTTTATTTAAATTGTATTCAAAAGTTAAACAAAAAGTAAGCTTAAAGACAAATTAAAACAATTCAAAATAAAAAATACATCATTTAAAATTTTATTAATTAAATATAATTACATTTAGAAATGTATGAAAAGTTTACATCATTACAAAATAAGTACATCCCAACCAGGTTGGCACCTACTTATTTGTCAATCATTTGTACTTTTCAACCATAAGAAAATAAAAATACAATATACATTTCCAATAAAATATAATAATCATTATTTTTAGGTGACGGAGAACTATATTTGATCCATCCATGTCTTGATATTTTTAAGGTTTATGTATCAGCCACTAGTTTAGCTTCTCGAACATAATCATGTAATCGCTTGTTCGCTAAACTCCAATCTTTTAAACATACTACTGCTTCGATTGCTTGAGGTGACAAATTACATCTCTTTTTGCTAACCACTCACAGGCATGGTTAATACATCACGTGCAATAATAGATAACACCGGACATTTAATTTGTTGTTTTTTCCATCATTCTAAAATATCAAAATCTTCATTATCTTCAAATGGAAGTGTTTCTACACTGAGATATCTATCTATATCTGTTATATTATTTGGAGAACTAGTTGTTGCCTTTTTTTCTACTTTTAAACATTTCTAAAGTGATTTTATAAAAAGATGAAGAGCTTGTTGTGGATGATGATTTTAACAAACTAATATTATTACCATATTTTTCTTTATAAATATTATATAAAATATATAATAACAAATTTACTTCATTTTAAATTTCTTCAATTTTTATTTGATCTTCATTGTAAATAACTGGCAACTATTCATCTAAAGCATCAATTTTTTTACTATGGTCCACAATTAAACCAATATAATAAATTAAAGGTATTTCTCACCAATATTTTTTAATTTTTTCTATCATTGCAAAAATTGTATCATTATTAATTTCATAACTTAAATAATTTTGAAGTATCATATAAATACTAATTATTTGCATAATGACCCGATGTGAAGTTGGATAATACACACTACAATAAATATTTATTGAAGTATCAAAAATTTAAAAAAGATCTCATAGTAGGTCCGCAATGTGTCAATCATAATCAGTTAATACATCAATATCTACATCATTATTATTATTCTTAGATAATTGCATTTCATATAATTGTACTACTTTTTTATATTTTGTAATATTTTGCAAAAGTTATAAGTAGAATTCCATCTAGTTGGCATGTCCGAACTTATATTTTTTCTTTTCATATTTGTAATTTTGCAACAATCAAAAAATAATTCACGTTTTGCTTGGGAATTATTAATATTATATGCAATGTCTCTGATTTTTTCTAATGTGCTATCAACTTATTTTAATCTATCTTTTACAATTAAATTTAAAATATGTGCACAACAACGTACGTGAAATAATTTTGCATAATCATCGTTTATTTGCCAAAATCTTTTTAATATTTGTATTGCTGCATTATTATTTGATGCATTATCTAATGTTATTGTAAATATTTTATCATGAATACCTAAATCTATAATTTCATCATTTATTAAAATAGATATATTTGTACCATTATGTGAAGTATTTATTGTTTAAAATGAAATTATTCTTTTATTTAACATTCATTCACTATCTATATAATGAGCAGTAATACATAAAAAGCATCTAGGCAAGTCGGGCTTGTCATTTTAGGCCCGTCGGGCTTGCCACTCTAGGCTCGTCTGGCCTTCCATCATGGGCCCGCCAGACCCTCCACTTTGGGCCCATCACCATGGGCCCGTCCGACCCGTCTAGTATAAAGCCCGTGACTAGTCGTGGGCCTTAAAAATAAATTCTTGCCTGGCCCGTTGGCTAGTCAACGGGCCATACCAAGATTTATAGCATGACTTACTTGCTGCATGCTTTTGAATAAATGATATTTATATGAAAATACCAATTATTTTACTATTAAAGCATTGGGAATTTTCTTCGAACCAAAAAATTTATATTTTCAAATGATTACATTTTTTTATATAAATATTACATCTCTAATATGTCCATTTTCTTTAAAATTGTTTTTAGGACTAGTTCAATATTTTCTTGAGTTTGTTCCATTTCCATATGTTTTATTCTAACTATATGTGTTATTTCATGCATTTTTATTTAATTATTTGGATCCAAAATTAAGATTAAATTAAAAGGTATTTTTATCTAATTTTAAGAATGAATGCACCAATCTTTGATCAAATGATTTTAGGGAGCATATTAATTCTTAGATATTCAAATTTGATATAGCTTGTGTTCCTTATATTATAGCTATAATCAAATCAGAATTTTTTTGTACACTACTAAAAAAAAAATCATAAGCCTTTTATTTTAATTTTCTTCCCCGCAACTCTTCATTTGATGTAATAGTTTGATTAATGATATATATATATATATATTGCTACTAGGTGGTACCCTCGATCCAATAGA
Organism: Sapria himalayana; assembly: GCA_029783825.1. Taxonomy (NCBI): domain Eukaryota; kingdom Viridiplantae; phylum Streptophyta; class Magnoliopsida; order Malpighiales; family Rafflesiaceae; genus Sapria; species Sapria himalayana. The sequence goes on along the minus strand of JAREIK010000654.1, from coordinate 664,815 downwards.
GGTGTAGGCCAACCATCCATACCCCGAGAAAAGGCACTACATCCTCGTCCCAACAATAGAGGATAATATGTGAGAATCAAATTTGCAACTCAAAGGATATTTGTTCATCCCACCAATTCAACTACCGTATAGTTGGTAGGCTATATATATATATATAAGATGTCACTTTTTTCATCCTTATTATTTTTTCAAAAGACCTCCAAAGAGATTTTGTTACAATAAAATTCCTAAAATTTCATTAGATTTTGTTATTCTTACAATTATTAGAAAGATAATATCTAATATGACTCTTTAGAAATATTATTTCTATTTATTGTTTGATCTCGTTTTAATCATTTTTGTTGACCATATAATTTTAAAAATGGCTAGCTCAGATTTATTCTCATTCATCGCTTATTATACATCATAAACCAAGGAATATAAATAAAGTGATTTTGGTGATAGGAATTCATAATATTACAGGTACACATATGATGTCATGCTAAGTGTTGCAAACTTGTTTACAACTTACAAGTATATTTTATATATCACATTATTACCATCAAATATTCAATCATTTATTACAACCCATTATTTACAAATCATTATTTTATACGACACGTTTCTTTAATTTTTGTTATATCAAAATATTTTGAGATTTTATTTTTTGTTTTTCATCAAATCTTTTAGAAGGAATTTGTGTTTGGGATTGGATAAATTCTTCATAATTTTAGCTTTAATATAATATTTTTTAAGATCTTGCCACTTATGACTCTCATCCCACAATAACTTTGATGAGATCCTCAAGTTAATAAAAAAGGGAAAATTATGTTTAGGTGTCTCAAAATAAAAATATTTATATTATGATTTTGTTTTTTAATAAACAAAACATACCCAAAATATAAAATATTTATGTTTTTGACACAAAATTGGAAAATTTTCAATTTAAAATTGATTTTTTTTAAATAAACAAAAACACAATTTCTAAAATTGGAAAACCGATGGTTTCCGATTTTGGAAACCATTTTTTTTAATAAAACAAAAGTTTTAGAATTCTAAAACCATTGTTTTCATTATGAAACTTCTATTTATTTTTAAAGAGTGGTTTCGTGGTTTTTTTATTTTTTTTTTCAAATTTCAATACACACACACACCCAAAAATACTGATTTTCGAATACAAAAATCATTATTTTATTTTTTTAAATGTGGTTTCCGAAGTCTGAAAACCATCGGTTTTCTGATTTCGGTAACTATGTTTTCATTTTTTAAAGCAGAGATTTAAATGGAAAAAGTGATGTAATTTCAATTTTGTGTATCCTAGAGGTAAATATTTCATTTTGTGTGTATGTTTTTTAAAATTTTTAAAAATGAAACCAAAACTAAATATTTTAGTTTTGGGCCCACTAAACATAATTTTAACAAAAAAAATAAAATAAATTTCTTATGGATTTAGGACAACTCTCATTACATTTAGAGAATGAATAATCAAACTCACGTATTTACATTGTTAACCACAATTATAAATTCCATGTGGACTACGACCGAAGACGCTTTATATCAATAGTGTAGTTCTAGTGCTACAATTACACAAGTGCAGATATATTATCCATGCAGGAAAACAAGCTAAGCGCAAGCGTTTAACCTAACTAGCAGAATGTCCAATTATTTTTCAGACCAAATTCAAAAGAAGAAACTGGAAAAAGGAAAATGGGTGGTGGAAGTGATACCTGGGATCGTAAGCGTCTTTTAACTCAATATAGGACTCTCTTTCGTCAATTGTATCAAAAAAGTTTTGCATATGATCATCATTGTAGTGTTCATGTTGAAGATGATCAAGGTGCTGTTGTTGTTGTTGGAAGGCAAGTGGCTGCAAACCCCCAGGATGAGGAATCGTCTGAGACTTGATCGTTGGCATCGAATGAGTGCCATTCGCACTTCCATATGGATATTGTTGAAGCCACAAACATGAATTTGACGAGAGATGATTTTCGACCATCGGCAGTTTGGTATCCATGTTAGCATGATCGTCACAGTTGCTGCTGCTATGAAAGCTGAAGCAATACTGACGTCCTGGCGCAACGATGGCCAAAGGTGGAGGAGTGCTCTTCTCCTCAAAAAGGCATAGAGCATCGTGATTATTATTGCTATCTTCATTTTTATCTTGGGAGTCGTTAATATTTGTCACGGCGGATGGAAGTGCCATTCCTAATTTTAAATGGTGGTCTTGCTGCTGCCGATGGATTTCTAGCTGCGTTAGCACACCATAAAGCTCTTCTTCAACCAATTGAATCTGATATTCTAACTTACAAATCACTCCCCAGCAGCCGTGAACTGGAAACATCTCTCTAATATTAGCCTGGTAGATGATAGAGTTCATGGCCTCGTCCTTCTGACGGGGATCCAGTTTTTTGAGAATTTTGAGAATGTTGCGCACCCCAAAAAGTTTGTGTGCGTTTTCAAATATCTTTGGCCGGTCCGGCCTAAAATAGCGAGCTAGAGGACATTCCGGATAGCACTTTCTCCTCTGGTACTTGCACGCGGCACACGCTTGACTGTTGCCTCCCCTAAGGGTCATCGTTTAATCACCACAGTGGTACTACTCTGAAAGACCCGATATCTGGTAAACGGCAGCAGAGATAATTATAGTTATCTCCATGTTAACAGAGCATCTGATAACAGGGTCGATATTTCCTGCTACATTGTCGAGGTAGATGATTAGAAGAGGAGAGAGAGGGTAAGAAAGATAACACGGGCTATACAGTTGCACCCAAAACTGGCGACGAAACAGAATTCCGAGAGTGGGGGTATCTGAAACACGTGTCGCAATCTCACTCGTTCCTCCTTGCTTTACTGAGTCATTTGGCACGTCGTGAATGTGAAATCCGGATTCAGATTGAAGGCAAGCTTCTAAAATATCTATCTACTTGTTAAACCGACTGAATCCAGTTTTCTTCCATCAGGAATAAAACTTCATGTTTTTTTTTTTCTTGGGGGTGTTTCCCATTAATTTTTAAGATTTATAAAATAAAATTGTGATATTTAAAAAAAAAAATCAAAAAACTAAAAATAAATAAAAAATAATTGCACCCGAATTCATAATTCTTAAACTACCCTATCCCCGCCTATTGCAACTGCCTCGCTCTCGCCACTAGCACTCGCCCCTCCCTCATCCTCGCCCCTCCCTCATCCTCGCCCCTGTCCCTCGCCCCTCCCTCGCCCTCGTCACTAGCACTCGCTCCTTCCTCATCCTCGCCCCTGCCCTCGCCCCTGCCCTCGCCCCACCCTCGTCCTCTCCCCTAGCCCTCACCCCTCCCTCGCCATCGCCACTAGCACTGTTGACGGGCTGTTCGTTGTGTTGAGATATGCGAGTGAAATTACAAAATTGCCCTTAATGAGCAATTATCGGTGCATTACTGTAAAGTTTTTTTTTTCAGTAAATTTACGTGTTTTAATTATTGGACTGATATAAAAGCCGATTTTTCTTTTGACCTAGCTGCTGGATGATTTTTATTGAATGCTTTGAATTTGGTTCTGCTGCGTGATATTTTTCTTCTCTTCTTCTACTCTGTTCTTCTCTTCTTCTTCTAAGATTCTGCTTCTGTTCTTGAGAATTTCTTGTATTTTACAAGGAATAGTTGTTTTAAAACAACATTGTGGTATCAGAGCTTCGATACCTAACTACGATTGAAATTATTTTTGAACAATACTCAAATCTAATTTCTCCAGTTTAGGCGTTCTCTGAAAACCTAAATATTTCTCACAAATTTCTTAAGATCGAGCATAGATCTAACCAGATCTAGTAAGATCTAAAGGTTTTGTGGTTTTTAAAACCTATTTTTTACAAAACCCGAACCTTCTGTTCAAATTTTTTCAAGCTGTTCTTAAGATATTATGTTTTCAAAAACTCAAAACTCATCAAACTCGGGTTCAATTCCTATTCCCTTGTTTGATGGTGAAAATTTTGACTATTGGCTTGTCAAAATGCGAACATTGTTTATCTCCCAAGACATATGGGAAATTGTGATTTCTGGATATGAAGAAGCCTCTAATTTCTCTATTCTGGAAGGTAAAGAACTGTTACAAGAGAAGGAATTGAGGAAATTAAATGCTAAGGCATTACTTTTCATCCAACAGGGTGTAAGTAATGCGATATTTTCTCGATTACTTGGCTGTACTCAAGCCAAGGAGGCTTGGGACCTCCTAATCGAGGAATACCAAGGAAATAAGAAGTCTCGAGGAGCTCTTCTGCACTCCTTGAGAAAAGACTTTGAGAATCTGAGTATGAAAAACTCAGATTCTCTTACTGAGTTTTCAACTCAGTTTCTAGATATTGTTAATCAACTAAAGATTCATGGAGAAAATGTCTCTGAAACTCGATTAGTTGAAAAACTTCTAATCTGTATGCCTGATAAGTTTGATGCCATTGTGGCAGTGATTGAGGAGACCAAAGACCTGTCAAAGCTCTCCATCCAGCAAGTTCTGAGCTCCTTAAAGTCCTATGAGAGTCGACTACTGAAGAGGGCAGAAAGCTCTGCAGAGACTGCAATGCAGTCAAGATGGGAAGAAAGCTCCAATAAGGCCGAAGTGCAATACAGAGATATGAGGAGCAAGAAAAATGCACTAAGGTATGAGTCTAAAAATAAAAATAAAAATAAAATTAAAACAGGCTCTTTTTCTACTCTCTCTACAGACTCATCTAAGGAACAATCTTCCTCTTGCACTATATGCAAGAGATTAAACCACACTGCGACAGAGTGTTGATTTCGAAAACAAAACCAGTGTCAAAACTGTAAAAGGTTTGGGCACAGTTCTAAGAATTGTAAGAGCATCTCTAATCAGAGTGTTGGTTTTACAGAACGAGTAAGTTCTGTAGAACATCTGTTTTATGTAAATGAAACAGAAAATACACACTCAATAAACACTTGGTTTCTGGACAGTGGCTGCTCAAACCACATGTCTGGAAATGAAGAGATATTTGTTGATTTACTTCCAGTAGTAAATTCACAAGTCAAATTGGGGAATGGTGAACTAGTTCAGGCGCAAGCCAAGGGCAGAGTGGCAGTACCCACCTGCTCTGGAACAAAGTTCATAAAGGATTTACTTCTGGTTCCTGCCTTGGACCAGAATCTTCTAAGTGTTGGCCAGTTAATTGAAAAGGTCTATAAATTATCGTTTGAAAATAAAATATGTAAAATTTTTGATCAAAACAGTAATCAACCTTCCTGGATAGTGAAAATGTCAAGTGGAAGAAGTTTTCCACTAACATTTGCTGAGAAAACAGATAAGGCATTCTCAAAGAATGTCCAATCTGTCACCTCTCTGTGGCACAGAAGATTTGGGCATTTGAATTACTTTGACCTAAAAAATATTTTTCAAAATAACTTAGTAACTGGTATGCCTTCAAACCTTTCACCACCTACCTCTATCTGTGAAGTATGTTCACTGGGAAAATAGTCCAGAAAAAGCTTTCCAAAGCACTCTGCCTGGAAAGCTTCTAAACCACTAGAATTATTACATGCTGACATATGTGGTCCTATGTCAGTGAAGTCCTTAGGTAGCAATAGTTATTTCTTGCTATTTATAGATGACTGCACGAGATATATATGGGTATTTTTCTTGAAGCACAAGTCTGAAGCACTTGAATGCTTCAAGAAACTTTTACCTCTTGTTGAAAGACAATCTGGTCTAAGTGTTAAGTCACTTAGAACAGACAGATGAGGTGAATTCCTCTCTCAAAAATTCACATACTATTGTGAATCTAAAGGAATAACCAGACAACTTACCACTGCCTACTCACCACAACAGAATGGAGTTGTGGAGAGGAAAAATAGGACAATAATGGAAATGGCCAGAACTTTGTTAAATCAGAAAAACCTACCAAAGATTTTTTGGGCAGAGGAAGTGAACACTTCAGTGTACCTGCTCAATAGGTGCCCAACCAAAACACTAGAAAACATAACTCCAGTGCAAGCCTGGACTGGTAGGAAGCCCAGTGTTAAACACCTAAAGGTATTCGGGAGTGTTTGTTACTCCCATATACCAAATGCACATAGAACCAAATTAGACTCCAAGAGTCTAAAGTGTATCTTAGTAGGTTACAGTCTGCAATCCAAGGGTTACAGACTGTACTCACCAGAAACCAAGACATTTATGGTGAGTAGAGATATTTTATTTGATGAAAACAGCATGTGGGATGAAAATTTAAGTGAAGCTAATTTTGGAACCAAAAATGGTTGCACAGAAGCTGCTGCAACTCGCTATAAATTTAAAAATGCTCCAAGGTATGATTTCGGCTCACCCTCTACTTTTTCTTCTGAATTTATTTCTGATTCGGATTCTTTTATTGAACATGATTCTCAATACAAGTCCAAGTCTGTTTCTGAACATAGTGATTGTACATCATCTAATTCTGAATCTGTAACTGAACTTAGTAAAATAACCCCAGTAAAGTATAGAAACCTGTCAGACATCTATCAGAGATGTAACTACACCTCAGTTGAATCACTCAACTATGAAGAGGCTGTAAAATATCAATTCTGGTTCAAAGCAATGCAGACAGAAATGTCTGTTATCGAGAAAAATAACACTTGGACCTTAGTTGACTTACCTCAAAATAAACACAGTATAGGTGTTAAGTGGATTTATAGGATTAAAGTTAAATCAAACTCAAATCAGCCTGTATACAAGGCTCGATTGGTAGCCAAAGGATACTCACAAAAACCTGGATTAGACTACCATGAAACCTTTGCTCCAGTAGCAAGGTTAGAAACCATAAGGCTCTTAATAGCCTTAGCTGGACAGAAAGGTTGGAATTTATTCCAATTGGATATAAAATCTGCCTTTCTAAATGGAAAACTTAAGGAAGAGATATATGTAGAACAACCCCCTGGGTTTGTAAAAAAGGGGAGTGAACACTATGTTTATAAATTAAATAAGGCCTTGTATGGGTTGAAACAAGCTCCTCGTGCTTGGTATCAACAAATCAACTCTTATTTTCTGAATCAAGGATTCAGTAGAAGCAAGAGTGAGCCTACACTCTATATTAAAAGAGACAACAATTCTGGAATTTTAATTGTTTCCCTGTATGTTGATGATATTGTATTTACAAGTAATAAAACAGAATTGATAAATAATTTTAGGAGAGAAATGGAAATTAAATATGAAATGTCTGACCTAGGAAGCCTAACACAATTCTTAGGACTTGAAATAATTCAAGACACAAGTGGTGTGTCCGTTTCTCAAACCACATACATTAAACAATTATTGAAAAACTATGGAATGAGTGACTGCAAACCAATATCTACCCCTTTGGAAGTAAACCAGAAACTGCTTTCAACTAAGGGTAAACCAGTCAATGTGAAAAATTTCAGAAGTCTAATAGGAAGCCTGCTGTACGCATCAGCAACCAGACCTGACATAGTTTTCTCTGTTCATTTGTTATCACGTTTTATGCACTGTCCGAATCATATACACTTAAGTGCTGCTAAACGGATATTGAGATATCTCAAAGGTACACTTAATTTAGGACTGAAATATCATAGAATTAACCATACAGAAATCATAGGTTATTGTGATAGTGATTGGGGAGGAAATCCAAAGGATTACAAAAGTACCTCTGGATATGTATTTAATCTAGGAACTACTGCAGTTTCTTGGCAGTCCAAGAAACAATCAATCGTAGCCTTGTCCACTACTGAAGCTGAATATGTTTCAGCTTCAGTTGCAACCTCTCAAGCCTTATGGCTTAGAAAACTGTTGGGCGACTTAGATAAAGTCCAAAAATATCCAACAAAAATTTTGTGTGATAATCAATCGACTATATCTATTGCGAGTGATATGGTAATGCATAGTCGAACTAAACACATAGGTTTGAAATATCACTTCATTAAGGATACGATTGAATCTAATGAAGTTAAGTTGGTTTTTTGCAGGACTGAAGATCAAGTAGCCGATATATTCACGAAGTCCCTACCAAGAGAAAAGCTTATCTACTTGAGAGAAAAGCTTGGACTGACCTCAACTACATCGAATCGGGGGGATTGTTGACGGGCTGTTCGTTGTGTTGAGATATGCAAGTGAAATTATAAAATTGCCCTTAATGAGCAATTATCGGTGCATTACTGTAAAGTTTTTTTTTCAGTAAATTTACGTGTTTTAATTATCGGACTGATATAAAAGCCGATTTTTCTTTTGACCTAGCTGTTGGATGATTTTTATTGAATGCTTTGAATTTGGTTCTGCTGCGCGATATTTTTCTTCTCTTCTTCTCCTCTGTTCTTCTCTTCTTCTTCTAAGATTCTGCTTCTGTTCTTGAGAATTTCTTGTATTTTACAAGGAATAGTTGTTTTAAAACAACAAGCACTAGCCCCTCCCTCATCCTCGCCCCTAGACCTCGCCCCTTGCCCTCACCCACCCCCTCGCCCCTCGTCCTCGCCCATCTTTCCTCACCCGTATACCCTCACCTCTCGCCCCTCTTTCCCCTCTCGCCTTATCTATTTACTAGATTATGTAGTTGTAATATACTCTACCTTTTCATATAAGTAGATATAATAGATTATAATTTTGAAACTTTACTTACAACTCCTCCAATAAGAATGAAAACTTAACTCATGATAAACTTGCTAATATCAATATCATTAGGATTTATCATGATTTATCAGGATTTATCATGATTTATCAGGATTTATCATGATTTATCAGGATTTATCATGATTTATCAGGATTTATCATGACAAATCTTTATAACATAATATGATCTTTCTGGTTCCTCTAATATAATTGAGAATCTTCCTCACAATATTTTAATGATCTCTATCACGATTTATCATGAATCTACTAATCACTCTTAATATTTATGTAATGTCTAGTCTTATATTAATCATAGTGAATATTAAACTTCTCACTACTGCATATGGTACTCAATACATCTCCCTTTTCTCTTTTGTTTTAGTACAAATATTAGAGAATCAGCTAAAATTTATAGGAAATATAGTAAATTTTGGTTTACTATCATATATGTTGAAACATCACAAGATCCTAATAAAATTATTTTTTTGAGAGGGTTAAATTTTCCTATTGTTTTTGTTTTGGTAAAATTACAACCTTAAAATCTTATTTACTAGTCTCAAGTCTTTCATATCAAATTTTATGACCAAATGTATCTTCAATTCTTGGATTCAACATCTGTTGAAATATGCTACTAACATGTCATCCATATATAATATTGAAATTACTTTCATTCTCATTTTTTTATAGTACATACAATAGCCTGAATTGAGTCTATTATATCTAAGGCTAATGATGAAGAAATTAAATCTCTTATACCAACACATTAACAATTAGTTGAGACCATATAGATATTTGTTTAACCTATAAATCAAATTCTCTTTGTATGTTTCAACAAAACATTCTGGTCAGAACATAAAAATTTTTTCTTCAAGTTTTTCATGAAGAAATTTAGTTTTGACATCTAGCTTCTCTAATTATAAATCAAATAGAGCACACAAAATCATCATTCTATGCTTGATGTATGATGAACCACCAAGAAAAAAATCTCATTGAAGTTGATACCTTTTTTTCTACAAATCCTTTCACCTCTAATCTTGCACAATATTATTCTATTTGATCATTGCTATCCCACTTGATCTTGAAGATTCAATTATTTCCAAAGACTTTTCTTCCATATGATAATGATACTAACTTTCAGGTTTTATTCTTGTGTTGAGCTTTAATTTTTCCTCATTGATGTGATCCAAATAGATGCATATGAGTTACTTGTAGCTTCATGAAATATTAATGATTCTTCATCACTTGTTAGATAACATACCATGAGTACCGAGCTCGAAGCCTTCTATAATGAGTTGTTAGATTAACTTCTTCTACCTTAGACTCAACTTGTTCTTGTACCTCATGCTCTGATACTTCTATTATAAATAATAGAATTTCTTGTGTTATATTATTTTTTATTTGTACAATTATAGTCTCTGTAACTTCTTTCAATATATTATTATTTTCATAAATTCTTTGTAGTTGATTTTCTACAAATATTATTTCTTTATTTATAATTACCTTGTGGGTAATGAGATCTCATAGGTGATACTCATTTACTCATTCAACATATCCTGAGAATATAAACGTTCTTGATTTCAAATTCTACTTTATTCTTTATAAGTGTTATACATTACATAAGTAATACATCTAAAAAAGTATTAAATAAAGTAATCTACTAGTTTGCTAGTTCATATCTCCATCAACATCTTTAAATTATTTATAGTTGATGGTGATTAATTTATTATATAACTTGCGGTATTGCCTGCCTCTTTACAAAAAGAGTTGGGTAGATTTGTAGTCCTCAACATCACTCTCATCCATTCAATAAAAATTATATTCATCTATTTAGTCACTCCATTTTTTTGTAGCGTGTATGTGAATATGAATTTCCATTAAATTCATTATATATACTCTCTTATTTTATCTATCTTCAAATAATTAATATTTTTCTTGGATTCAAGTTCTAACCAAGCTTTAAAGTTTTTAAAAATTAGAAATACATTTGACTACTTTTTGATCGAATACACCCAATATTTACTGGACTAATCATCATTTAAATATACAAAATATTTTGCTCATTCTTAGGATATTTTTGGTGATTCTCATATATTAGAATGAATCAATTCTAGAATATAATTACTCCTAGCAACTGATCTACTGAATACTAATCTATGCTACTTACTTGTAACATAATTCTTGCATATAAATATATCTACCAATTTGAGCCTAGGAAGTAATTTTTTATCAAAGAGAATCTGTAAATCTTATTCTAAGATATATCATAGTTTGAGATATCATATCATCATTAACTAATCTCTTTTATTAATTGATACAACATATGCATTAGTTTTTTGTATTATTTCTCCTTTAAGCATGAATAGATTTGCTATAATCTTTTCTCCATTCATTATGACAAGCATCCCTCTCATAATACAACATATCATTCTCAACATGGGTGTTGCATCTAAGACTATCTATCTATCTAAAAGATAATAGATTTTTCTTCAAGTTTTTCACATATCATACCTATTGAATGGTGTAGACCATATCATCAAATATTTTTATTTTGATAATACCAACACTAACAATCTTAAAAGTATGATTATTACTCATGTGTACATAACCTCCTGAAATTTCAAATTTGTTGAACCATTCTCTTTGAGTTGTTATGTGCGATGAACTTCTTGAGTTTAGTAACCAAATATTATCAAATAGCTCTTTGCTTTCAACTAGTGTTGTTGCCTTACTCTATAGGATGTTATTGTCATATTATATACTTGAAGTATTCCTTTGAGTATTTGATGACTCATCATCCTCACTCTCTTTCGCATTGTTTTAATTATTTGGATTTTTTAAAAAAAATTAAACTAATTATTTGGTGCATGGCACAACAAACTTCAAATTATATGAATTTTAGTACATTATTTTTTTTCTCCCAAAAATACCCCTCACATGTCAAGTCATCAAATAAACCATTTAAAAAAATATTTGAGTTTTAATACACTATTCAAGCTGGGCATGTTGGATGCTCTCTTCTCCAACTTGGTCTAATTGAGCCAATGCTAGGCATTAGCCCATGCATCCATGCTAGCATAATATGAACCCTTGCTAGTCTTACATGAACCAAGACTAGCTTGGCTAGGTTTTTGGTCATGTTGGGTTAGCATGCAAGTCATGGCCATAACCTTTTAATGTACTATGCCCAAAATAAACACCAAATGAATCTCTCTTTTATGAAGATCTTGGAATGAAATATACTAGATAATCCAAAATGAGACAAATAATATTGTAAGATCCAAGTAGATAGGTGGTTTAGAAGCTTGCTTTCAATTTGAATCTTGATTTCACATTCACAACAAGCTAGATGACTCATTAAAGCAATGAGATGAATAAGATTGTGACATGTGTTTCATATTCCCCCTCTTGGAATTTAGTTTTGTCATTAATTTTAGATTCATCTATATAACTCATGTTCTCTCTCTCTCTCTCTCTCTCTCTCTCTCTCAATTTCTCCTCTCCTAATCTTCTACCTTGACATTGTAGCAGGAAATATCAACTATAGGCCAAAAAGGCCATGTGAAAAATGAATGGACTCAATTCATTAATGGGAAGAGCACATCAATTGGTAATCTAGCTTAAATATTCATACTCATATTAAAGTTAAGCATGTCTATACACAATCAAACTATTCTAACACTTAATGATTTTATTTGATATTATCATAGATTGAAAAGTGAGATATATAAACCAAATCTCATGCAATCACTATAATTATTGTTTCATTTTATTAATTTGTCAGTTGTTTTTTCTTATGTTCTCTCTCTCTGAACTACTCATCATCTTTTTCTCCATTCTTCATGTTCTTCATCTATATGCTCTATGAATCCTTGCAAAAACAAGGATTATTAGTTAAATACTTCAATATCTAGTATTAGAGTAAGGTTCTGGTTTGTGATTGAAGTTTTTCTCAACATTTTTTATGTCTCTTCTCCATACCATAACTGTTCTTTGGGTTCTTGCTCAGATCTAAACAAAAATACATTAATCTATTATATCTATTATAGATCTTCTTACATCCAAAGTTAATTTGTGTAAGATAGCACTTATTAAACAATATCTCTAAATTTTTGTTTAATTCTTTTCATCTGTTTTTAAACAAAAACATCATGACAACACCAAATACCACCTTCTTAAGCTTAGGGTATGCACCTATACCTTTGTTTGATGGAAAAATTTATAATTATTGGTATGTAAATGAAAATTCGTTTTATATCACAAGATATTTGGGAGTTTGTTAATAATAGTTACTCATAGCCTAAAAATCTCTCTTTTATGGAAAAAAAGATACAAAAGGTTAGAGAACTAAAAAACTCAAATGCTAAAGCATTATTATCATTCAACATGGTGTTAGTACTGCTATTTTTTTCTGATTATTAGGATGTATCGAGGAAAAGGTTTCATGATATCTACTTTGAGAAGAGTTTCAAGGGGATGAAAAAAAAAACTCAAGGAGTTCTACTTCATTCCTTGAGAAAGGATTTTGAGAATCTACAAATGAAAAATATATATTCTCATAATAATTTCTCCACTTTATTTATTGATATAGTTAATCAATTGAGAATATATGGAGAATTCATTGGTAAAATAAGTTTGGTTGAAAAATTATGTATATGCATGCATGACAAGTTTGATCCAATAGTTGTATTAATTGAAGAAACTAAGGACTTATCTAGGATTACTATCTAGTAAATGCTCAGTTCCCTAAAATCATATGAGAAAAGATTACTCAAATGAATTGAGCCCTCTAATAAGTTAGCAATGAAAACTAATTGGATACCACGGCAAAGAAAGGAATAGAAAAGAGCGATACAAGTGAAATACAACAATATATCTAGAAGGTAGGCAAGTATCTAAAAAATAAACTAAGAGGTTTGTTCTATAATTAGACCAAAACCTCCTAAGTGGATCAAATCATAGAGAAAGGATATAAATAAACTAGTATTTAAAAATAACTCGTGTACTATAAATAATCAAAAGTTAGGAAATGTTCTCTGGACAGTAGATATGGCCATTGGTAGAAGCTTACCTCTAAACCGTAATCAAAGTATAGATATTGCATTGACATCCACACAAAATAAGAGACAAATCTATGAAACAGAAGGATGGGTTACTTAAACTACATAAGCATAAAAATTTTTAGTCAAACAAGAATAATAAGTGCTTTATCTTCTAGCCTTAGCACACCCACTTCTATTTGTAAAAAGTGTGATTTATGCAAGTAGCCTTGACACCTTTTTCCAAAAGAAGTTACATAGAGATCAATCACATCTCTTGAACTAATCAATGTAGAGATTTGTAGTCCTATGTCTGTCTAATCCTTAAAAATTTTTTATTATTTTATGTTTTTTGCTGATGATTGTACTCGGATGTTGTGAGTATACTTCATATGACACAAATTAACTTGTTTGAGAAATTTCTATACATGGTTGAGAGAGCCAGGAATGATTGTCAAAACTCACAGAATTGATAAAGGAGTTGAATTTCTTTTTCAAAAGTTTAATGATTTTTGTGATATGAAATGAATTCAGAGACACTTAATCATGCCTCACTCACCACAACAAAATGATGTTGTAGAGAGAATAAATAGAATAGTATTGGAGATGGTAAGAACAGTATTGATAGAGAACGCATACCCAAGTATTTTTGGGCAGATGTAAATATAGTAGTTTACCTACTAAATAGATGTCTCACATCTACGCTACATAATCTCACTCCATTACAAGCTTAGAGTAGAAGAAAACCAAATTTAGATTACTTGAGGGTATTTGGGAGTATTTTTTATGTTCATATCTCAAAATAGAAAAGGACCAAATTAGACTCAAAAAATCTGAGATATTTTATGGTTGGATACAATCTATATTCCGAGGGATATATTGAGGTGTCAAACGGGCCGTGCCGGGCTGGGCTAACCCATTTTTTTAGAGCACGATGGTGCTTTTGTGTCGGGCCATGCACGACACGGTTATTGTACCGTGCCGTGCCTGGCCAGGCATGGTTTATAAAAGCCAGGCTGTACGTGCCAGGTTAAATTTTTTTTTTTAATTTTATAGTTTTATATTTTGGTTTAATGATAAAATATATTAAATTATATATAGAATTATAGATAATGTATATTATAATAAATTTATAAAATGAAAATTGTTTAAAATTTATTAAATAACAAAATTTAAATTTTTTATATAATTTAAAATAAAATTAGTCTATAATTTATTAGAATTAAATAATAAAGTTATAAATTTTTAAATTAAAAAATAAATCAAAAAAATAAATAAATCAAAAAATTTTGTTAAAAAAAATTAAAAAGAAAAAAAAACAAAAGCAAACCAAATGAAAAATGACCAATCAGCCAATAAATACCGAAGGTTCGAACCAAACAAATTAAAGTTTCAACGTAACGTATAAATAAAGCATACAATCAATAAAAAACAAAACATCAAAATCAAAAAGCAATGGATCATCATCAATCGTCAATCGGTATATCATGAGCATCATCAGCTACAACATCAAGATCAGTATCATATGGATCATCGTCATCAACAATCAACTCATCCGCTTTCGTAGTGTATGCGGCTGAAGTCCCTGTCCCAGTCCTAGTGTCAGCACGATCATGGATGCTAAACCTCGAATCCACCCAATCCTTCAAATAAGCCAAGGCCTCAATAATATCTGGATGTAATCTCGATCTCCTATCCGAAATCACGTTCACTGCAACAGAAAAAGCAGACTCCGATGATACGCTAGACACCAGAGGAGTCAGTAGATCTCATGTCATCCTAGATAGCACGGGAAAGGTGGACACATATGATTTCCACCACTGTAATATATCAAGATTCTTAGTATCAGAATGGATAGGATTGAGCAGAAATCGGTATCTAAGAACTGAGAAAGCTTGCTTCTATGTGATGGTCAATCCCGATGTTTCCTCCTCGCTAGCTGAATGGAAAAATCCTCATCTCCGAACAAGGTATCTATGTCTGTAATCATAGTCTCACTACCACCACCACCATACCTAGTATCATAGTATGTAAACAGGTCAGTCAACTTCTCATGAATGAACCCCCCAGAGAACTCTTCCAGGTTCATGCACGATGAAATGTAAGTCATGGTATTTTCTACTCCTTCCACCTTAACCCTAGGGCCCATGCACGCAGTGAGGCAATAAAGAGATGGAATGGTGGACCAGTACTTCAAGTACTTGGTTTCCATCTCTGTAACCATGTGGCTAAGCGTCGGGTCACCTCGATACTTTCTAAACATGCTACTAATGTTGCATATGTACCTGAGTGTAATGCAAGTCGTGAGCGTATAAACTGACGAACACATGTTCGTCGTGTCATAAAAAATCTTCAGGAATTTCATAAATGAAATTCTTGAAGCCCAGTCAATATCGTCAATAATAAGTACGTCGCTCTTACTATTGACGTAGTCGGATATCACGTGTTTATATCCAACACATGATTCCAACATCAGGTACGTGTAATTCCAACGATGTCTCACATCCGATTAGAATTTCTTCTTCTTAAGATTCGCAGACAAATAGAGACTACCAAACTATTGTTGTCTGCAAGGAGTGTGAATATATTTTAGTGCATTACGTAGATTATCCAACGTAGGGGAACACACCTTCATACCCGCTTGAACAATCAGGTTAATCACGTGACACATGCATCTGACATGAAAAATCTCTCCTAATGGTGCGTCTCTAATATTTCTAACAAACATGTTAATCGCTACTCCATTATTAGATGCATTATCAAATGTGATACTAAAAATTTTAATTTGAATTTTATATACCCTAAAGATTTTCATCATACACTCAAAAATGATCGAGCCATCATGAGGATGAAGAATCTCAGAGAATCCTAAAATTTTTTTTATTTATAGTCCAGTTAGAATCTACATAGTGGCTGATGAGACATGCATAAGATGATTCATCGTGACTTGTCCAGATATCGGACGTCATGGACACCACTCCACTATATGACATAAATTCATTAATTATTTTTTGTTTTTCTAACTTATACAAGTTTAGTATGTCATTCCTAGATATGGACCTAGGAATCCTATGATAAGCAGGCTGAAAATATGTCTGCATTATGCGTACTACCCTTGGATCTTCCGAAAATCTGATCGGAAGACCCATCAATGTGATAAGTCTGGTCATGTCGTCCCTACCCAACTCGCTGGAGTATATGAAGGGAGTAAACTTTGAGACTGAACTTGATCCAGTCTCAAAAAATGCAGTGCCAAGTTGGGTTTTCCTATGATTTAATGGACCATGTTTTTTGGTACATAATTCGGCATGCCTCTTAAGGTGCCCAGTCCCAAACGAACTCTCACATGTTAAATTCTCATACAATATTTGCACTGTCATTTCTTCTTTCCCACCCCTAACATTTTTTTTGTTTTATTATATTAAAATGAGTCCAAACTACAGAAGTTCTCCTAGTTTTTTGTTTTTTTAGAAGTTTGAGTTGAGACGACTAGAGAAACCAAAGTTTCAGTAGTCTCAGCCCTCTGTGTAAAATTTTTATTTTCTAAATTTAAATATATTTTATTAGTATTTGTCATTTTTTAGGATTTTTGTTAAACATGACACTTATTTAGAGACTAGATGATAGATTTTAGATTTAACTATTTTAGGACTAGAGAGCGAGAGACTAGAGAGAGAGAAAGTAAAAAAAAAACTTAAAATAAATTATCCGGTAAATCAATCAGGTCGATCACGTGCACGGTGCACCACAATCTAGCTCAAAATTCAAATCCCAAGTTGAGATTCCCGAAAAGCCAAGCCAAATGATGAAATCCCAACTTCTCGAGTCTTGAGAGAGAGGAGCAGTAGTTTTGAGAGAGAGAATATGAGATTTGAGAGAATAAAAGTTTATGAAAAACATAAATGTTATGGAGAGGTGGGGAGGATTTTATAGATTAAATATAATATTTTTAGGGGGCAGAATCATGAGGGCCATTGGATTCTGCCCCCCTAGCCATTGGAGGTGAGATCCAACGGCAACAATTTAAATTATTTTTTTGCCCATTTGGGGGGGGGGGGGGGGGATTCAGGTCGGGGGGGACCGCAGGTTGGGTCTGATTGAACCCGATCCACGGTCTTTTTTGTGTGAAGGGGATTGGGGAAGCTTGGCTTGGCCCAAGTCACATTTAACCCACCCGTGACCCCTGACTCGTGAGGGTGCGCTAAGCTAGGTCTGCGGGTGCAGGACGCCATGGTTGGGTGTGAATGGTGACCCCGACCATGCTTACGGGTCGTGCCACCGGCCACCGAGCCGTGCCGGGTCAGGCACGGCAAGGCACAGACCGTGCCTTGCCTGGGCTCAGCACTGGCCTGGGCACGGGATATTCCCGTGCCTCGTGGCAGGCCGGCCCGGCCCGGCCCATGTTGACACCTCTAGGGGTATAGATTATATTCACTATAAACCAATATATTCCTTTATAAGTAGAGATGCATTATTTGATGAAGAGTTAAAATAGAAAGTCTACAAATAAACTACAAGTAAACAATACTCTTACAAATGTATTATGAGTGAAATACAATGACTCTGCTAATCAACAAATGTATGTATCCACCTCCTCTAAATCTAAGATAGAAGCTGATAGTAATGAAGATGGATTGAATAATATATTAAGTAATCCTATTAAATATAGGACATTTAATGACATATACCAAAAATATAACTACTCTTCAGTTGAGCCACTTAACTTTGAAGATGTAATACAATATCAAGTATAAGTCTATGCCATGAGGAATAAAATAGATACCGTAGACTAGAATAATACCTAGACTTTAGTTGACCTACCCCAAATTAAACATAGAACAGAGGTTAATTGGTTATCAAAAACCTAATAATTAGTAAGACACCCATATATAAAGCAAGTTTGGTAGCCAAATGCTATTTCCAAAAAGTTTGATATGACTAATTTAAGACATTTGCTCTAGTGTCTAGACTATAATACTTATAATAGCCCTAGCAAGACATGAGGGGTGGTCTCTATTCTAGTTAAACATTAATTATGTTTTCCTGAATGACATTCTAAAGGAAGAAATCTATGTTGACTATCCCACAGGTTTTGTTAAAAAGGGAGTTGAACATTGTATGTCTAAATTAAACAAGATGTTATATTGGTTAGAAAAAGCACCATATGGTTGGTATAATCAAATAAACTTATATATATTGAATCAAGGGTTCAACAGAAGCATGAATGAGTCCACATTATATATTAAAAAATTTAAAATTTTGGAATTATGATTGTTTCAATTTATATTGATGATATTGTTTTTATTAGTAATAGAAATATATTAATAGACTCATTTCAGAATGATATGATGAAAAGATATGAGTTGTCAGATATGAGGTCTCTCTGACATTTATTAGGATTAGAAATATTAAAAGATTCCTATGGAGTAATTATAAACAAATCCAAATATATACTTTATATATTAAGAAAATATGGACTAAAAGATTGCAAGCATGTATCCATACTTCTAATAGCCAATCAGAAACTGACATCTACTCGAGGTAGGCCAGTTGATAAGTTCACATACTTGAGCCTTATAGGAAGCTTAATGTATACCTCAACTTCATGACTAGGTAGAGTTTATACACGCACCAAACCATTTAGATCTTGAAACTACAAAGAGAGTACTGAGATAGTTTAAAGGTACTTTGTACCTTGGATTAAAGTATTTCAAAATTAATAAAACAAATATCATGAGTTATTGTGATAGTGAATGGAGAGGGTATTCAGAGGACTATAAAAGTACCTATGGATACAAATTTTATTATCGATAGCTAAAACACATGCTTAATGGTTATGAAATAGTGGATGAACCAACTATTATTTTATATGATAATCAATCAATTATTATCATAACTAAAGATGGTGCGTTACATAATAAAACCTAACATATAATGGTTTAAAATATCACTTCATTAAAGATGCAAAAATAATAATAATAATGAAGTGGAATTGTTGTTTTGTAGGTCTAAAATACTAGCGGTTGCTATATTTTAAAAGACATTACCCAAGGAAAAGCACAGATACTTCATGAAGATGTTAGGAGTAATATTCATATCACCAAATTGAGGATAATGTGGGCCAAAAGTGTTATTTTTGGAAAATAAATGGATTCTAAATATTAAAAGGCCCAGCACATCATTAGGTAACATGCTAAAATATATAAACCCATATTTAAGTTAAGCACGTATGTACACCATCAGACCATTCTGGCACTTATTGATTTTATTTAATATTATTGTACATGAAAAAGTAAAATATATAAACCAAACATCCTACAATCACTATAATTATTGATTCATTTTATTAATTTCCTTGTTGTTTTTTCTTCTATGCTCTATATCTGAATAACTCATTACCATCTTCTTTGTTCTCTGGGTTACTCATCCATGTGCTCTGTAAATCCTTGCAAATACAAGGATTATTAGTTAAATACTTCAATATCAACCATGTTATTAGATGCTTTGTTAATGTGAAAGTTACTATAATTATCTTTTTTTTTCCATTTACTAGATATTGGGTCTTTATGAGGAGTACTACTATGGTGATTGAATGATGACACTTAGGGGAAGTAAGAGTCAAGCAAGTGCTGAATGCAAGTACTAGAAGAGAAAGTTCTATTCAGTATGTCCTCTAGTTTGCTATTTTAGGTCATATCATTTTAGTGGACAACAGCCTAAATAAAGACCCAATGAATCTCTCTTTTATGAAGATCATGGAATGAAACATAATATCGTATCCAAAACAAGCCAAAGAATATTGTAATATCCAAGTTCAATAAGATATTAAGATTTTATTTTTGTTTCCTATGTTGTAAGATTGTAATATTTGGTGTGATACTGTCTATTAATATTGTGGTCTCTCTAAATAAAAATAGTCTCTCCTTAAAGATTCTCTTCTTTGTATAGCTAATGGATATGATTTTTTTTTAATCGAGATATATATATATGCTGATTAGGCCTAGAAAGAGGTATAATCATAGTCTAAGGCTACATGTAATCGAACTAAGATTGGTATTATGTAACAAGTATTATCAGAGGTCATCATTATGATGTTAATTGCAGAAATTAATATTGTTATTCTTGATATTTCTGAAACAAATATAGTTCAAAGAATATATGACACCAAATATAGCATCGATGAGTTGGATGCCCTAAAAGATGAAATCATGAGTGAAATGCATGGTGTCTTCAATGCTATGATGGACATACTTACCAAGAAAAATGTTTCCTTGTAAACCATAATGATATCCATGTAATAGTAAATATAATAATTGAGAAGAGAGATCTCAACTTGTAAAAAAATAATTGAAAGTTGTGAGTTTTTTACAACACCTACATCTCATCGAGATGTTTCTAAGCCAACTACATTTAACAATACATGATCAGCAAATAATGTGCATACCTATTTTTGAGGGATTGCGTAATATTTTGAATAATGAATATTAGCATAGATGAATTCAATATTAGTAATGCATTAATATATTTTGTTGATATAACAATTCCTTGGTGGAATAAGAGAAATGATGATATGAGATATGGAGGTACTCATATGAATACTTATGAAGAGATTAAGAAAGTGTTTCTTCAAAAATTTTACACAAAATATGCAAAGGAAGATTTGAGTGCAAAAATATGAAGGCTTATGCAATGGGGGGAAGTGTGAGAATTTGTTTTGGAATTCTCATAGCTTATTCTTCAAATCTCTGATATAGGAGAAAGTGATGTACTTTCCACTTTCATTAATGATCTCTATGAAGAAATATAAGAGAATGAATTGATGAAAATGAATTGATAATTTTACAACCTAAAGAGACACTTATATATATACAAAAGAATGGAATAAACCAGAAAATATTATAAGGATATCGCATGATTCTTACCATAACAATAAGGATATTTCATGATTCTTAACAATCCTACCATAACAATAAGGATATCTCATGATTCTTAACAATCATACCATAACACTCCCCCTCAAGTTGGAGCATAGATATCTCTTATGCCCAACTTGTTACTCAAATAAGCAAGCTGATCATCACTTAAGGCTTTGGTGAAGATGTCCCCTAATTGGTCTCCAGTCTTTACATATTCTGTGGAGATAAGCCCAAGCTGTATCTTCTCATGAACAAAGTGATAGTCGATTTCAATGTGTTTGGTCTGCTCATAGCACATTGGATTGAAGGCAATGTGAATTGCTGCCTGGTTATTACACCAAAGTTTGGCTGATAAAGGATGTGTGATACTTATTTCTATCAAAATCTGGTGAATCCACATTATCTCGCATGTGGCCTGTGCCATGTCCTGATATTCTGATTCTTCACTAGACCGAGATACCACACTTTGCTTCTTGCTTTTCTACGATACCAGGTTGCCTCCCACAAAGACACAATAGCCTGAAGTAGAATGTATATCATCCTTGGAGCCTGCCCAATTTGCATCTATGAAACACTCAATCTTCTCATGCCCATGATTACCATAGAGAATACCTTGTCCTGGACTGGCTTTAAGGTAACCTAGAATGTGTTCCACAGTTTTCCAATGATCAATAGTGGGGGAAGACATGAACTGACTCACAATACTAACAGCATATGCAATATCAGGATGTGTGACTGTAAGATAATTTAATTTTCCAACTAACCTCCGATATCTCTCAGGATCACTGTACGGTTCTCCTTCTTTGACTAGTTGCATGTTCGAAGTCATAGTGAATTACACGGTTTAACCCCTTTGCTACTTCTCATAACCTCTACACCCAAAAAATACTTTAGCATACCTAAGTCCTTTGTAATGAATTATTGTTGAAGAAAGGACTTCGGTAACAAAATACTGGTGATTTCACTACCAGTTATAATGATATCATCAACATAAACAACCAACAGAATGATCCCGGTGGCTGAATTTTGGTAAAATACTGAATGGTCATACTTGCACTTGTGCATCCCAAACCTCTCAATTGTCTGACTGAATTATCCAAACCATACAGGTGGACTCTATTTGAGTCCATATAAGGCTTTGAGAAAGCTCCAAACTCGGTTGTCTGTCTCCCCCTGAGCAACAAACCCCAGGGGTTGCTCCATATAGACTTCCTCCTGAAGATTACCATGGAGAAAGATATTTTTGACATCTAACTGATGGAGATCCCAACTGTACCGGGCAACCAAAGAGATAAGAGTCAGAGAGAAGTCAATTTGGCCATGGGAGAGAAGGTATCAACATACTCAATACCATAGGTCTGAGCATAGCCTTTGGCCACAAGTCAAGCTTTGAGGCGAGCAAGACTGCCATTGAGATTAACCTTCACTGCAAACACCCATCGACAACCAATAGCACATTTCCCTGTAGGCAACTTCACTAAATCCCAAGTACCATTAGTCTCCAATGTTGTCATCTCCTCCAGCGTAGCATGATGCCAGCCAGGATGAGACAAGGCTTCAGGAATAGAGGCATGTAAAGAGGTAGAATCCAAAGAAGTAATGAAAGCACGAGATGAAGGAGAAATGTTATGATAAGACAAACAAGAGGAAATAGAATGAACACACTTACGTGAACCTTTGTGAAGAGAAATAGGAAGTTCATCAGCAAAGGGAGGGGCTAATGGCAAGGGACCTAATGGTGGAGGATCAGAGACTGGTGGAGGCGGCTAATGGTATACCTATGTGATCGGAGGATGATCCAGTGGAGTAGGAGTAGAACCGGTCACAGGAGAGATAGGGTAGACCAGAATATCATCATCCTCCCCCTCAGTAGGAGGACCAGGAAAGGTAGAGGAGGGGGTATCTTCATCGGGACAGTAACACCGATACCCTTTCTGAACTCTTGAATAGCCAAGGAAGATGCACTTGAGGGCTTTAGGATCAAGCTTGGAGAGCAGTTGGCGAACGTCCATGACAAAACATGTAGACCCAAAAATTCGAGGGGGAATGGGAAATAAAGGGGCAGTGGGGTGTAGGATATGAAAGTGAGTATCCCAGTTAAGCACATAAGAGGGCATGTGGTTAATCAAAAAAACAAGTAGTGGAAACTGCGTCGGCCCAGAAATGCTTAAGCACATGCATTTGGAAAGTAGAGCCCAAGCAATTTCTCAAAGATGGTGATTTAACCTCTCTGCCATACCATTCTGAGAGGGAGAATCAACACATGAGGTTTGATGAAGGATGCCTCGCTCATGCATGAATGTTTGAAAAGGCTCAGACAAATACTCTTTAGCATTATCACTATGTAATGTTTGAACAGAAATATGAAAATGAGTTTGAATTTCAGCATAGAAGGCACATAAATGAGAAAAAACTTCTGACCGAGATTTCATTAAGTATAATCATGTAACTCTTGAAAAATCATCTACAAAAGTAACAAAGTAATGGAACCCAGTGGGTGACAGGATAGGACACGGGTCCCAAACATTGGAGTGGACTAATTCAAATGGAGCACTAGCTCATTTATTAACTCGAGGACTTGAACTGAGGCGATGATGTTTTGCTAGTTGACATGACTCATAAGGTAAGGTAGACAATGACAAGAACTAGGGATATAACCTTTTTAATAAAGTAAGAGAAGGATGACCTAAGCGGCAATGCAACTCAAAAGGACTCAATGTTGCAAGACAAGTGGCTGTACTGGATGAAGACTAATCAAGTATATAGAGACCGCCAGACTCACATCTCCTACCAATAGTCCACTTCATCACCAGGTCCTGGAAAAGAAAATAGCCATGAAGGAATGAGACTAAGCAATTACGATCATGAGCAAGTTTGCTAATAGAGAGTAAATTAAACGACAGATTAGGTACATATAAAACCGATGATAAAAGAAGACATGAAGTAGGTGAGACAGTGCCTGATCCAAGGGCATGAGATTTGGACCCATCTGCAAGGTGATGATGGACTTGGACGAGATGGGTTGCACGGAAGAAAGTAAACTAGGGTTACCTGTCATGTGGTTAGAGGTGCCTGAGTCAATGACTCATTCATTGGCGCAGGATATAACGCAAGTGACTGAGTTACCTATCTGGGCAAGGTTGAACATGGCAGTTGGAGAGGACTGTGTAGACTTTAGAAAAGCATGGTACTTCTGGAACTAAGCAAGATCGTCAGAAGAGAACTGTGTAACTAGAGTAGTTGGGGTAGCAGTATTGGTTGCGGAAGCAAGAGTGACAGAAGAACCTCATTGATTTTTGTTCTTTAATTTCTAACATTCCTGAATTACATGACCCGGCTTCTTACAGTAATGACAAATAATCTTGGAGGAGCCCCCCTTCGATGCACCTGGAGGCTGAGCATACTACTGTTTTGACGCATGTCCACCTTGACCAAGAAGCGCAGGAGTGGGTGAGGCTAATGACTGAAGTCCTGCAGATTGAGAGATACATGCTCGTTCAACTCTACTGTATACATCTTCTAATGAAGTGATTGTGGGACTAACAAGAATCTGTGCTTGAGCAGAGTCATAAGTAGGTGGTAGCATAGCCAAGAACCCCATAACAGCCATATGTTCATGTTATTGCTGTTGGATTGCAATATCAGTACTAAAAGGAAGCACCGTATTCAATCGCGCATATGTCTTTTTATAGTCAACGTATGCTCGCAAAAGGGACTTGTCCTACATCTCAGCCCGATAAAATACTTTACAAACATCAAACACTCGGGTGATATTTTTCTTACCTGAGTATAGGAATGCAAGATGATCCATCAATAGTTTGACCATCGTACAGTGAATAATGGTTCCGATCACGTCACTATTAATTAAATTTCTGACCTGAATGAAATGATGAGCATCATCTCGTAACCAGATGTGGCTGGAATCATCTGTGGGTGGGTCAGAGGTAAGATAGTGCTCCATCTCCATACTTCGGAAATATATTCGAACTGTATTAATCCATTCAATATAGTTCCGACCATTTAGTTTATGTTCCGTAATCTTTGGAAGAACAGAAATCCCGGCCAGAGTGGCGAGAGACATCTTAGAAGCAGATTCAATCATGATTAAGTGTCAAAATACCAAGCTAGGGTTGTTGGATTAAAGGTTGGAGGTTAGATCTGGATTCCTGGGACAAAGATGATTCAGGTGGTGGTCGGCCGAAGGTGCTGTAATCATCGATGCGCCGTCACGCACTGGGAAGGTGACTGGCACGTGCAGATCTGGCAGCTTCTTCAGGTGGCGCGTGGGGGCGTGTGTGGGGGTTTCCTGTGATGGCCTTGGACAACTGTGGTCGTCGGCGAGGTGCGCTTCTATTGGTGGGGTTGGTGGCTGGAAAACTTCATCGGAGCAGTTGCCGGAGAGAGGCAGTAGGTGCGGCGCACTGTAAAAAAAATCCCTCCAAAAAAATTGCTTTATTTTGAGCTATTCTAACCCTAATCTCTCTGATACCATGTGAAGAAATATAAGAGAATGAATTGGTGAAAATGAATTGATAATTTTACAACCTATAGAGACACCTATATATATACAAAAGAATGGAACAAATCAGAGAATATTCTAAGAATATCCTAAGGAATAAACTAGATGATTTTATAAGGATATCTCTTGATTCTTACCATAACAATAAGGATATCCCATGATTTTTAACAATCCTACCATAACAATAAAGATATCCCATGATTCTTAACAATCCTACCATAACAGTCTCAAACCCCATACAAAATAACAATTACAATAATAGATATTCAAGATCTCAATCGAGTCAAATAAGTAGTTGTGTCCTTCTAGGAATTCAAGATGCAAGAAAAAAAATGAAACCTTCTATAAATAATGATAGAAGTAGGGTAGATAAAAAGGTAAGAAGCAATAGTGAAAATTATGTTTCATATAGAAATAAAATTATGTGATATAGAGAAAATAGAAGAAATCAATTAACAAGTTTTATATTCAATGGATCACACTTAAAACATAATTTTCAAGTTGAGAAAAATCTTAGCAATTGTCTCAAGTTGGGGAAGACTCTATATAATTTTTAAGAGATAGAGAATGCAAAAAATGTAACCAATAGACTTGGCTTGATTATATTGAATTCTATCAACACCAAAAGATTTGATAAAAAATGGGAATTGATGTTGGCAGATATTGTTATAGTCGATCAAAAGATCTCTACTCTAATTCATATTGGGTTTATTTTTAGAAATAGTATAACTCTATAAAAAATTAGATTTTTTTGATGATCAAAAAGAATGGATGAATCAAAACTATTAATCTAAAGAAATTCAAACTCCTAGAATCACATGAGGTAGAAGTTTAAATTAAAATATGTAAGGGAATAGAAATCATCGAGGTAATTACTTTTTATGATTATGATTTTGTGGTTAGACTATATTTTTTTAATCTGAATAATGCACTCTTGATACTTTTTGCCAACAACTTTTTTTCATATTTGATCATCAATTCCAATGTGTTGTCCTAGAAAGATGAGAAATAAGAAAACTTATCAATGCTCTCTTCACAATCTAATTATCTAAATGAATAAGGGAGGGCGGGATGAGTTACTTGGCTTCTTTAAAATTCAATGTGATTGAGAATAATGAGGATGAGACTCCAAGAGAGATTCTAGAAATTGTGGAATCTTTAGAGAAATCATTGAAATTTCTAAAGAAATTACCACTGAAAAGAAAAATAAATCATTAAACTAAGCTAGTGTATATTTCTCAACTGCTAGTCTATGCTCCTTATTGAATGACGCCACTATAATTCAAGGAGTTGAGTAAGTTGCTTAAAGAACTAATTGATGTGGGCTTCATTTAACCACCAAAGGCTTCCTATTGAGCTTTAATCTTATTCCAATAAAAACATGCTAGATCACTATGATTATGTGTTGATTATGGTGAATCAACAAGTTGATGGTAAAGAACAAATTAATATGGTATTTTCTTCTCAAAGCTAATATGTTTGATCAATTTAGAGAATATTTAAACTATATTTGATTCCTTAAGGAAAACATGATATCATAAAAATGGTTTACAAAGCTAGAGTTGCAAATGTAATACTATCAAGTTTGGATAGATGAATGTGATGAACCAAGATTACTTGTGCGACTTATTATGATTCATATGAATTTCTAGTAATACCTTTTGGATTCACAAATACTTTCATGATATTTTTCACTCTCTTGAATAGTGTACTCAAAAAATTTTATCACTTTGTGGTTGTGCACTTGGATGAAATATTTAAAGTATATTTGATTCCTAAAGGAAAACATCGATCACTTACAATAAGTAATGTAAGTACTACAAAAGAATATACTATATGTGAAATAGAAGAATTGAATATTCAATCAATAAGAAATCAAACTTTTTTTCCATCTAGTTAGCTATGAGATGATTCAAATGGATCCAAGTAAAATTATGTGATATTATGGAGTGGAAGCCATTGACAAAGGAAACATAGTTGAGATTTAGAGGTGTCAAACGGGCCATGTCGGGCCGGCCCGACATGATTATAGGCCACCGGACCATGCTTCCATGCTAGGCCAGGCATGACATGATTACTATACCATGTCGTGCACGGCCTGGCATGGTTCTATAAGGTCAGGCCCGACGGGCACGGATCTACCTGTTCGGCCCTGTTCGGCCCAGTTCGAGTCGGGACAAAACCCTAATTTAAAAAAAATTAGGGTTTTGGGGCGTGCCTCCGTGCCACCATCCCCCTTTCGAGGCTCGGCTAGCCTCACCCATCAGGTGTCGGCTCACCGTGACCATGCTTGGTGCATGGTCACTCGTACCATGTCAGGCTCTCCCGTCGTGCCTGGCACGACACGAATGCTGAATTTCCCTTGCCTGGCACGGTACGACCGGTGCCTAGGGTGCACCCGGCATGGGCCTGAACACGGCACTATAGCATGCTGTGTCGGGCCAGGCACGGCCAAATCGTGTCGTACCTCATGCCTAGCCGGGTTGGCCTGACCCGTTTGACACCTTTTATTGAGATTATTTCTCAGATTTGTAAATTATTTTTAACATTTTATTTAAGTGTATTCTAACATTGTCATGTAACTAACAAAATTATTGTAGAAAAGGAAGGTATGTGATTGGAATATGTCATGCCAAGATGCCTTTAATCGACTAAAGCAGTACATTATCAAAGAACCTTGTTTATCTTTTCAAATCTTATGAAGTTCATATTGATGCATTTGATTGTCATAGAAGAGATTTTAATGCAAGAGGGTCATTCAATTGCTTTTGAGAGTCATAAGTTCAATGCAATTGAATGAAGATACATAGTCTAAGAAAAAAAATAGTCATTATTATTTACGACTTACGAACATGAAGACATTATCTCTTGGATTTTTATTTCATGGAAAGAATGGATAATCTAGCAGTAAGTTATTTTCGGACTCAAAAGAATCTCACTCAAAACCAAGCTCGATGATAAAAATTTCTTATGGAAGTTGATGACATGTTGTAATACAAGTTGAAAAAGCTGACATAGTGGCCAATGTACTAAGTCAAAAGATTGAGTTTATTATAATTAGTAAGCCTCAATGTCCACTAAGAAATGAATCAAACAAGGGATACTAAAAGATTCAGTTTTTAAATAAATGATAGAATATATTATAGAAAGAAAGATGATAAGATTTTGATTAGAAGATAACTAATTATTCACCAAGTGGCAAATGCTATATGTCTGGTCAATCAGAAAGTTGGGAAAAAAGATTGTGCATGAATATCTTCATTCCATGTGGGTTGGCTACTCAAGTATTCATAGTACTCTAGTGTTAGTGCAAGAGTAATATTATTGGTCAAAATGAAGAGATACGGAGGTATACATAAAAAATTATTTTGTATGCCAATAGAACAAGATAGATAAAAAAAAGTGTCTACAGGACTCCTACAAACTCTACCAATTCCAAATAATCTATAAAAGTGTATCCATAGACTTTTTTGTGGGGTTTCCTATATTTAATTAATTTGAAATAATTATGATGATAATAGATTAATTTTCTAAGTATGGTATCTTCATTCATGCAATAAGGGAATGTGCAAGATATTTTACAAGTCATTATCATTGATCATGATAGTAGATTTATATGTATATTTTGGATGGAGCTATTGAAGCTGGTGAAATAAGATTTGAACTTTTCTACCTGTGTTCATCCCTGGATAAATAGACAAATTAAAAGAGTAAATGCATCATTGAAAATATTTTTATGGAACTTCACATGTGTATCACAATGATACTAGCCATGAATGTTGGATGTGATGTAATTCTCTTTTAACTTGTAGTAGAGAGATGTTAGAATTATCTCATATGTCTTCTAAAGAAATTTCTTGTGTATTAGAGTTGTGACCCTATTACATGGTGTCATGACTAGGCTAAAACTAAAACATGTATTGAGGAGTCTCATCTTATTTATTGCGTTGCAACTAGACTAAAGCTACATTATGTACTGAAAATTCATGCCATATACTATATGCTATGATTAGTATTATGAAGTTATGACTCATCTTAAGCTATAACATATACTTTGAAGTCACTACATTAAATTATGTTGTCATAGCTCAACTTAAGTTGTAACATGTATTATGGTGTTATGCCTTTATTTTTATGGTGTTATCACATCATTATAGTCACAACCTATTGTATATTGTTGTGACATGTAATTCAATTATTCAAGTCATGATTTTTTCTCTAAGGTCGAGACTTAAATGAAGTCATATAACACATTGAGTATAGTCGTGACATAGGACAACCATTAGAATTTTTTATTATACTATATAAAGGCTTATATATGAAATAATAGAAAAAAATGTGAATACTTTATCAAAAAGAATAAATAGTATGTGAAAAAGTTTGCTTCTATATTAAATATATTTTTTCTTCTTCTCTCTCTCTCTTTCATATGTGACTATGTTCTTATAAAAAATGGCAGGCCCCACTGACCTCGGTCCCCAAGTAGCTCCACCCAAGTGTTAATCGATTACTCGGCCCCCCCATCATGATATACTCATATTATCTACTTTACCCCAAAGGCACACAGTTTTGCACTTGGGTTAGAAATTAATTTCAGCCCCCAAAGTTGCGTCCTCTAGGATGTGTACTTGAGACCTCCCGCATGAGGTTCTAAATCCTAAAAATAGACTACTAATTAACCTAGGGGATGTGACTTGAGAGGCAAAAATTAAGACTTGACCCAAGTGTAAAATCACGTGCCTTCAGGGCATAGTGAACAATGTGAATATGCCCTAATAGGGGTTGGGCAATCGGTTAACACTCAGGTGGGGCTACCCGAAGACTAAGATCAGTGGGGTCCACCATTTATTACAATGCTTCTTCTATGAGAGATAGATTCTCCCTCTTCTCGAGATCCAAAACTAACATCATGAAATACCTACATTATTTTTGGTTTGTTATTAGATGGAGGTTATATTGGGATTTTTAAATCCCTTCGTTGTATCGGAGGTACTATTACACTTTGGTGTTATTCTTCTTTTTGAGGTTCTAATATTTAGGTATTAGAGCCAAGTGTGATTTCCATGTTGATCCTTGTTGATTGGGATCTAATACTTGATATTAGTGCATACTTAATATTTGATATCAAAGAGATTATCTTTGGTACCTATGGTTCTAATATTTGGTATCAAAGCAAGGTTTGATTATAGAGTAAGATTTTGCCATGAAGCAAGGTTCAGTCATAGAACTTGGTTTGACATTCATATCTAGGGTTTACTAGATTTGTGAAATGTGGATCTGAGAATAGGATGAATGTTGATATCAAGTATTGAGATTGAGAAGTTTATGTAGGGATGTCAAATGGGTCGGGCCGGGCTATCCCAACCCTTTTTGGTGGCCAAGATGGGTCACCGTGTCGTGCCAGGTATGGAATAGCTTGAGAAGTGCTGGCCCGGCCCGGCCTGCTAGCATGGCTCATACCAAGTTCAAGCCAAGTCATGCCTAGACTTGTCGGTTGGGCCGAATCATGCCGAGTCATGCCTTTTTGGCCCATTCAGAATTGTATCATCCCAAACTTAAAAAATATTTTAAAATTAAAATTTTAATAATAAATTAATTAATTAATTAATATAATAAAAAAATAAAATTATTATCACAAGTCACAACTAGCAACCTAAAAACATTACAAATTACAAAATTACAAAGTAAGATTAAATCATTAAAAGATAAAAATCAATACATCTAAGATAAACTCATAAACATAAAATATCAATCTCATAAGTTAGTATCTGAATAAATAAAGAACAAAATAACAATAAAAATAGTAAGCTCAAATGACAAAAATATATAAAGAAAGACAATCCAAAAATGATCAATCTTGTTAGTGTATGATGATATCACAAGCAGTAGGCCGTAGGTAGTATAGTAGCCTCAATCTCAATTGCCAATCATCATCAAAGTCCTACGAATCATCACCAGCAACCAACTTCTCTGCTCTTACTGTAGTTATAGCACAATATTGAATGACCAAGCTCTAATCCTCCAAATCCTTCATGCATACTAATACTTTAATAATATCTGGATGTAATCTTGATCTCCTATCTAAAAACACATTCACTGCAATAGAAAAAACAAACTCTGATGCTATGCTCAACACCATTGATGTTAGTAGATCCTGTGCCATTTTAGACATCATGGGATATGTGGACTCATATGATTTCAACCACTATAAAATAACAAGATTCTTATTATCAATATGTGATAGGATAAAACAGTAATCGGTATCTAACTATCAAGATAGTTTGCTCCTATTTGATGGTCCACATGATCTTTTTTCTCTCACTAACTGAATGAAGAAATCATCATCTCAGAATATGCTATGCAAGTTTGTACTCGGAGCCGGCCTACTATTACCACCATACGAAGTATCATAGTATGTATATAGCTCAGTCAACTTCTCGTGAATGAACCCTTCAGGTTGGAGTTCCTAGTTCATGCATGATGATATGTATGTCAAAATATTCTCTACCCCTTCCAACTTAACCCTAGGGTCCATGTAGCCAGCCAGCCAATAAAGAGATGAAATGGTGGACCACTACTTTAAGTACTTGGTTTCAATCTCAATAACTATGTCACTAAATATTGAGTAATCTCTAAACTTCCTAAACATGCAACTAATGTTGCATATGCACATGAGTGCAATACAAGTGGTGAGAGTATAAACTGATAAATACATGTTCATTGTGTCATAAAAAATTTTCATAAATTTCATAAATGAAATTCTTGTAGCCTTGTTAGTATCATCAATAATAAGTTCATCACTCTTAATATTGACGTAGTCAGATATCACGAGTTCATATCCAACACACGACTTAAACATCAGGTATGTATAATTCCAATAGTATCTCACATCCGATTAGAATTTCTTCTTCTTTAGACCTGTAGACAAATAGAGACTTTCAAACTCTTGTTGTCAACGTGGCATACAAAGAAATTTTAGTGAGTTAGTATATTTTCTTAAGTAAGGGAAACAATCTTCATCATTGCTTGTACTATGAGGTTAATGATGTGACTCGTGCATCTAACGTGGAAAGTCTCTCCTAATAGCCCATCTCTAATAGTCATAATAAATATGTTAATTATTACTTCATTATTAGATACGTTATCGAATGTGATACTGTATATTTTATTTTGAATATTATATTCTCTAAAGATTCTCTTCATACAGTCATAAATGGTCGGGTCATCATGAGGATGTAGAATCTCTGAGAATCCTAATATTTTTTTAATAGTGTCCATTTATAATCTACATAGTGGGCGGTGAGGCATGCATAAGATGCATCATCGTAACTATTCCAGATATTAGACATCATCGTGGTGATCAGTTTAATCATGTCTTCCCTTTCTAACTCATTGTGGTATATGAAGAGCATCAATATTGAGGCAGAATTGGATCCAGCCTCAAAGACCCCACCACGGAGTTGGATTTGCCTATGATTTAACACATCATGTTTTTTTGTGTATTGTTCGGCATGCCTTTTAAGGTGCTCAATCTCACATAAACTCTTACAGGTTAATATTTTTTATAATATTTGCATTGTACTGATTCTTTATCGGCACACCTAACATTTTTATATTGTATAATATTAAAATGAGTCCAAATTATTAATTCTCTTCTAGTTTTTGATTTTTTTAGATATTTGGGTCAAGGTAATCATAAAAAATAAAGTTTCTGAAACCTCAAACCTTTCCGTAGGGTAATCATTATCCATATTAAATTTTTTATGTTTACGTTTAAATTAATTTCATTATCATCATTAAAATTATTATTTAACATTTTATTTTTTTATTAGATTATTAATTATATTATAAATTTAATTTGTAAAATAAAATATTAATTTATATTAATTAAAGTAAAGGTTTTAACTAAAATAAAAATAAAAAAAAATTAAACTAAACTAAATTTAAAAAGTAATACCCTTAATGTGTAAAATCTCATTTGCTTTATGATGATCGCTTTGCTATCGATAATCTACACTTTACACCCGAGTCCCAAAAGTCAAAATAAAAGGAGAGACCAAGAAAGAGAGAGAGAGAGAGAGAGGAAGAGACAAAAGAGTTGAGAAGAGATAGAGAACTAATACAAGAGAGAGAAAGAGAGATAAGATAAAAATTAAGAATGAGAGAGGGTAATATATAGATTTGAAAAATGTAATTTTAAAAAATCATATTTTTATTTTTTTGAATTTTTTATAAATTTTTAAGGGGCATAATCCAACGACTTAAAAGTTAAAATGTAATTTAAAAATCAAATTTTCACTCATAGCCATTGGGATAGAAATCTAGAATCAAACAGCTTAAAAGTTAAAATGTATATTTTTTTGATCGTTGGGTCGGTTCGACAGTCAAACCTACCCAACGGTCACATATTTTAAAAGTTGAAGCTTCTGGAATTTGTAAGTCGGGACTCGTGAGTCAGGACATCGATCATTGGGGTTGGGTTTGGCTTTGGTCTTTGGTCGATCAAGATCCAGCCATCCAATGCCGAGGCGAGGCATGGTTTGGGTTGTGTCGATAAATCACGCCTTTCGTCCAAGAAACTGGGTCGTGTCTGGCCCGACATGAGGCCCGGGTTACCTCGGCATGGCATAGCACGAACCGTGCCTCGAGCCAGCCCGACATCAGCCAATGCACAGTTCTAAACCATGCCAAGCTAGCCTAGGCATGGTTGAGTCGAGCCGTGCCTCAAGTCGGGCCCGGCCCGTTAGACACCTCTAAGTTTATGAGGCATGGATTTGAACTATAAAAATAAAAAAATAGAATATTTACTTGTTGAATCTATTATAGAAGAAACAAAGCCAAAGATAAGCAAATACAAATCATAAATAACTTCTACGAAGAAAGATAATTAAGATGAGTTGGATCAAAGAGTACGAAACTGTGGTGAAAGTTTTACAAATAAACAAATACCTTTTTTCGCAAACAATGAGTGAAATTCTGCATGTGCTCATTTTAAAGCTACTTTTGAATCTTATATGTATAAATATTATTCAAATTTAACTATTTTATGTATTCTCTACAAATAAAAATTATAACATAAATCATCTTTGTTCAAATTTAGTTTTAGTAAAAAAAATACTTATTAAAAATAATTGATCATTACTCACAATAAAGTTAGGTAAATTGTTTTTTTTTTTTCCTAATAGATAATGATGCGCATCAGCGCATGCAACAACACATTAAAGTCCAATCTGGTAATATGACCTCTAGACATAGGAACCCCAACTTTGTGGTCAATATTAACACTACTAGAATCCCAATTGCATTCAAGTTTGATAAATACTCTTTACAAAATTAATAGCTTCCTATGTAATATAGCATTCAATAATACAACCTTCATGATAATTATGATTTCTCATATAACCCTTGAATAGTTTCATAAATATTTTAAATGAGTATATTAATCTCTAATAAAATTGATTATTTAATGAACCATTATATCAAATAAGAATGATGGAAAATACTTCTCAAATAACCATAATATCACAGCTAACTCATTTTATAACTTATCCAAAGAAGGCACATCAATCACCTTCTTATATATAAGCATTGAAAAAAAAAAGCTTAATCTAGTAATAGCATGTCATACATGTTTTAGAAAAAGTGATCATAATAATACTAGTAATAATAATTTAATCAATATATGAATATCATGAGACGTTAGGCCATAGAGCTTCAAGTCTTTTATAGACACAAGATTTTTAAAGTTTGAAAAATAGCCTTCATTAATCTTTAAGTCAACTAAAATTTGGCAAAAAAAAAAACTTTTTTCTCATTTCTAAATAATGTATAGCATGCATGTGGAAGATAAGTGCGAATTGGTTCAAATCTTAATGTCAATTCATACCTTAAGTTCATATCCATGAGGTCTAAGCAAGAATTAAATCCATATTTTATTTTCCTCGAGATGTTGAGTATTGTACTAGTGATATTTTCACAAATATTTTTCTCAATGTGTATTATATCTAAATTATGATGAACATATAGATATTTCCAATACTCAAGTTCGGAAAATATAAACTTCATCTTCCAATAAATGGCAGCAGTAACTTCAAATTTATCATTCATAATTCTTCTTTTTTTCTCATAAATTAGAAATAGCATTCAATTTCAATAGGTTTTCTTTTCCATCTGATTGGCTATAATTGAGGTAATTAAAATTCTTGCTCTCCATTAAATTTTTTTGTTTCCAAAAAGGATAATTGCATGGAAGAAAATGCATGTCATGTAAATGAGTTCTTTCTCTCATGCTTGAGCCTATGTGAATATTAGGTAAGTAAAATATCCTTTCACTATGCAACTAGACAAATTTTCATAGGCAAAAAAAAATCACTAATTGTCCATAATAGATTTATCCCTTATTGTAAACATCACTTTATTATATACATCCTAAGAGTTTATCCCTTTCTCCCAAAATATTTTGAGGTCTTTAATTAATGGTGTTAAATAGATATCAATATCATTGCTAGGTTTTTTTTGGACCTGATATTAACAAGGACAACATCATAAATTTCCTCTTTAAGCACCAATCATGGTAAAAAATTATAAGTAATTACAATAATCAGCTAATAACTATGCTTGCTACTTAAGGAACCATGGGGATTTTCCTAAAAAATCAAATCATGTATCATCAATTATTTTTCAAGATGGGGAGTCAAATGGATGATGTAATTTTCCATCAAATTGTTGACCTTGTGCATGCCAAATGAGGTCTTTGATTTTTGAAGATTGAAACATTCTTTTAAATCATGGGATTGGTATAAAATACCACATTACTTTAATAGGAAACCCTTACTTTTCTTAGTTCCATTTCTATTCACCTTCCACCTTGAAGCTTTACAAGTAGGATATTAAGATATATCTTTGAATTCATTCTTATAACATATGCAATCATTGGGGTATGAATGTATTTTTTTTTTCATTCTTAATGTATTCAATATTTTCTTTGCTTCATACATGGATAATGAAAAACTCAATTTGAAGAGGAAACATGTACCCTAGCAAAGTTAATAAGTTAGATAAGTTTTTATTTGACCAACCATATCTTATTTTTAAATTGTATAATTTCGCTAATACAGATAACTTGGTGAAATATTTGCAACCTAGATACAAAGGTTTTTCATCATCTTCAAGCAATTTTTCAAATAATTCTTGATTATAACTA
The DNA here is from genome assembly GCA_029783825.1 of Sapria himalayana. Classification (NCBI taxonomy): domain Eukaryota; kingdom Viridiplantae; phylum Streptophyta; class Magnoliopsida; order Malpighiales; family Rafflesiaceae; genus Sapria; species Sapria himalayana. Next base: position 627,594 of record JAREIK010000654.1, on the reverse strand, counting down.
TAATCATGTGTTGCTTCAAGTTTTTATGTTGTATAATCCATATTGCCAATTTCAAATCCATCAAAAATTTTCTAGTTTTGTGTTCTACTACTTGTAACTACTTTCCCATTCCAATACCAAAGAAAAATATATGTTCAAAATTTTCTTGTAACTACTTGTAACTACGTCCAAGTATGATAACTTTTAGCAATTCAAAGAAAAATATATGTTCTTTAATATGTTGACATGTGTGAAATATCATATCTCCACGCTATATATATGGGCATTTTATAGAGTTTTGATCTGCAAAATTTTGAAGTGTAAACTTATTAAAATTTTCAACTTCACTCTCATATTTGTTTGACCTTCTATCTTTTGGCATCAATGAATGATTCATTTTTGTATAGAAGGTGAACTCAAAGTCCTTATAGCAAACATACTTGCACAATGAAAAATAAAATTTTGTAAACAATGTCTTTAAAAGCATTCGAATTAGAGTTGAAAATTTGTGAAATATATTTTTTGAGATTAATATAATAAAAGATTTTGATGTAAGAAAGCCTTTTGAAGTAAACAATAATATATATTATTTAGTTTATTTTCTAAATTAACAACTTTTCCTCTATTAAATTTATTGGAAGCCATACAATAAAACTTGAGTAATATTTAAATTATTACCTCGTGAGAGAGATGAAAAAGGTGTGAACATTATAGTAGAAAAGATGAAGATAACTCGAGTCACAAAGATTCCTAATTCAGTAAAAAAATTAAAAAAAAATGAAATAAAGAATAATTCATCAAATGAAAATCCATAATAGATAAAGGTGCACCTTAGTAACAAATTATAAGCATATTTCTCAAATATCACATTTGCATTCCTATTTCTCAAATATCATTATTAAATACTAATTATATGTTTTCACATATGCTCCACAACAAAATAATATAAATGATAAGCATATGTACACAAATATTTTTCAAAACAATATATAATGAACACTAAATATATAGTCATGTACCCTTTATTTCATAACATAATAAGACACAAAATGTATGTGTAGGTGTAGTATTCAAATCTATACATAACATATCACAGTTCACCTTAGCAATAAATTATAAGCACACTCCACAAATCTCACATTTGCATGCATGTTTCTCAAATATCACAATTAAATATTGCTAAATATATACTCCACAACAAAATAGTATAATTAATGTCAGGGATATGTGCCCAATTATTCTTAAAAACAAACATACAATAAATACTAAATATATAGGCACGTACCCTCTATCTCATAACATAATAAAAGATAAAATATACATATATGTAGTATTCAATACAACATACCTGTAACAAAAAATAGTACACTCTCCCTAACATGGAAACTCAACTCACTAACACATAGTTGCACATGCACCCACACATACACATGTTTGTATATTATAAATATGTATATTGTCATTATTTTTTTTATAATTAAACATTATATTGAATAAAATTTAAAAATATGTCATTTATAAAATATTTCTCATTTATTTAATTTTAATGTAAATTTTAAAAAAAATTAAATATGTAAAAATGTGTAATCAAAGCAAACATATATTTAAGAAAATGTTGAAATTTGATCAAGATTTTTCGTATGCAATATGGATATAGCATATATGAAAAATATTTTAAGAACTTGCTAAAAGGTTTATATTTAAGAACATGTCAAAAAAATAAAATCATACAAATCTCGCTTATTTAACATATTTTAGAAATGATATATAGCATATATGTTATATGATATATGAGACAAACACACCATAAATGATCTTGAATGCTTATTTTAGTTTATTTCTATATAAAAATATGTCACTTATTTATAATAGATATCTACCTCATCAAGTTGACAAACCAAATCTTAAAATCTCAAAAAATCAAGGGATAAACATGTATATTAAAGTAGTGTCTAAAACACCAAAATTTTAAAATCGCAAAATTAAGACAAATAGAAAGAGACTATGGAGTATATATCTAAGTATATATACCTACTATTAAGTGAGTGAGTGAATGTGTGTCTGTGTGTGTGTGTGTGTGTGTGTGTGTACTTAGATGAACATGTATACCTCAACTCACTCATGATGATTCATGATAGGAGGAGATATGCATAAGCTTCAATCAATGTAACAAATTTACAAACATGTTTTAGCATCTCACCACATATGAAAATGTACAAACTTGTTTAAATAAATAGATAGATAAATAAATAAATTCATATACAAATAAATATAAAAAGTATCCTTACAAAACATTTTGATCACCCAAATTTAGAACACTTAAAAACAAACATGTATTCATTGTTAACAAAATTCAAAATTTACATAAATAAAAATGCAATAGAAATGAATGGAGACAAATTTCTTCAAATTTTCGTATGGTGTAATTGCTTATTTGACATTGAGAGCCTCAAAGGTCTTTGTGGAGCTAGAAAAAAATCAAGAGAGCTTCAAATTATTAAGGGAGCATCGAGGGTTTCAGAATGTTACAAATGAAAATGTGTTTGATTTTACTATGTTAGATGGATTTATAAAATTTTAAAAGAATCATTATATGTCCATAATGTATTGACACTTATAATAAGTATGCCATTTACTTAGCAAACACCAAACAATGAAACTCTTTTAAAACTATACCAGTCAATATTAACACTGACAAAAGATCATAAAATAAAGCATCATACATACTATGATCAGCATGAACATATTCTATGATGGAATTACAAAATAAATCTTTTTCTATTTTAGCATATTAATAGATTACATCTTCAGGTCGATGTCAAAGAAGTATGGCTTGTCATCTATGATGGAATTACAAAATTAATGGTCAGCATGAAAATGATGGATACACATACAACATAGCTAGAATGATTGTATTTGAAGGATCTTAAAGTGAAGAATTGCCTCATCCATGCTATCGATCACTCAATATTGAAAAATATTTTTTGCAAGGTCATCTCCAAGCATATTTAGGATTGAATAAAGAAGTATCAAGGTTCCATAAGAAAAAAAAAAGACATTAAATTTGAGTACTTTATTTGGAGTTCAAAATACTAAAAATGACATCAAGAAAACCAATCTTATATTACTTTTCATAGATGGTGAAATTCATCAAAAAGATGGACAATGACACCAAAATCAAAAAAAATCTTTGGTCCATGATACAAAAATTCATTGTTGTTGTTTGTTCTTTTGAAAAATGCCAATGATATCAAGGAACTTCAATTGATGAATAAAGTTTCTTTTGAAAATTGTGTTGTTTGTTCATAAATAGCATGAAGGACAATAGAAAATTAATCCACATCAAGAGAATGACTTGGCGAAGGACATATTGATCATGACAACCAACACCATTAACAACAAGAAAATCAATTTTAAGGAAAAGAAAGTATACAAAGAGACTTTCATTCAACAAGTAATATATCAATGTTTGTAGACAAATCCAATATTTAATGTCATAGTTGTCATTGGTATTCATACCAATTGTTGAACTAATATGAATAAAACATTGAGAAAAAAATATCTTTTCAGACAAGGAAGGAGGGGTATCTTTTTTATAGTGTATCATGTGAATGAAGAACTTCAATAAAACTTGTGGTATTTAGATAGTGATTACAACAATCATAGCTATGGAAAAGGTGGTTTCTAACTTAAATGAACCTTTCTAGGCATTGTTAAATTTGGTGAAAATTCCATGACAATTTTATGGGAAGAAGAAGAGTTACTTTCCAAATGAAAAAAAAAAATTCCATCCACATTATCCCTAATGTTGTTTTGCATAGGATTTTAAGACCAACCTATTTAATGTGGGCTAGTGGCAATAGAAAGGATAAGAAATTTCTATAAAAAAAAATAAAGTATGTCAAATTCAAGATGAAAAGTTGGTCTTAAATGTTCAAGTTAACATGATAGAAAATCCTAGGTTTCTATTTGATCTACACAATGTCACTCATTCATGATTATTAGCAAATCTGATGGATTTGGCATGGCTATGACATTCTCTCTATTGTCATCTAATTTTTGGTGGATTGAAGACTATGTTAGAAAAATATGGTGACTGATCTTCCTAAAATAATTACAGCATCTAAAGTTTGTGAATAATGTAATGTTAAAAATAATATTATAATTAATATCTGAAAAAAAAAATCTTGAATAGCAACCATTCACCTTTATTGATGATTTTAGATGAAGAATATATAAAAATTTTGTAAGAAAAATATCAAAATTTTGTTGTATTATAAAACTATAAAGTACTTGTTAACAAATATGTTGGTTGCCTAAGAAAAGCTTTTCACACTAATCATGGTTGAGAATACAACTTGCATGGATTTGTAAATTTTAGTGAGAAGTATGGAATCAATATGCAATTTATTATAGCTTATATGCTCAAGAAAAATAAAGTTTTCCAATAGAAGAATCACTCAATTTTAAATATGGTATGAAGTTTTTTGGCAAAGCATGACATACCAAAGATTTTTTTGCCCGGAGAAGACAACTAGAACATTCATATGTTGAATAGAATGCTCACACTCTTGATCAAAATATGATATGAGGAAAATAGAGCAGACATAGATTAGCAATAGGTCTCTTCAAAGTTTTTGAGTTTGTTGCTTAAGTATGTCCATATTCTAGACTGAAATAGAATAAAATTAGATGAAAAATAAAAAAAAACATTTTTTGTGTTAGTGATGACTCAAAATATTATAAGCTTTATAATCCTATCACTAAGAAGTTATTATTAGTAATAAAGTTGTTTTTAATAAAAATATATTTTGTCCATGAAATAACAATATCAGCAAGCAACATATATTAATCACCTTTGATAAAATTAATGAAGAATAGAGGCTGTAGCTAGTGAAAAATATTCAACAAATTCCACCATATAGTCTAGTACATATTCCAAGCTCTCAAAGAGCAGCATCAAAAGAAGAACAACTTCAATGTATTAGAACAAAACATGCATAAATGATTGATTATGAGGTAATTGGAATTGTTCAATTTAAGGACTTGCTTACGCATTTTGTTTTATTTTCTGATTTTGATCTCATAGTTTTCGAAGCTACCATCAAAGTTTTAAAATAGTGAAAGGAAATAGATAAAAAAATTGTAGTCATTGAATGAAACAACACATAAAAATTGATTAGTCTTCTAAAAGAATACAAGGCAGTTGATGTCAAGTGTGTGCATAAAACAAAATTGAAGGAGAATGGAGTTGACAAGCATAAAGCATATTTGGTGGCAAAAAACTATAAGCAAAATATGGCTTGGAATTAGAGAAGTTTTTATTCATGTTGCATGATATGACAATCAAACTGGTGATTGCATTAGCTGTGCAACAGTTATAGTCTATCTTCTAATTGGACATGAAATCATCAATTTTTGAATTATGACCTATAAGAATTAGTATTTCTTGATCAACCTTTTGGTCTTGATTATGTGAAGCTTGAAAATGAAAATAAGGTTTATAAACTCAAAAAGATTCTATAGGAGCTAAAAACAAGGTTCACATGCTAAGTAAAGCCAGATAGATGCTTATTTTTCTAAGAGAGAAATTTAAAAAATGTACACGTGGGCATCTACTTTTTACAAACATTGAGGATGAAAGAAAATTATTCTTTATTTGATTATATGTTAATGATCTTATTTATGCAAAAAATAATGTCATGTTTGACAAATTTTACAAAAAAATATGACTGTTGAATTTGATTTATTTGACCTTAGAATGATGGATTATTTTTTGAGCATTGATGTGGTACAGCTACAATTTCAATTTTATTTCACAAAGAAAGTATGTGCAAAAAAAAGATGAAGTAGTTAAAAATGAAGATTTGAAGTTTTGTGGGCACACCTATTGAAGTGGGCCATAAAAAATGTTTAATATTAGTAATGAGAACTGACATAATGTATGTTTTATAGTTATGAGACCTAACATAATGTTTGTTTTAATTCTAATTAGCAGCCATATAGAATGCCCAAAGGAGATACATTTTTAACTACAAAAAAAAATTATTTGATACGTGTAAGGTGCTACTAGTTATGTGTTGTTTTATAAAAAAAAAAGGAGAAAATTCAAATTTAATGGGTTTGATTGATAGTGTCTACACTAGAGATCAAGATGATAGAAAATATATTTTAGGTTTCCTTTATGACATGTTTAAGAGTTGCCTCGTGGTCTTCTAAAAAACAACAAATTGTTACACTCACATCAATTGAAGTTTAGTTTACAATTATAGCTTCATGTGCTTGACAAACTATTTGGTTGAGAAATAATCTTGAAGAGCTCTATTTTAAGCATCAAGTATCAACTATGATTTATTGCTATGGTAGTTTAGCAATTCAACTCTCCAAGAATCATATTTTACATTAGCAAAATTAGTGTGTGTGTGTGTGTGTGTGTGTGTGTGTGTGTGTGTGAAGTATCATTTAATGAGGAATGTCAACAACGATAGAATCATTGATCATACCTTAGACAAGAGTGAAGACCAAATTGTTGATATATTTACCAAAGTCCCTCAAAATACTTTTGTTTCATAACCAATGGTAATTGCTTGTTATACACACTCTAGAATGACATGTTTTTCATGAATAATTTATTACTATTATTATCTAATTTGCTCGATTGATTTCATAAAAATAATTTATTGTGACAACAATTTTATGAATGGTTTCTTGAACTTTAAATTGAATATTTATTGATAATAATATTACAGTCAATATATTTTGCATATAACATTTTTTTAGTTTGTTCTATTAATAGAAAAAATTATTTTGAGTGATGTGTATTAATGGTAAGCAATTAAATTATCATGTCATCTGCATACAAAAAATAATTTTTTTATATTTATGTTATTTCACATTATCGATTTAATTATTGATACATGTATCTTTTATCATATTTTCCCTATAAACAAGGTTACATTTTCTCATTTGGAGACTATCAAATTGTGAGCTTTTTTAATAGATAGTTTTTTTTCTATTTTATTTCCATTATTCTTAGAATTCTTATAATAATAAATAATGTTTTGATGTGAATTAAATGGATATTAAGAAGGCTGTGATTAATTTTTTGTATGAGTTGATCACATAGAACCTTTGTCTAAATCAATTGGTATCAGATTCATCAATCCATTCCTACGTCATGTTGTCGAGAAGATGTCAAAATGCCCAGATCTACAATATGAACCTTTGAGATGAGATCACACAATTTCTTGAGTAGGTTGAAACCTTCACACAGTAATTAGTTGCTCCTTAGCAACAAAGTAATTATGATTCTAATCCTTTTGACAATGATCCCAATCATAGAGTCATTTTTCTTGCTCTTGATCTTGAATGATGAGACAATTGACTTTGAAAGATGTAATTTAAGATTGAAATTTTTGAATTTAATGGTGAATTATAATTTGAGTTTCTTCATTAGATTAACACAGTTGAAGAAATATTAGAATTTAAAAAAATTCTAGACCCTAAGTGTGTTCCTTCGATGATTACCAAATTGTGGTTATGATTCAGTTATTTTGAAAACAAATCAAGGTAATTAGGGATCAAACTAGTAAGAGCAAATTTGTTTCTCGCAAGAAATGAGAAACACACATATGCAACATGATTACCTTATCATTAAGGGAACTATACCTACAACATTCTCAAAATCTACATCAAGAAAAATGATTGGTAAAATATGGCTAAATTTTATCAACTTCTGGGCTACAAAAAACTAACAAACCCACATCCTAGTTGGTTTCATGTTATATTAATAGTTCGTAGATAAATATTCAAGTTGTCCTCAATATGTTTGATCCATTAATTATTTCTGAGACATATAAATAGCTTTGTGGGTAAAGAAACATTTAGCCTATCGAACCATTAATAGTTTGAATTCAAGTACCACTTCAAGTACTTAAGCACAACAATAATAATCAAGTCCTTAGTGCTCACAAATGATATGTTATTTTATCATCAATTCAACCTACTAGTGAAATTTATTATTTTAATTATGATGAATCAAGTCGTCACCTAATCACCATGCCAACTATTGAAAATGTATGCCTCTTGAGTTTTTTGCTATTGATCATGATCATGAGCCTAACCCAATTTTTTATGATGAAAATTCAATGAAAAATAATTGATGTTTGCACTCATTTTTCCATCTCCTTAGTTCGTTACTATTGAAGATTGGCATTGTACAATCATTTTCTAAAAACCTACTCAATTACTAATAAAGTGTATATTATATCATTGACTTGGGTAGTTGTAGAAATATTTTGTCTAAAATTGCAATGATAAAAATATGAATTATTGTAGAGAGACATCATAAACCATAGAACTTGGATTGGTTAAATAAAGGGACTAATATTATAATAATATATCGAACTTTGGTCAACTTCTCAATTGGTGTCATATATAAAGACAAGATTATGTGTGATGTGGTTCTCATGAATGTTTTTCACTTGTTATTGGGGTGCCCTTGAAAGTTTTACTGCTAGGTTACATGCTAACACCTACACATTCTTGTTTTAGGAAAAAAATATCAAATTATTACCCACTCAAGAAGGTGGAATTCTTATTGAGGAGAATTACAATATTTGAGTCAAGACAAATTCAAGCATGTCTCTTAAAATTTTGGAGGAGTGCATTTATTGATTGGTAAATCAAGTCTACCATCATTGAATGTTTCTGATCTTGCCAAGCCTTTCATCATAGAATTTTTGGACATTTTTCTCAATCACTATCAAATGAGTTGCCACCTTCATGTGACATTTAAGCACTAGATTGAGTTGGTTCCTAGTGCTACCTTAAATAATCATCCATACTACCAAATGGATTCTATGGAACATGAAAAGATACATTTTTAGGTGGAAGAGTTGCTTGTTAAGAGAGAATCTTAGCCAAGTGCAGTGTTTGCCCTCTTTACACCAACAAAGATGGTTCCAAACACATGTGACAGTCACATAACCACCTAGATCGTGGTGTGCTACTGCTTCTTTATTCCCTAGTTTGATTATATTTTGAATTAATTTGGCAGTATTTGTAGTGCTTGTATATTTCATTGAATAGTTATATAATTCTAAACTCAAATTCTTTACATGTAATGTTGAGTTCTATGTTCTAGTTTAGATGGTGAAGCATTGGCATTAGTACTTATGTCAACATGAGTTTATTCTTTTTATCATTTATGATGCTCTCAAACATCTATTTGATTAAGATAAAGTGTAAGAAAAGTATGCTTGATGGGCTTCATATTTATATCAATTCACTTTTTTCATCAAACATTAGATTGGTTTGGATCCTAGTGCAACCATGCATAATCATCCATACTATCAAATGAGCCATGCGAAATATGAGAAGTTGTATCATAAGGTAGAAGAATTACTTGTAAAATGAGACATAAGAGAGATTTTTTTGACCTTGTGCAATATTTTTCCTCCTAGAACCAAATTAATGCTTGAGAGTTGATGGTTCACCAACATCATGGTGCACTACAACTTTTCTATTTTGCTGTTGGATGATATTTCATGTTAATTTGGTTGAGTTTGTGATGATTGCCTATTGTAATGACAAGTTATCTAATTATAAACTCCAATTCAATACATATGAAGTTGAGTTCTATGTTGTAGTTCATCATGAGTTTTTCCTTTTTATCAATCATGACACTCAAATATCTATCTAGTCAAAATAAATTATCACCAAAACATATATCATGAGCTTCTTGTTTACAATAGTTCACATTTTTCATCAAACATTGGATTGGCACATTGAACGACATCACAAGGTGAAAAATGTGCTCAATTACATCAACATGGCCCATGGCACAGCCAAACTCATGTATAGAACAAGCATGAGCCATGACAAACCTAATGAGTCAGTCCACATAATGCAATGCCATTTAGCTTTGCATGACATGATTAATCAGCCTACCTGAGCCCAATAATGATAGGCACGTTGAGACAGTAGATGAGTTAGTACATGAATCTCACACATCATTTAAAAAAAATAAAGATTGTAGTTGAGATAGGCACGTTGATTGCGCCCATCTCCGACCAGACCTAATAATGATATTTTCATCAAGCCAAGGCTAGTTGTTAACATGCACACAAGCTATCCTAGATTGAACCCAAGCTAGTTTGGCGGCTAAGATGCACCTTAGATCGCTTGGGTTCAAACTATGATGCATCAAGCACAACTTGTGTCTAGCACTCAAGTCGTGCTGGATTAGTGTGCAACCCATGTCCTGGGTTGCCTAATGGACAAATGGGTCATGCAGGATTATCATATTTAATAGACATGTCAGGTCTTATAGGACTTCCATGTTAAAATTTAAATAGACATGTCATGTTATCATGACCTAACTTCCAAACGGAATCATGTCAGTCCAACATAGGAGTATCAAATGGGTCATATCATGTTGGCACAAATAATATTTGTTTGGCCCGTCAGGTCATCCATGTCATGCCCAACACGGCATGATGTTTATCATGGGTTATATCATGTCATCACGGTTCAAAAAAAGAGCATCCCAACATGGCTTGTTGGCATGACTTTTGGGTGGATAATGTCAGGTCATTCCAAGCCAGTTCAGGCCTGACCAAGCTAGCCTAGTCAGGTCAGGCTAGCTGATTTGGCCCGCTAGGGCAAAACTAACCCACATGGGCTATCATGTAGAATCGTGCTCTGTTGAGCTTCCGTGACAAAATGAGTGGCTCGGCACGGCCTGAGTCGTGCCTCGTACCAACTCATGGCACTTCCAGACACAATTCTGAACCGTGTCATGCCATGTCATGGGTCATGTCTGGATCTCCCGACTCGGTTAACACCTCTAGCTCAGCACGATGGCTCATCTTGGGCAACAAAAAATATGTACATCCGTCGAATGCTCTCAGTCAATAGCATTGCCTTCTAATTGAAATATATGTTAGCATACTAGATGTTGCTATATTATGATAATTATTTATTTTGTCATTTATTTCTCAAATTTCATGATTGTGAGCATCCCTTTTTTTTTCTACATGAAAGATTTTTTTTTTTTTTTGGGATATAAAATTTTGTATTCTGGAGGGTGATCTATGTTTAAAAATCATCCAGGAGCTACATAATGAGGGACATGTTGGTCGTGACCATGCTTTTTTCCTTGTCTCTAGGTCCTATGATTGGCCAACTATGGGTAATGAAATTGGGAGGTTTCTTGAGCATTGTCATATTTTCAAGTTGCCTTAAAGTTCATCAATTAATGTGGTCTTGAATATATCTCTTTCTTTACCTAGCGACTGCCATAGACACAACCTCATAGCCATTCTATTTTTTTTTTCATGATGGGTAATTTATCAAAAGTGATATACTTTATCCAATGCAAGTGCATGGTAGATTAGGTTTAGGTCCATGCTGCACTTTTATACTTTTAAAGAGGTTTAATATTTGTGCAGTTTGCCTTCAACAGTTATTTTTGATTAACACTTAGTTTCTTAGTCATTCTAGAGCAGCCTGTGGTATATGATCAATATTACTTTGACCTTTAGTATGACATATCACTGACAAATTAACGAGCATACTGTAACAGGCAATTGCTTAATGGGGAATTTTTTGAAGAGCTTAGTGGGTACTCACGTGAAGTCTTGGTATCTCAAATCATTATGTCGGGCAGAGTTCGCCCATAATCATGTTGCTAATCACAGCACTAGCCCTTGTCTTATTCATAATCATGGACAAGCTGATGATGACTTTGTTATTGAGTTACAGTGCACTCATCAACAAACATGTGATCACCTTTATTAATGATGCTGCAAAGTTATTGACTTTTTCATTGGGAGATTTTTGTTTGGGCGAATTTAACAATGGATTGTTTTCTTGAGCATGCATATCGCGTTTGCTGCTCTAAAATTTGATCATCCGGAGATTATTGAGAAGATCAGGCCGAAGACCTATCATTTGCAGTTGCAAGTCATCTGCATAGCGTTGATGCTTTCATTGTGAAACACCTTATTCCATATCCTACAGATGATTAATCAAGCGAATAGCTGACTTCTAATCCGGGAACAAATCTTCTCAGCCTTTAAGCAAATGTTGCAATAAACTATCATTTTGACATCCCAGAATAACTCGGTGCATTAATATTGTCAATATTTGCAAATGAACCAAGGAATCATAAAAGAAATTTGCAAGTAAACCTAGATAATCGAAAGATTTTGGTCATCACTGATACATGTATTTATGATCATTGTGTTTGATCTGCAAATAAGCTTATGCTTCCTCGATTTATTCGAGACCATATTATGCATTTTTTTATATATAATTTTTTTTTATCTCATCTTTCTTTGATGAGTTCAAGTTTCAATTAAAAAAGAGTGATTCTGGCCAAACTCATAATCCAAAATATCCTATAATTAAAGAAACTTTGTATTAAAAAAAATGTTAATATTCATTATCACATAAACTTGTATCCCTAAAATTAAAAAAAAAAAAAAAAAACTAAGCAGGCATTGCCTCGCAATGTCACGAAAAGAAAGGCAGACGATAATGGAGTCACGCTGATTATTGGTTGCGCTGTTTTTAAATTACGCATAGCCCTCCCCTCTGACTCTGAGCACAACACAATAGCATCAACAGCCAGCCACACATTGTGGCTGCCCTCCCAATAAACAACCAGCAGCGGCAGGTTATTAAAAAAGAAAAAAAGGAAAAAAGTTATTATAACAGATGCATCCGCTCCACATGTGATTGCATCAGCCAGCAACGAAGAGATTCCCCACACCCAACAAAACACCCAGAATTCCCATTCTCAGCCAAAAATGGAGAACTAAACGCTTGAAGCAAATCTCGGACAGCCAGCCTCACCAGGGAAGATCCCATCACCCGGCTCCGTCGGCCCCAGCCAGTCACTATATCAATCCGACTGGGGCTCATGCCAGAGATTAGCAACTGATGTCGAAACCAAGCCAGCATCCTGGAAAGGGCTGTTACGGCAGTACCATCAGACATAACATGCAGATTAATGAGCCAATAGAACGAGTCTTTCTGTCGAAGAGCACCTGGAAACACGTTCTTCTGAGAAGTTGCCTCCCATACTGAGCCAGCCTCCTCCTTGAGCCCTGCTTTGTAAAAGAAATCCACCATTGCATCTGCAAGTCCCCTCTTGCTCTCCCTGTCCTCGCTGTGCATCTGATCGAAGAAACTGCTCACGTGATCCCGTACATTTTGACCATCAAGATCCAACGATGGCATCCTGAGAAGGAACGAATGGGCTGGGTGGCCGGTGAAGGCCATGAGATCACAGATCAACCCCATGTCACTGGGGAATTGTGCTTTCGTGCAGAAGCTGAGGAGCAGCGTGTAAGTCTGCAATGAAGGATGTAAACCCAAATCCAGCATGCTCTGGATCAGACTATAGGCTTCGTCCAGCTGCCGCACCCTGAGGAATGTCCCCAGAAGAGAATTGCAAGTGGGCACATTTGGGTGCAGACCAGCATGAATCATGGTTTGATACCATTCCCATGCTTTTTCCACGTTCCCCGCCTTCCCCCATAGGTCAACAAGCAGGCCATAGACAGGTTCGTCGGGCACCCACTTCTTCTTCATCTCACAAAAAACATCTTCCGCTTCATCAAGATGCCCACACTGCCCAAGTACCTCCATTACAATGCTGTAGGTCACCTTGTCAGGTCTGAAGCCAGCATTCTGCATGCTGCGGTAGTGCAGCAGTGCGCTCTGGTAATTCCTTGCTTTGGCGAGGAGAGCAATCATAATATTGTAGGTGACCAGATTAGGAGCACAGCCCTGCTCGACCATCTCACAGAACAGCTCCTGAGCAGCAGTTAAGTGACCAGCCTTGCCAAGGCAGTTGATGATGACGCTGTAGGTGAAGGTGTCTGGAGAAAGGCCACTTGCCTGCATCCTTTGGTACATAGCCATGGCAAAATCAAAATAGCCTGCTTTTGCATGGATGTCAATGAGCGTGCAGTAAGTGACCCTGTCAGGCGCACAACCTGCCTTCTGCATTTGGTAAAACACACCCACGGCCTCATTCAGGTAGTTTGCGTTCCCATAACTATGAATAAGGCGATTATACGTCACAATGCTAGGATGGCATCCATCCCCAACCATCTGATCCAGTAATTTACCAATCGTAACAAACTCCTTTGAACGGCCAAGGATGCCAATCATAGTTGTGTACGTATGGCCATCATGCTGGAACCCAGGCTGTTTCTTTAGCCAGTGAAAGAAGCCAAGCGCTACCATGTGGTCTGGAAGCTGCTTTAGAACTTGATTTGCATGATATGTATTTATCGGACAACCAAGACTCATAAGTGCTGCCTCCGCTGCAGGTCCCCATTTCAGTCTTCTCAGCAGGTGCACAGCATTTTCCACAACACGCCCACTTGCTGAAACCTTCCAGCCAATTGGACCAACTGCAGCATCACCAGCTTTGCTGTCTCTACCACAACAAGGCTTGTGGTAGCTTTCTGCGACTTGCTCATTTTTTGCATCTGAAATCCCAATTTTGATGTTAAAATCTTCCAGGAACCCATTTTTCCAAGAATGTATTCTCCAAGTGGCAGCATTCTTAACACATGGGCCCGTTGAATGCGTCTTCCTCTTGGCCTCCAAAAAATCATCACCAACATAAGTTCCAGAATCTCTGTTAAAACTTGTCACAGAGCAATTTTTACTGCCTCTACCCTTCTGGCCATCATTGATTGTCCTGACATTGGAAGGGCTTGCTTTCGCGCTCAAAGATGACATGTTGGCCATCAGTAGGCCATCTGGGCTGACCGCATGCTTTTTTTTTGGCGACTTGGTGCTACTAGCATCAGCTACAGGAAACTTGTTCAACAAGTCGGAAAGCAACCCGATCGCTGCCATGCCAGCTTTCTCCAGTTGATCTGACAAAGGAGGGGAGGACGGTACAATACCATTTTCCACGCTAACACCACTAACACAGCTAACACTGATTGATCTCCCAACATTTTCTTCTTTGTCAGAATGCAATAATTTCACTGTATCTTGCAAATTTGAGGTTCCACCTTTAACTGATGTTTTGGACGCCAAAGAAACAGCGGATGACTTTGAAGACAGCAGAAACACGTACTTTGTCTCTTGCTTTCTGAAACAGGTTTCATCTTCAGAAGAGCAGCTGCAAGAGTTGCCATCTGCAGCACTACAATGAGATCCACCAAGGATGAAATACCTTGCACCACTGGAAAGATTATAAAGCTGCTTTGTTCGCAACATGGCTTGCAATTACAATAATTCCTACATGTGAAATATCCCATAAAGGAGTTAAAAGCATACATGCAAGCATAAAGATGCTCTCATGTCCAAGGAAGTATATTATATCCTTCTTTCAGTCTGACACTACTATTAATATTATTACTATTATGGGAGTGTCGACACTCCATGTACTAAGAATCCTCATGATGGTGACTCAACCCACAACCACCACTTGCCTGTAATAATCCATAAAATACTAACAGGTATGTAATAGAACATATAATGAAATCATTTTAGATATAGGAGTGTCAGTAATATATATGTACCTCAATAGAACAAATATTTTGGGGGGAGAGAGGGATAGGGGGAGAGAGAGAGAGATAGTGAGAGAGAGAAGATATTTACATCCGCAAGATCCCAGATTGGGAACTCCCCACCACAAATTTCATATTGGGGCATGAGGGCTGGAGCGGCAATGTCATGGCTACTATTAACGTTATCACCTCCACCATCACCATTACTGGAAAATAGTTTTTAAATCCTCTACCATTAAAAATCTCTCAACCCCTCATTTTTTTTTTCAAAAGAACCGAGGCTTTGTGAAACCATTAAATAATAATGTTTGCCGATTTTGCATTTGGTATCTAAAAATTTAACTCTTTTTTTTTGTTTAAGATGTTGATTTGTCTTTTGATTTGATATTATTTTGATTTATCAAAGGTGCTTCTCTAATGTATCTCCTGTTGGTTTTTTATTTTATGGAAGTTAGAACTTGGGTAGATCAAATAGAATCAATATAAATGATTTAGATTTTCAAAGTCACTCCTTTGGGATCTAATGATTCAACCTTTATTTTCAAAGCTGGGATACATTATAAAATAATAGATCTTGCACAAAAAAGATGAAGATTGTGATCGTATTCAATGTACAAGACTTTCACTTTAGCACAAGGCATGAGAGATTAATATATCAAAAATTTTATTCCCAAAATTCAAAGTGACTATATTTAATGAGTTTCAAACCAAAGACCTATCATCATTGGATAGGGGTGTAACCAAGCCGAGTCGAGCCGAGTATTAGGCAGACTCGGCTCGACTCGGTTTTAAAGGAATAGGCTCGAGCTTGTTCGCGAGTCTGTTTATGAGCTGACGAGCCGAGTTTGAGGGTGCTCGGGCTCGGCTCGTTTAACTTACGAGTATGTTCACGAGCTTGGTTCACAAGCTTATTCACGAGCCTGGTTAACGAGATTGCTCACAAGCCTATTCATGAGCTTGTTCACGAGCATATTTATGAGCTGACGAGTTGAGTTTAAGGGTGCTCGGGCTCGGCTCGTTTAACTTACGAGCCTCAAAATGATATTTGGAAATTAAAGAAAATGTTCATCTAAAATAGCCAACATACAACTAAATTAAAAAGATAAGATAATTATAATTTAATTAACTGAATTGAAGTTCAAAAGTTAAAATATTCATCATGTTTATTTGTATGAAAAATTTCTTGTGCATCAAGCCTTCTCCATGTTCACGAGCATGTTCACAAGCTTGATTCACGAGCTTGTTCACAAGCCTGGTTAACGAGCTTGCTCACGAACCTGTTTACGAGCTGATGAGCCGAGTTTGAGGGTGCTCTGGCTCGGCTCATTTAACTTACGAGCCTCAAAATAATGTTCGGGATCGACTCGTTTAACTTAATAAACGAATTCGCGCGAGCTTCTAACGAGCCAAACACCGAGCAACTCGCAAGTAGCTCGGCTCAGTTAAAGCCCTAATCTTGTTCATGATGCTATCTTTGGTGGTGATCTTGAAGGTTATATTGGTACATCACATAATATATTATCTAAGTGGTAGTCAAGTATAGATAAGTTATTATAATAATAAAATAATTATTAATGATGGAATTCTTCTCCTAGTTGGAATTCCACATAAGATTTTTTTTTTTGATAAATAATAAATCCAAATAGGATTTCAACATCATATAATCTTGTTAATGATGTCATCTTTAGTGGTGGTCTTGAAGGCTATATTGATACATCACATAATATCTCATCTAAGTGGTAGTCAAGTAGAGATAAGTGATTATAATAATAAGAATAATTGTTAAGATGGAATTCCACACTAGTTGGAATTCCACATCGGACTTCGACATCACATAATGTTGTTCATGATGCCATCTTTGGTGATGGTCTTGAAGGCTATATTGATACATCACATAATATTTTATCTAAGTTTGATCAAGTAGAAATAAGTGATTATAATAATAAGACTAATTTAGGAATCATGATAGTGGTCATGTTACGGCAAGGGAGATAAAAACTCACAAAGATTAAACATTGATGCACAATATAAAAGATAAAAGAGAAAATTCACATACAAGTTCATTCAAATCATATATACATTACATTTACAAGTTCTTACATGGTAAATCAAAATATGTTGTAATTTCATTCATTCATGCCGCAACACTAGAGAATAAAATTATGATTTGAATTCTAAAGATTTTTAGTCGCAATAACATAAAATAGGTTGTTTATTCATTCATATCATGATACTAAAGAACAAATTTACTACTTAACTTCTTAAAAGTTTTAGTCATGACATAAAATAAGTTATGATTTCGTTCAAGTTGTGACTTTGCAATTCAGGTTGTGATATTGAATATAAAGTCTTCCTATCGTAAGCGAAAGCACAAGACTAGGCATTTTATAATATATAAAATAAAATTACATAAATAAAAAAATAAATTAATAAATAATATGGAATATTTTATAATTAATACTATTTTTTTAATTAATACTACTATCAAATTTTAATAAATTTTGATAATTTATAAAATAAATTTTTTTAATGTGTCCTTGCTCTTTTCCTTGTCCCTCTCTCTCGCTCTCACCCCTCTCCCCTCTATGCTGCTCCACAGAAAGGTCGAAGGAGCTCCATAGAGCTTCTCGTGAAGCTCGATGTAGCTTCGTCGAGCTCAATGGAGCTCCATCGAGGAGCTCCGTCAAGCTCCAACAAGCTTCATCATGGAACTCCAGGAGCTCCGTGTAGCTTAACGAAGCTTGTGTGGAGCTCCTTAGAGTTTGACACTTTTTTTTAACGCTTTGAGGTATTTTACGAACGTCTCACCTTGAGGCGCATGTCAAGGCAAAAAAATATTCCTTTAAAAACATTGGTAACAACACAAAATAAATTATGATTCTATTCAAGGTGAGACTGCACAATCCAGGTCACAACATAAATACATACTATAGCTTTATAAATATGAGTCAATCCAAATATTCTCTCACTTGGTGAATATTTTTTTATTCTAATTTTAGCTCTGCATCACTAGAACTTTTTTATTCGTGTCGGCATTTTGCAATCAAATTAATCTTGAATTAACTTGCTCTCTAATAAAATGATATTGAATGTCAATGTGCATTTGAGTATGAAATGTTAGATTTTTTTGCTAAATGAGTAATACTTTGAATGTTGTATCCGAGCAACAGTTTCTTTTGACTCAGAGCCAAACTTTGCCCTTAATCTTTTTATCTAGACAACTTTCTTATTTACTTAAGTAAGCATCATCTATTCTATCTCAGTGGATGAAAGAGTGACGACAACTTGCCTCTTGCTCATTCGGTTAACATATCCACCATACAAGTTGAACATATTAACTTGTGAATCTTTTGATATTTGCATCTTCATCCCAGTTAGCATCAATATTTTCATTAATTTCAAAGTTATTCTCATTGTTATTATCACGAAACAACCATGTAAGGTCAATAACATATGAAGATACTTTAACACCCTTTTAATAATATTCTAATGCTTCTTTCATGAGCTAGACATATATTTGCTCAATAATCACACAACATGTGAATATTGGGTATTGTACATATCATAATATATATCAAACTCATTGCAATGTTAGTGTGGAAAAAAAATTTTGGCCACAAATTATAATTGAGGAGAAAATATTTCTGAAAATAGACTCTCTTTCTTTAATTCTTATTATTTTACAATCAATACAATGATTTATTTATAGGCATTAGTTTGCCCTAATAAAACCGAAAATTAAAAATCATTATCACTATTGACTCTTGACATTTCATCTTCCCTATTGAAAACAAACATTTAATGTCTAAAAAAAAACTCTCCATTAAAAATTGACATTTAATGTTTATTTAACAAAACTCCCTTATAAACTTAAATGCTCATGCAATCTTTCATGCCGAGTAATCTTTTGCAGTTGTCGAATATTATCGTAGGTAGTGATTTGGTGAAGATATCTGCGACTTGGTCGCGACTTGCCACGTATACTAATTTTATATTTCCTTCTTTTACTTGATCTCGGATGAAGTGAAAACGAACGTCAATATATTTGCTTATCTCATGATTCACCGGGTTCTTGCTCAATTCAATTATTGATTTGTTGTCAACTCGTATCTCAGTTGCACCGAGTTGTTGCTCCATCTTGCCCAATAAATTTCTGAGCCATATCGCATGAAATACACAAAGATGCTGCCACATATTCAGCTTCACATGTTGAGAGTGCCACGATTGATTGCTTCTTTGAAAGCCAAGTAAATGACGTGTCGCCCATAAAAAACACAACCCAATGTGCTTTTCCGATCATTCAAGTCTCTGCACCAATCACTGTCGGAGTACCCGACCAACTTGTAATCTGCCGCATTTGTATAAAATAACCCGAGTGACATTGTTCCTTTAATGTATCGAAGGATTCGCTTTAACGCCTTCCAATATGAATAAATTGGCTCCCCCATGAATCGACTTACAATACCGATACTTAATGCAAGGTCCGGCCTTGTGCATGTGAGATAGCGAAGGCTTCCCACTAAACTCCTATATTTACTTGCATCGACTCGTTCTCCTCCATCAAACTTAGAGAGTTTTGTACCTGGTTCCATTGGTGTTGAAACCAGATTACAAGACTCCATCATGTACTTCTTCAAAATCTCCTTTATATATGCCTCCTGGGATACAAAAATACTCATTTTTTCTTGTTTTACCTCTAGACCAAAGAAAAACTTCATCAAACCCAAATCTGTCATCTCGAATTTCAGTGTCATTGTGCTCTTGAACTTTTGTATCATTTCATTATTATTTCCCATAAAAATGAGATCAACATAAAGAACAACAAATAACATATTACCTTCACTCTTCTTCACATAAAGGGCATGTTCATAAGGACATTGCTCGAACCCGTTCTCTTTGAAGTATGTATCGATACGAGTATTCCATGCCCGTGATGCTTGCTTCAACCCATAAAGTGTCTTCTTCAATTTCAATACCTTCTTTTCTTCTCCAATTTTCATGTACCCGGGTGGTTGTTTAATATAAACTTCTTCTTCAAGCACACCATTTAGAAATGCTGATTTGACATCCATTTGTAATATCGGCCAATTGAGCTGAGCTGCTTGTGAAATGAGCAATCTGATTGTCTCCATTCTTGCAACGGGAGCAAACATCTCGTCATAGTCAATTCCAGCCTTTTGCTTGTATCCCTTTGCTACTAAGTCTCGCCTTATACCGTTCTATCTCTCCTTGGGCACTCATCTTTCTCTTAAATACCCACTTAACATCAATGGGCTGAGTTCCTTTTGGCAATTCTGCTAACTCTCATGTGTTATTGCGATCTATTGCTTTAATCTCCTCGTCCATGGCAGTTTGCCACTTCTTGTCTTGCACCGCCTGTTCAAAGCTTAAATTTTCGGAATTTACCAAAAGACATACAAGGTGTACCTCATTTGTTGAATCATACAAATCTAGTAAGCTTCGCATCTTAGGTTGTCGCGGTTCATCTTCATCATCAATGGTTTTAGAATTTTTCGGTATAGTTGTTGGCATAACAATTGATGATTCTCCAACATCAATGATATCCTATGTTGCTTTATTTCAATCCCATTCATTTGCTTCATGGACTCGTACATCACGGCTCACTAGAATCTTCTTGCTTATTGGGTCAAATTGCTTGTATCCTTTTGTTTTCTCATCATACCCAATGAAAATATATCTTTTGCTTTTGTCTTCGAGCTTTATTCTTCGCTGATCCGGCACATGTGCGTAGGTCAAACTGCCGAATACTTTGAAATGAGAGACTGTTGGTTTTTGTCCACTCCATGTCTCTTGTGGTGTTTGATCATACAACTTTGAATGTGGACACTGATTTTGAACATAGACGGTGCATTACATAGCTTCCACCCAAAACTCATTCGGCATTTTCTTGCTTTTGAGCATTGACCGAACCATGTCAAGAATGGTTCGATTCTTCCTCTCGGCTACACCATTTTGCTGTGAAGAGTATGGTGCGGTTAAAAATCGCCTTATGCCTTGCTCCTCACAATACTCCATAAAAATTATCGAAGTGTATTCGCCGCCTCTATCGGATCGTACAAATTTAATATATCTACCAGTTGTCTTTTTCACCAGCACTTTGAATTTTTTGAACACCTCAAATGCCTCGGATTTTTCTTTCAGAAAATAAACTCAAGTTTTTCGTGAGAAATCATCAATAAAAGAAATGAAATACCTTTTGCCGCTGAAAGATTCAGGGGTGATTGGTCCACATATGTCGAAATGAATCAATTCGAGATGTTGCTTAGCCCGATACTCTACCTTCTTTTGAAATAACATTCTTGCATGCTTTCCGAGCACACATTCTTCACAAAATTTTCCCTCGTATTCCATGTCTGGTAGTCCGTGCACCATGTTCTTCTTTGCCAACTTGTTTAGGTCATCATAATGTAGGTGACCAAAACGAAGATGTAATAGTGAAGCCTTGTCTTCCACATTGACTTGCAAATATTTTCCTCGTACACTTCTCAAATTCAGCTTATACATCCGATTTCTTCTCATTTCAACTTGTGCAACTGAACGCCCTTGTTTGTCTTTCAATAGTAATATTCGGTCTTTCATAAAAACCGAATATCCTTTCTCTATGAGTTGCCTCATACTTAAAATATTGCTCTTGAGGTCTGGTACGTAATACACATCTTGGATTGACCCAATAAAATCATCTTTTTGTACATAATAAATCGTACTTTGGTCTTTTACCTCAACCTTTGAGTCATCTCCAAACGACATAGATACAGCTTCAACCTTTCGCATTTCTTTGAAATAATGCTCATGCCCACACATGTGGTTGCTTACAGCTGTGTCAAGGTACCATACCATGTCATTGTCGGTGTTGACTTTGTTATATGTCATTAAGAGAAAGCCTTCTTCCGCCTCGTCATCTATGGCTAGATTGGTTGTCTCTTCCATCCTTTTTTCAACTCGACATTCTTTTGCAAAGTGTCTCACCTTTCCATAATTATAACATTTATCAGAATTACAATCTTTCGCATAGTGACCATATTTGTCACACTTGTAGCACTCGAAGTTGGAATAATTTGACCGACTGCCTCTTCCACGACCGCGTCCTCTTCCACGCCAATTTTGTTGGTTTGATTGCCCCTTTTCCTCATGATATCCTTCTTGACTGCGGCTTTTCCCACCGCGAATATTTCCTAGACCACCATGGCCTCGCCATTTACCTCGAAAATTTTGAGAATATAATACCTTTTCGTCATTGAACGATGCTTTAGTTTGAAGTGCTTGCTCAAGTATCTCCTCATTTTTCTTCTTCTTACGATATTCATGTGCCATTAGGGAACCTACTAGCTCATCGACTGTGAACGTTGCTAGATCCTTTGACTCTTCTATGGCACATACCACATTCTCAAAACTGTCAGTTAACGACCTTAGAATCTTTTTCACGACTCACGCATCGGATAACTTTTTTCCGTTTCGGTTGAGTTAATTTACCACGGTTTGAACACGCGTGATATAATCGGACACACCTTCTGACTGCTTCATTTTCATGCTTTCAAACTCGTTGCGAAGAGTTTGAAGACGAACTTGTTTAACTTGGTCGGCTCCTTTGTACGTAGTCTCCAAGATGCCTCACGCTTCTTTTGAAGTTTTTGCACTCGCAATCTTCTCAAAGCCCGATTCATCAACAGCTCGGAACATGATGCATAATGGCATCTTATCTTTTGATCGCGTCTCTTTCAACGCCTTATTTTGAGCCATCGCATATCCTTCGGTAGATTCAGGTTCTTCAAAACCTTCTTGAACTACCTCCCAACAATCCACAGAACCGAGAAGAGCTTTCATTTGGATACTCCAATTCTCGTAATTCACCTTCATTAATCGAGGCAGTGGGACATTATTGATTATACTCCCCATCCCTCCTATACCAAATTGTGAAAAAAAAATTTTGGCCACAAACTATAATTGAGGAGAAAATATTTCTGAAAATAGACTCTCTTTCTTTAATTCTTGTTATTTTACAATCAATACAATGATTTATTTATAGGCATTAGTTTGCCCTAATAAAACCGAAAATTAAAAATCATTATCACTATTGACTCTTGACATTTCATCTTCCCTATTGAAAATAAATATTTAATGTCTAAAAAAAAACTCTCCATTAAAAATTGACATTTAATGTTTATTTAACAGTTAGCATATAGAATGAGAGTCATCTTATTTTTTTCCTATTGAGTAGTAGGACATTGCTCTGTTGTCAATTTCATTCTAGTCAAAATAAGATTTATTACCGGCTTGCAATCAAATATGATGCATTTATGAAATATTCTCTCAATATATTTTTGCTGCCCAAGGAATGATATTTTCTTATCTCAATTTTTTTGAATTTGTATGCCTAGTCATATGTTTGTTGCTCATAGATATGTTAAGTTAAATTTTTTTGCTAAAAACTATTTCTTTACATTGATCATTTTTTTTACTAATTTTAAATCATAATATATCATTAATATATAAGGTTAGAATAACTAAGTTATTACCTAACCATTTTGTATGTATATAATAGTCGGTCTCACATCTATTAAATCCTGCTATAAGACATACAACTCAAATTTTGATACCAGATCATCAGAGATAATTTTAGCTCATACAATGATTTTTCTATTTTGCACATCAAGTTTTCCTTGTCTTTCACCTTGAAGTTGTTTGGCTACTTTGGATAGATCTCTTCCTTCATGTTTCTATGAAGAAAAATCATTTTCACATGCAATTACTCAACTTCCAAATCACATCTAGCTATAGCAATCATCTTCACTATTGGTAAGAAAAATTCATCATAGTTAATGCCATCAACTGTTAATATCTTTTGGCAATCATTATTATCATATACTTCTTTGTCTTTCTATTAGTCTTTATTTTTTTTATTTGAATACTTGCTTGCTTTATATTATTTTTTGATCTAAGGACAACTTCACAAGATTCTAAGTGTTCTTATTCCCCAATGACTATAGCTCATGTTCCATGTTATGCTCCCATTGATTTGATTTCTGAGAGGTTCCTGTCTCCTTCAAAGTATGAGCTCATCTTCTATAACATCTAGTATATTGTATGCACTGCTAACATACCCTATAGGTGAGTTTCTAACGCATGTAAATTTACTTAATGTTGGTGCTATCTCATTTGTTTCTTCCTCGATAGAATCTTTGAACTCTATCTATATTATTTCTTTATGAAGAGTATATGTGTCACAAGTGGAATGTTATCACAACATATTTTATGATGTCGTGACTCACTTTTTTCATTAATATCATCTATGTCGTGACTAGCTAGAACTTTTCTATTATTGTACTCCTTAAACAAGATATTTTTGTTGAAGATGATTATTTCTGTCTTTGGGTTCTAAATCTTGTAGTATATGATATTTTTTTGTAGCCAATTAACTTGTATTTTACTGATTTGAAGTTTAATTTATTTTTTTTTCTTTGGCATATAGAAGTATACATCATATTCAAAGACTTGAAGGTGTGATGCACTCAGCTTTCTTCCATATAATACTTCAAATGATATTTGATTTTTCAGGCAACGTGTGTTAATTATTTTAGTCTAAAACTTTGACTCTAAATCTGCTCAACTTCTTATGTACCTCGCTTTCTTCTTTAATATTTTATTTAGTCTTTTAGTTATTCTCTTTTGTAGTGTTATCCTGATTGTGTTCTGCCTGATAATACTCTGTTCAATATAAAACTGATCAACCATAAAAAATTTTACTATTTTTCATGCACATAATCTCAATATTCTTAATGAACAGGTTTTTCATCTTAATTTTGAATTTTTTGAACTTTTTCAATACTTGAATTTTTTTGAATGAAGTAGATCGTCGCATATCTAGAGAAATTATTAACAAACAACATATAATACTTTGATCTTCCAAATAATTTTTATTTTTTCTAGCAAGTTACTGTGAATTAAATCCAGCACAACTATTGGTCACGTTGCTATAGATTTGAATTTTACTTTTTTTTTTTACTTTTTGTATAAGTAATTCTTGCAAATTTTAAATTTTATAGTAGCCAGAATTCTCTCATTGTTGTGTCCTAGTCGTGATATCACAATATGATTTAATGTTATGGTACTATATTTTCATGTTGTGACGCCTAAATTATTGATTTTCATGATTTTTTTTCCTCACAAATGCAAGAGTCACTGACAAGAGACATGATAGTACTTGCCAAAAGCTTGTACAAGATTTCATGCCTTGTACCCTAAGCAAACACTATTGTTCCTTGTGACATTTTGAAAACTTTTCATCATAAAAAAATCATACACTAGCTTTAATTATCACACATTTTGATCTTCCTTAGTGTAATTTTTGTTTTGCTTATATGCTGATCTAGACTTCTTTCTTCAATTCTCTCCCTCACAAATGATGTATCCTTAGCATATTTTTTTAGAGGTGTCAAATGGGTCGGGCGGCCCAAGCATGACATGAGGTATGACTCAACTGATTCGTACTTAGCCTGACATGGCACGATCCAAAATTGTGCCTGAACTTGAGTCATGTTAGCCTGAGGCATAGCTCGTGTCATGCTGGACTACGGGTTGTTGTGCCTCATGCAGGGCTAGGCACCTCCCGCATGCTTGGCCCATTGGTATTGCCTACCGGCATTGTGACCATGACTTGGGACTACACCCGCGAGGCGTGACCTCGGATCTTGGACCCACCACATCCATATGGTAGGTATTTTAAATTATAAATGTATAATTAAAATTTAAACCCCAATCCAAACTTGATCTACCATTTTGACATGGTAGATCGACCCTTTGGGAGATAAGTCCCAACGACTAAGAAAGTGCATGTGCGTCTCAACCCATTGGGTGCATCGCAACATTTGGCGAACATGCACATGCTAACATGTGCATGTGAGAGTGAGTATATTTAATTTTTTTTTTACGGTTTTACCTAAGCTATTACAGAAACATATCCTGGCTGTTGGGGTTCATTCCAACGACAATGTAGAAATTTGATGGTTGTAAGATTTTTGCCCCTATATATATTAAAAATAAGTAAATTTTTTTAAATATATATATATTATTTAAATAAAAAAATCTATAAATATAGATTAAGTATTTAGAAATTTTCATTTTCAGTTTTAAAATTTGTTCCTCTCTACTCTGTGCTCTCCTTTACTTTGCTATTTCACTCTCTTATTCTCAAATTTTAAAATAGTGTATAATTTTATTTTGTTTTCTAATTTTCATTCTATGCGAGACTATAGATGCGGTTCTACCTTTTGGAAGTTAGAAGCTAGAATGGAATGACACCTCCAGTTGTAGTTATGTTAACTAGAGGTGTCAAATGGGCAAAGTTGCTAGGCTGGGCCAAGTTGGGCCGAGCGAGCCGGCCCATTTTTTGGTAGCCTAATCGGGATATTGTGTCATGCTCAACACAACCTGGTATAGTAACCATGTTGTGCTATGCATGACACGGCTTGAGAACTGTCGGCCTGGCATGACCCGTCAACTCGGTGGTACCAGTTCGGGCTGGGTCGTGCCTGGACTTGTCAGGTTGGGCTCGATCATACCTGATTTTTCCAACTAAATTTTTTAAAAATTTTGGTTAGGTTCCCTAGCTGGTTTACCATGCCATCGGGCTAGGCACACAGGCCGTGCCTGACCCGATACGAGGCATAGCTCGTGTTGGCCTAACTTTGAATATGACTCCAAATTGTGTCGTGCTGGGTCTGGAACGGCAGAATCGGGTCTCAGGCTAGACCCCGGGCCGTTCAACCCATTTGACATCTCTAACGTTAACGCATAAAAGTACCAAGATTTGAATAATTTTTTTGTTGTTTATAAAAAATAGACTTGTTTAATTATTTTTTAAACAAAAAAAATCAATGATTAATAGTTAATATAATGATAATGAAATTAATATTAATTTAGATATGAATAATTATGATAATCTTCTGGAAATATCTGAGATCGAAATTATATTTTTTTTCATGCCCTCAACTCAAACTCATATCTAAAAAATAAAAAATTAGAACTTAATTTGTTTGGACTCACACTATAAGATAATAAAAAATAAATATTTTAGGGGTATAGATAAATAATAGACATAATATATATTGTCAAAAAATATATACATATAAGAGTACATGTGACACAAGCTATCTAAAGAGACATGCTAATTAATACAACAAAAAATATGATACATTAGATCTAACCCAATTGAACAAGAGCGGTGAGATATCTGAAGCTGGATCTATTTCAATTTTTTTGATTCTATTCATATATCTTAATGATTTAGGGAGGAAAAGAATGATCAAATTAATTATTATCATGATTTTTTTGATTGAATTTTTAGAGGATTCTATGGTAATCAATATCATACAGACCTACTTCCAGTCAACTTAGTATAGTTCACAAGTCGGATAATTCCAAATAATGAACAAACAAAAAAATATCAAATATAAATACCTCCCCCTTTGGATGGGGGTGCACATGTTACAAACTCCCAACTTAAATGATAAAAAAGCAATATTTATTACTCTGAGAAAACTACGTAAAAATATATGTAGTCTGATGGTTGATAAATACATAGGCAAAATAGGTGTCAAATAGGTCAGGCCGGGCCAGGCCGGGCATGGCCAGCCCAGTTTTAGGTGGCCCAACCGGGCACCAAGTTGTGACTAGGTCGGCACAGTATTTTCTGGCCAGGCCCGGCACAGCCCGTAGGCCCGGTTGGTCGAGAAACCATGTCGGGTTGGGCCCATACAAGCCGATTTTAAATTTTTAATAATTTTTCTTGTTTATGCCTAAGTTTATACTTTATATGTTTAAGTTTTATGTTTTAAATTCTTTAAAAATTAAAAAAAATTATTATTATTTATTTTTGTAATTAGTTAATATTAATTATTTTTAATACTTTATAATTAAAATGTGTTAATGCATATCAGATTATCAATGTTAGACTGTAAGTATATGAAATATGAATTAATAAAATATTAAAACTTAAATATGAATAAAAATTTAAAACTAATATAAAATACAAATTCAAAAATAATAAATATTCAAATTTCAAATTTCAAACATCAAATGCATTAATCCAAAAAGGCACAAATTATAATCACAAGCTAAAGTCTCAAAGTAATATCACATCTACAAATTAAATAAATACAAATACAATATAAATGAGTAAATCAAAATCAAATATCAGAACAAACATAAGTATCACAATCTGGCAATCATCAACCATCAACATTATCAATTGTCATATCATCCTCAATATCAATATTATATGGATCATTATCAGCAATCAAATCCTCCACTTTTATTGTAGTCCCAACACGATCATGGATGTCAAAGCTCGAATATTCTCAATCTTTCATACATGCTAAAGCCTCGATAAAATCTTGACGTATTCTTCTTGATCTCTTATCCAAAATTACATTCACAACAATAACAAAAAAAGACTTCGATACTATGCTTGATACCAGAAGAGTCAGTAGAACTTGTATCATCTTAGATAGTAAGGAAAAAGTGAACTCATATGATTTTCACTACTATAATATATCAAGATTCTTATTATCAGAATGTAATAAAATTAAGTAGTAATCAGTATTTAAGTACCGAGACAGCTTACACATATTCGATGGTCAATCTCATTATTTCTCTGTTAGTAACTAAATGAAAAAGTCATCGTCTCTGAATATGATATCTATGTCCGTATTCGGAGCATCAATGCTACAACTACCATACCTAGTATCGTGGCATGTAAACAGTTCAAACAACTTCTTATGAATGAACCCTTCAGGTGGATATTCAAAGTTTATGTACGAGAAAATATAAGTCAAAATATGCTCAACTCCTTCCACCTTAACCCTGGGGTCCATACAGGCAACCAGACAATAAGAAGATATAATGATAAACAAGTACTTTAAGTACATAATTTTCATCTCTACAACCATATCACTAAGTGTTAGGTCATTTTGATACTTTCTAAACATGCTACTAATGTTGCATATGTACCTAAGTACAATGCAAGTCATATAAGTATAAACTGACGAACACATATTCGTCATGCCATAAAAAATCTACCAGAATTTAATAATTATAATTTTTTTAACCCAGTCAGTATCGTCAATAATAAGTCTGACTCTTATTATTAACGTAGTCAGATATCACGTATTCGTATCCAACATCGGGTAAGTATAATTCTAACAGTATATTACATCTAATTAGAATTTCTTCTTAAGATTCACAAACAAATTGAGACTACCGAACTACTATTATCTGCAAGACGTGTGAATATATTTTAGTGAGTTGCATACATTTTCCAAAGTAGGAGTGCACACCTTCATCCTAGCTTGTATAATCAAGTTAATCACGTGACACATGGATCTAACATAAAAATTTTCTCCTAATGATTTATCTCTAATATTCCTAATAAACATGTTAAACACTACTTCATTATTAAATACATTATTGAATATTATACTAAAAATTTTATTTTAAATTTTATATTCTTAAAAGATCAACATGCACTTAAAAATGACATGGTTATCATGAGAATAAAGAATATCAAAAAATTCTAAATTTTTTTATTTAGAATTCATTTTAATTCTAGATAGTAGGCGGTGAGACATGCAAAAGATCCATCGTCATGACTAATCCAGATATCGAACGTCACGAACACAACTCTATTATATTCCATAAATTTAATAATTATTATTTATTTTTCTAACTAATAATAATAAGTATGTCGTTCTTGGATGTGGACCTAGGAATCCTATAATAAGTAGGCTAAAAATATGTATACATGATACTGACTACCCTTGGATCTTCCGAAAATTTATTCAAATAACCCACCACTAAGTAGAGTTTGCCTAGAATCTAATGCGCCATGTTTTTTTATACATAGTTGTATGCCTCTTAAGATGCATAGTTCCACACAAACTTTTACAACTTAAAAATTTTTTACAATATTTGTACTGTGCCGATTTATATTTAATACTTCTAATTTTTTTTGTTTAATTATATTAAAGTGAGTTCAAACTACTAAAATTCTTCTATTTTTTTATTTTTTAGATGTTTGGCTATAGATGACCGGAGAAACTAAAATTTTGACAGTCTCAGACCTTTCCTTAGGATATTCATTTTATAAATTAAAATTAATTTAAATTTTTGTTATTTAATTTACTATTTGTCATTTTTGAATTTTTTTTTAGACTAGAGAGTTGAGAGTAGAGAGAGAGAGAGAGACTAGATAACTAATTAAAAAATATGAAATATTCATAAACCAATATATATTAAATTTAGATTTTTTATATTTATACCACACGTGCACCACAAATCCAATGACCAAAGCCGAGTAGTGAGTCCCGAAGATAGAAATCCCAAAATCCCAAAAAAAAAAAATTAGAGAGAGAAAAAAAAAGAGCAAGAGCCAAGATTAATGTTTTTAAAAAACATATTTCTTAGAGTGAGGAAGAAAAAAGATTTTCAAAATAATTTTTTTAAGTAATTTTTAATTTTTTAAATCATTAAAAAACTTGTAGAATCCTTAGGACTATCGGATTCTGCCCCTAGCCGTTAGAGACAAAATCTAACAACTTAGATTCAATTTTTTTTTACCATTTGGGTCGGTTCAGCCATTTAACCGATCCAAACAGACTCATTCCAAAAGTTTCGGCTTCTAGAATGGAAGGAATCGGGCCTCAACCTCGGATCGAAAAAGACTGTGGGTTGAGTTCGGGCCTGACAGAACTTTCAAATCCATCGAGCCTCAAGTTTTCAGTTCAGGTTGGGGGCGTCGTGGTGGGTGGGTCGGGGCATTTCTCGGCTCATGCCGAGAAATCGTGCCCACGGGCCTCGGTACCAAGTCGTGCCTGGCTCTATACCGAGTCGTGCCCACGTGGCCCGATTGGCCTTAACACAACACATCACGGCTTGTGCCGTGAACAAGCCTAGCACGGGCACGAGCACAGGTCATTCTCGTGTCGTGCCGAGCCAGACCCAGCTTGACACCTCTAAGGCAATAGCAATCGAAATATCATGAATCTTCTTTCAAATGAAATAAAATCAACCTTAACATGCTTCATCCATTAAGAAAATATCATATTGACAATAATATTTCAGAATATAGGATCATCATAGTAAAATATCATCAATCTCTAAACTAGTAGGCAAAATTCTTTCAAGAATCAACTAATCTATTGTGACTTACAAGTAGCCAATATCATACTCAGGTACTTTACTTTTACATTAGATTTTGAAACAAATGTCTGCCTTTGTACTTTTAAGAAAAGAGATTGCCTACAAAAAAAAATCTATGATAAATTTCTTCTATGTGATCAACTAAAATTTAAATATATCTACTTGATTATGCTCATGTATAAATGTCTGAAAGAATTTAAAAAATAATAAACTATATTAACAATATAGATAATATCTAATTTGTTCACTATCAGATAGTTTAGTTTTTCTATGATCAAAATTGTGAAAGATGCAAGGTTCATTTAAGGTGCAGGCTTTGTTATGTGAGGAACACCTTATAATACACATATTTTTTAATCAATATTATCAAATTTAACATATTATATTTAATTTTATAGCAATAATAGAAAAAGATTTATTAATAATAATAATAGACAACTCATTATGTTATTAATATACATATATATATATATATATATATATATATATATAATTAGATAAAAAGTTATTTATACAAACAGTTAACTTTCTATTAATTTATTTATAAATAAATTATTCATTATTATTTATTTAAAAGTAGACCATATATTTTTATTTATTTAAAAATAAATAATTTATTATTACTTATTTGAGAATAAAGAATTTTATATTATTTGCTTATATATAAATAATTTATTATAAATAAATAAATAACTAGATAAATAAGTAAATTTTCTCATTCAAATTATCATAAGTAAAAAATATAAAAATTGATTAAGCAAATAAATTCATAAAAAAAATATAAATAAGCAAGGTGGTAGAAAAGCAAGCCTTTTTGGAGCCTCACGCCTAGCAAAAGGCATGCGCCATGCGCGCCTGAACTGCACCTCTCTGAAGGCACTACGCTTGACCTCAGGTGAGGTGCTACAATAGGGAGTCGTGTCACTTTGCACCAAGGCACGCATTAAGCATGTCTTTCACAACAAGGCTTATGATTCTCTTATATCAAGTAAAATCAACTGATAAATTTATATATAGATCAATTTATATTTAGATCAAACTGCGAGTCAACAGATCTGCATTCATATGTACCAAGGTTGAATAAAATATTCAAAATATATCTCCTTAGAGAAAGAAATATCATATCTCTAAAGTATTCAACCTCAATAAATATTATAATACTTAAGTCCCAAATTTTTTATCTGAAACTTAATCTATGAAAATAAATTTAATTTTGATATATTTATTATTAATATCATATATCTAATTGATCATCTCATATAATCAATATATTATCAATATTTATTATTAATATCACATATAAATCTCATGATCTACTTTTTAAAAAATAATAATAATCTAAGAAATATCTCCTAAAACTAAATGTGATAAGTATCAAAGATAATATATTAAACTATATCATAGGAGACTATTTCATATTATATAGGATCTTCTGTAACCTACATATATATTTGAGCTCCTAGAAGAAAATAAAAATAGACTATTTTATGTTAGTTTATTTCTAGTAGCTACAACATAAACACTTGAGGGATGTAAAATATAAAATAACCTAAATAATGTTAATCACCACTGCCAATACTTCCACAAAGTAGTTGATCCACTATGACTTACAAGTAGTCAATATCATTGTCATATATTTTACCTCTACATTAAATTTGAAACAAATATCTTCCTTTTTATTTCTAAGAGACGAGATTACCTACAAAAGAATTAAAAAAAATCTATGAAAATCTCTTCTATATGATCATTTGAACCCAACTAAAATCTAAATATCTATACCCAAATATACCCATGTCTCTAAATATATTATTAAATCTTAGAACTTTTTTCACATATCTGAAAATTCCGAGCACACAACTATATAAATTTATCTAGACTCTAGAAGAATTTAGCAAATAATTAATTTTATTAAATTAACAAAATCCTGAGCACAACAACTGTTTGATAGTTTAATTTTTCTATAATTATCTATGAAGCATAATTATATGGAAATGGATAAGAGTGTCCGTGTGTCGGACACATGGACATACGGATACACTCAGGATATGCATCGGATACGTATCTAATACACCACGTGGAATATCATTGACCAAATAAAGATCAAATACATGTCAAACACTGCTTAGATACGTATCCAACACGGGGGGCTATCAGATTTTGATTCAGGAACAGGGGGTGCTACTGCCAATATTTTTAATAAAAGATAATTATTTTATTTTATAAAAATAATTATAAATATTATTTTATTTTATTTTATAAAATACCTAATATTTTTTAAAAATAATTATAAATATTATTTATAAATATAATAATATTTATAAATATAATTATTTTTATTTTTATTTTATTTTATCATGTTGTATCATAATCGTATCTGTATCATAGTTTTAAAAAATTTACCGTGTTCCCGTATCTCGTCGTGTCATAACCTAGTATCCGTATCCGTGTTTGTGCTTCTTAGATAATTATCTTATATCTAGTAGAATCAACTAATGAACCAATATTTATATATAAATTTATATTTAGATCAAGTAGTGAGTCAATAGATATACATTCTTACATATCAAGATCATATTAAATATTTAAAGTAAGTTATCTTTGAGAAAGTAATATCATGTCTCCTAAATATTCAATTTAAATGCCTAATAAATACATAAGAAGTCCCAAATTTTTATCTAAAACTTAGTATATAGAAATAAGATTAATTATGATATATTCAATTGATCATCTCATATAATCAAAATATTATCAATATATACTATTAACATCACATAAAAATCTCATAATCTACTTTAGAAAAAAAAATAATAATCTAAGAAACATCTCTTAAAACCAAAATGTGATAAGTATCAAAGAAGATCATCTCAACCATATCACATTAGATTATTTCATATTATAAAGGATCTTTCATAATCTACAAACTATATATGAGCTCATAAGAATAATAAATTTTAGTGGCTATTACATAAATATTTCTTCATTGATATCACCATGAAAGAATATAGCCCTTACATCTAGTTGATATTCGATTCACTTGTGGAATGCAATAATATAAAATAATAATCTAAAAAGTATTTATTTTGACCACAGAGAAAAATGTTTCTCCCTCACCAATAATAAGAATACAGCCCTTACATCTACTGCATAACAATAATTAGTTGAAAGTTAAGTTGCTACCAACTTAACTTTCAACTAATTATTCTTTCCTTTCAGTCCTATCTACGCCTTATAAATTCATCTAAATATCATCACTGATTTCTAAAGATTTTATTTTAGAATGCTATTTTAAGTAAGAATAGATATGATTATGTTTAATTCATCTAATATAGTACGTCATCATCTTGAATGACTAATTATTTAAAAAAAAAATAATTTGAATCTTATAATTATCAAGAAAAAATAAGATACTAGAATATGTAATACTAAAACAAAAGTACTCAAGACCATATGTGTTGAGTAAAAAATTTAATTAATTCTTTCAGTAAAATAATCTAAAAATTCAAATTACTATAAACTAAATTACCTGAGATAATATAAGACTATAAATATGTATTTATTTAATATATAACATCAAATTGGAATCATCAAGTCATTTAAATATTCATCTCCCTCTCCAAGGGAGACACACACCTCATGTTCAGTGAGATACCCACACTAGGCTCCTTACTTGGCACAATGCCCTAGAGAGGTATTTTTCTCAAAGTTAATCATGGTAGTCATATCATGTATAGGCATAGGAGCATATTCAACAATTAACCCTACATGAGGAGTATTGATTGGACACGAGAAAGAAAAACCACAACAATGTCTAAATGTGCATTTTCTTGAATTGAATCTCTATATAACTTATTCTCGAAGAATATCATATCAGTCTTCATAATGACCCTTCCGATCTCTGATGAATAACACATATTTCTTCTAAGTACTTGAGTACCCAATAAAGATATACTTAATGACACGTGTAATATTCTCTCTACTAAAGAGAAATTATGAACAAAGAAAATATATTTAAAAATTAAATAAAAGATAAAAGACTCTTTCCTAGATTTATGAGATACAATATGTGAAAATATAACATTCGATTAATTACGAAATTAGCAGTACAAATAGAAATTAGGTCAGGCAAGCCTGGCGTAGCCTGGGTTGTGCTAGAAATTAGAATGTAGGGTCTGACCTGCATACCAAATTTACATTCAATAGGACATGACCCAAGTGGCTAGCTAGTGTATGCCAAAATCAACACGACCTAGGTCATGACTTCAAGCTCAGACAAAACTTGATTTGATGAGTTACGTAAATTCAAGCGTCATTTTTTAACATTCCAAATAAGGCACCTGCATTTCACGTACCTTTTTTTTTTTTAATGACCTAGAGTCCTCTAGTCCTCAGGTTGATCGGGTCAACCATGAACGATGACATTAATGCATCATGCATGTGCTCACATGTATATTAACTTTCACTGTGTTAATTATAAATAAAAGATAAATAAAAAAATATTTTAATTTTATGAGATTTTGCATCATGATAGTTATGTCATGTATGACAATCTTAATTATATCTTTAAGAAATATGAATTATAAAATAAAATATATAATATAATATTTAATAATATGATTAATAATAATATCGCAATAAACTTATTCATAAGAAGCAATAGACAGAATCTCCTAGCTAAAATTTTTCATATTAAATATGTGTATCATATAATTTAT
Organism: Sapria himalayana; assembly: GCA_029783825.1. Lineage (NCBI taxonomy): Eukaryota > Viridiplantae > Streptophyta > Magnoliopsida > Malpighiales > Rafflesiaceae > Sapria > Sapria himalayana. The sequence continues at coordinate 591,143 of JAREIK010000654.1, read as the reverse complement.
TATATGAATAATTCAAAATATTTTAAAATATATTATAACATCTATTAAACTACAAAAAATTTGTAGTCAATGTAAGTCAATAGACATAAAAAAAATTCCCACTAAAAAATGAAACATAATTAGAATTCAATATACTTAATATTAAATTCATATATTAGTTACCAACATATTATATTCAACTTTGTGATTAGTAAAATCAGCAAAATCATATTTAATGAATTAAATTGGTACATGATATTGTCATTTTTTAAATGCATTATATTTTATAATGTTACAAAGAACTTGTGTTTGTCTCTATACACTCTCATATCTTTTATTTTACGTAAATGCATATATAATATGAGAAATATGTTTAAATAAAATAAAGAATGCTCATTCTGCCTCTTTATTACATAGTTGTCTATATGGATCCAAAGGATGACATTGAAGAAATTGAAAGTACTATGAAATTTATATTTGTTTGTATAAATAGACCACAAAAACTAAATGATAAAATTTATGAATAATTACATTATTATTTAAATATTATAAAAATAAATATATTAGTTATAGCAAGCTTTTAAGTATAGTGCATTTATGAATATTTTACTAAGATACATATGCATAAGTTGTCAATATATTTAGACACTAATTATTATTTTATCTTGTCCACATTAATATAAAAAATTTTATAATATTGAATTAGTCGAAATCATATGAATTTATATTTCCCATATTATCTAAAATAACATATGATCTACTGACTCCTCTAGTATCTAGTATAGTATTAAAATTTTTTTTATGTTCCGATTATTTTAGATAGAAAGACAAAACCTTCAATCAAAGATTTTTAAAATGCTAGTATAATTAAAAGATTAAGAAGATACATAGATAGACCGCTCAATACTAGAACTATTCTTCTTTAATTTACACTGAAACCAAAAATTAGAACTAGAGATCAAAATCAAACAAAATTACCTATGATCATTATTCAATACCATGCACCTGAAGCTTTAGCTGATATTTGACGAGTATTAATATTTTTTTTATCATTTTCAATAAATCTTTTTAAAATCCGAGTGTGTATTTCTTATATATTTATTGTATTAAATCATATTTAAATATTAAAATATACACTTTAAAAAAATCATATTTTATTAAAATATGATTTTATATATTAAAATATTTTTTTAAAAAAATCATATTTTATATATTAATAATATATAATATATGTAGTGTGCAGTGCCAGCCTGGATCAAGCCAAGCAAGCTAGCAGGCTCTACACCGCGCCCACCCCCAACCCCTAGGCTAGAATGGTTTGATCCAACCTAGCATGCACCACACTTAGACCCAAGTTAGCCTGGGTTAGGCATGTATTGGGCTTGGACGACCCATACCCCACAATCCATTCATTTCAATAAGAATGAGGATCATACCTAACCCATCACGAATAGGATTGCAAACAAGCCACCCGGACATATCGGACTACCTTCATTAGCATGCATGTTGAGCCGTTTGTCACCTATAGTTAATCTGCACATCAACAATTAATAGTATCATATATATGAAATACCCCAGAGAACATATAGAAATAGTCAAGTCTCAAACCCTCTTACAATTATTGCAAGAGTCAAACACACAGTACAAACTAAGATCAATTGATTGTCAAATGTGCACCAATAGAAGTGTTTTTCCAATAAATAACTCGTGTAATCTTGAGTCACAAACCAAATCTTTACCTACATAGCACACACAAAAATATACAAAATTGAGTTCAACCCTTTTTATTTTTTTTATCTCAAAAAAAAACTAAAAATACACTAAACTTCCACATCAGTATCAAATTGAAGACAAAAATTATACGAAATATCATGATTTTATGCAAAACTTTCTAAAACAAAGTTCCAAACAATTTTAACACACACACACACACAATGAAAGAATTTTGTACTGACATTGTCATGCTAACCACCATGAGGTCAATATGCATTCACCGAAGAAGGCTTCTAGACCACCATAAACATGTTTTCGAAAATCAAGTGATCACAAAATACCCGGGAAACCCCAAGAGAGTTCATTGTACATGCATTTTTATTTCAACTCAATAGAATAAAGGCACAACCAATGCCATCGCTAACCATTAATGATTACTATTGTCAGCAACACCAGAAGATGCATCATCACCCACACACCCCAATACAACTATTATTTCACCAAAACTCTTTTAATATTATGTTGATGATGCTGAATTTAGACTTCAATCATAGTATTTTTTTTTTCAAGGAGAAAGCTACAAGAGAGAAATGAAGAGGAGAAAAACATAAAAACTCAAACTTTATTATAAGTTGGATCAACTCTCATAAAGTCTTCCTACTTTATACTTTATTATAATTTTTTTCTAAGACAACAAAAAATAATTCAAGTACTTGAAACACATGAAGTCTTCTTACTTTATACTCATGAATTATCGGCTGAAGAGCCAATACTTCATACTTGCTCGATATTCATTATTCCTTATCCATGTTCCCTGAATGTGATATAGTCAAAAAAAAAAATCATAAAGAACACTTAGATATGACAATATTCAACTTGATATTTTATTTCTTACGTATATTTTTTCTATTCCTTGCTTCCTAGTTAATCTTCTATTTATAGATTATCTTTCAAGATAATTCAAATCTTGATTTATTTTTTTCTTTTACTGATATTATTTTTCAAGATTCAAAAACTTCAAGTAAAATTTAATTTATAATTGAACGAGATGAATTATATGTTTTTACTTCTAAGATAAGATACTACACTAGGTATTTGAATTTTATTAATTCATTACTTATTCATTTTTAATTTGATCACTAATTATTGACCAGAACTTTATAATGCCCACTAGACTTGAGTGGGTACTGACCCATTTGATGTATACGTTCAAACATGTATAGAAATGGCAAATGGGCTATGCCAGGCGGGCATGGCCAAGTTTTGGGTGGCTCAATCATGCCACCGTGCGGAGTTGTGCCAGCACTGCTGAAATTCAAGTGACCCGGCACTGTACGTAGGACCAGTTTCAAACAGGGTCATACTGACCATGTAGATCTGGAAAAATAAACCACGTGAAGAAGTCCTTTGAAATAGTTCGTGCCTGGCCCAGCGCCTTGGAGCCTTGCCCAAGCTAGCCTGGGCCCTGGCACCCTAACTTGGGCGTCTGGCAGGTGATAGTCTAGGGCACCATGCCCTAGACACTAGGATCCAAAGGCCCTAAGGCTGCCCCATGGACCCTAGATGTCACTAGTTGCACTGAAGTAACAATGTCAGCTAGCCAATTAGAGGTGTCAAATGGGGTGTGTCGTACAATGCATGACACAGTTAAATTTATGTATCATGTCAGGCATGGTATGGTGACACGGTCCACCAGTCCAGCACGACAAGGTGAGCCATGGGCATGGCCGTGGGCATGGCCGAGTCCACGTCCATGCCTGACCGTACCGAACGGCAAAGATGCACAAGTCGTGCATCTTCTCCATTACCCATTGCATGATGTCCAACAAATGGTCGGCTTACAAGCCGGCCAATTACAATCAGCTATGTTATCAATTATTTTAAATAAATTGGACTGCTCCATAATGAAGTGATCGAATTAAAAAAAAATTGACCACCTAACAGGGACCCCATCGGGCAGTCACCTAAGCCGGTTTATCATGCTTCGGGGCCAGGCACACGGGTTGTGCCTGATCCAAAATGAGGCATGGTTTTGGATCATACCATGCTGAGCCGGGCACTGTAGAACCGGCCGTGCTCAGGCCGCCCAACCCATTTCATACCACTACAGCCATTACACTCTTGACTGGAGACTGCTGGAGTTCAGTAGTAAAAGATTGCCTATAGTACAATCTGCTTATATATATATATAATAAATGAAATTATGCAATTAGAAAAAATAAATAACATGTAAAAAATTATTTAATTTAAAACTGCAATATAAATTAATATATATTATAAAAATAAAAATAAAATACATAAACACTTAAAAATTAAACTGACAACATTATCTTTTAAAATTTTAAAAAATATATTACGATTGATAAAGTCCTAAAAAATAATACAATGCTTAAAGTACTGATTGCTGGATAATAATGACCATCTGTCATTCTAACTGATTCTGATCTTCACAGTTCTAAACTTCATTCAAATCATCATCTACAACTAATTACAGTGTTTGAGTTTAATCTTAAAGACTCATCCATATATTTTCTTAATTCTTTAAGTATAACAAAACTTTTATATTTAATAATTTTAATTATCATTTTATCTGAAATAATATTCATAATCATAGAAAAGTAATCTTTTTATATTATATTAAGTACTAGAAAAGTCAATATATCACATATTATTTTAGATAATACAAAAAAAATAAATTCATATTATTTTTTATCAACTTAATATGTTTAACTTTTTAATATCATTATATGATAATAAAATAGTAATCAGCATCTAAGTATATTGATAACTCACACTTATTTGATAAGTCATCATATCATTTATGCATAGCTAGTTGAATGAAAAAAAAAATTATCTCCAAATAAAATAATATTTTTTATTCTCATTATCATTTATGGTATAATTATCAGACTTATTTTTATAAAATAAAAATAAGATTTCTAAATATTCATAATTTTTATTTTTTAGTTCTTGGGATCAGTTAATACAATTATATATGTATTGTATAATATTTTTAACTCCTTCAATCTTAACCTTAGGATCCATATAGACAGTTAAACAATAAAGAAGTAAAATCATAGCCCAGTATTTAAATAATTTTTTTTATTTTGATCGTCATGTTGCTAATATATAAAAATTTTTTTATATTGACTAAACTTATTACTCATATTACATATGTACCAAAGAGTAATATAAGATGTAGAGATGTATACATATAAATACAAGTTCATCATATATAAATAATTATTATGAATTTTAAAAAAATTATATTTCAATCTAATTCATTATTTTATTAATTTTATTATTACCGAAGACAAATATAATATATTAATAGATAATACATGAATCCAATATCATATATATTGCATTCCAACCATGTCTTACATCTAGTAGAAATATTTTCCTTTTTAGCAATTTTAACTTGCACAAATTATTATACATAAAATAAATTATTTTATGTCATAGAATATTTTAATACATTTCAATTCTGCTCTAACAAGTAAAAAATTATTTTTTAAGCTTGATTATACCATTAAATTTTATATATGACATATTTAATATGAAAATTTTCTAATGGGAGATACTTTAATAATTCTAATAAATATAATTACTACATCATAATTATTTAAAATATTATCAAATATTATAGTACAAATTTTCTTTTTTATTATGTATTTCCTAAAGATGCTCAATAAACTTACATATGATTGGATTATAATAAAGATATAGGACATTATGAAACTCTAATATTCTTTTATTTAGAACAGATATTAAGTTTATTATGTAACACACATATCTATCATAAAAAATTTCAGCTTGGAGATACCCTCTAATAGTTCTTACAAATATATTTACTACATCATACTTATTTAAAATATTATCAAATATTATTGTATAAAATTTATTTTTTATTATATTCCCTAAAGACCTTCAAAAGACTCATATGTAATAAAATTATCATAAAGATACAAAATATCATGAAATTTTAATATTTTTTTATTTAGAACAGATATTAGGTTTATTATATGAAACACATCTATCATGAAAAAGTTCAATTGGGAGATACAATCAAATAGTTTTACAAATATGTTTACTATATCACATTTATTTGAAATATTATCAAATATTATAGTATAAAAATTATTTTTTATTATGTATTTTCTATTTATCCTCAAAAGGCTCATACATAATAGGATTATCATAAAGATGCAGATTATCATAAAATTCTAATATTTTTTTTATTTAGTTTCTAGTTAGAATTAATAAAGTAAATAATGATACTTACAAAAGAAATATCGTCATGACTAGTCCATATATCAAACATCACTGATATCACTTTACTATATTTTCTAAGTTCATAAATTATTAATTATTTTTTAAATTTATAATTTTTTATTACATAAGTCATACATGTTGAACTATGAATCCTAGGATAAACAAATTAAATATATTATGTATATAATGAACTAGTTTTTGATCTTCTACAAATTAAAAATGAGACACCCACAATAACAAGCAACCTAGAAATGCATTCTCTAACAAACTCATAGTGATAAAAGAAGAATCTGAAGTTAATCCAAATTCAACAAATTCATTACTATGTTAGGCTTACCTAGGATTCAATATACTATATTTTTTAATAAATTATTCAACATATCTCCTGAGATAACCAATCCCAACATTAATTTTGTAGTTATAATTTTTTTATAATACTTACATTAAATTGAATCTTTTTTTATTCTTCTAATATTTTTATTTTTAGCTATGCTGAAATAATTTCAAACTTGAGATAATCATTTATGTAAATGAATATCAATCTCGGACCTTTCAATTGAGTTGTTATATATATCAAAATCATTTATAAAATTAATTTCATTTTAATTACAATCAATATTTAATATTTTTAAAGAATTACAAATAGAAAATGGTATTTTTGATTATCTAATATTTAAAACCAAAAAAAATTAAGCAATAAACTTGTATCTTACAAATTCATAAACATGCATTCACAATTCCATGGATCGTGGTTTGCCAGATCAAATGCACTTTATCGACAAATACAAAATAAAATAATTTGTGAAAAAAATATTACTGTACAATATAATATAATAAACAAAATGTTAGAGAGAGACATTGAGAAAAATTTTTTAGAGATAAGAAATTATAATTAGATAGAGGAGAAAAAAATATAAGATAAAGCATATGAAAAAAGCATAAACTACCTATTAATAAAATTTTCAAGTTAAAAAATAATATTTTTAATTTTAAAAAAAAAAAACTAGATAGAATTTTTTTGTCCGTTGAATTCTTTCTAGGACCCTTGGAACCATAATCCAACATCAAGGGGGCGACCACATGAATGTTTTAAAAAAAATGTTTTTTCCATGTCACTCACTCACACACACGTGGAAGGCCACATGACCATGTCACCTGGTACGAAAGGTGTCAGATGGATCATGTCATGTCAGGCACAGCTAGAGGTATCAAGTAGGCTGGACATCTCGAGACCAATACGAAGCATGGTCTGATTCAACAGTGTCTAGCCCAGCACAACATAGTCCAACTCCAAAACCATGCATGGGCCCATGCTGTGTAGGGCCAGGGGTGTCAGGCCTTGTGTCAGGCCAAGTATGACCCGACTTCATGGCACAAAGGCATGGCCCAGAGGCACAACCCAACATCATGCCCTGAAACTAAGGCAAGGTTTTGGGTGCAGTCCGATTGGACAGAGCATGACTACCTGAGATCCTGTGACCCATCGAACTCAAATCTCGTCTCGCCTCCTCGGCCCTCTTTCAATTCCAAAACCTTCTAGAACCATCAAGATCAAACCTACCCAATGGTCCAAAAATTTTTAAATTGAGATGCATCCATTCATTGGATGCACCCCCAATGGCTATGGTAGAAAATCCAATAGCTATCAGATTTCTACCCTAAAAAGTTATTAAAAAATTAAAAAAAAATTCAAAAAAAAATTTCTTTAAATCTTTATAATATCTATATATATTCTCCCTCACTTTTCAATCTCACCTAATTCCTATTAAGAATCTTATTCTCTATCTCATCTCATCTCTCTTTTCTTTCAAAGGTTGGTTCAGAGGTTTGGCTTTCATCTTTCCTATCGCCTTTCGATCTTGAAACTAAAAGCAGACTACGAACATCAGATATCAAACATAGGCAATCGACATTCCATTAACGGTCAAAAGGGTATTATTTTTAAAATTTTATTTAATCCTTAAATTTTAATTTGTATTAATAATTTAATATCAAATATTATTTAATTTAAAAAATAAAATTTAGAATATAATTAATAAAATAATACAAATATAAAATGATAAATAGTAAATTTAATTACGAGAATGAGATTAGCATTAATGTAAATATAAATAATTTTAATATTGATAAATAATAACCTTACCAAAATGTTTGAGGCCACTAAAGCCTTATTTTCTTTGATGATCTCAACCCAAACAACTAAAAAACAAAAAATTAAAAGAAAATTTGTAGTTTGAACTAACTATAATATTATACAAAATAAAAATATTCGAAGTATCGATGAAGAATTGATACAATATAAATATTATAAGAAAATATTAACTTATAGAAGCGTATGTGGGACTGGGCACTTAAAGAGACATTAAATAATATACCAAAAAACATATTACATTAGATTTTTAGCAAACCCAACTAAGTAGCAGAGTCTTTGATGTTGGATCTAGTTCAGCTTCTATGTTAACCCCCTTCATATACCAAAATGAGTTATGTAGAGAACGCATGGTCAAACTAATTATCAAGATTGATATGCTGATTAAATTTTTAAATGATCCAAGAATAATCAATATCATACAACTTATTTGCAGCTTGTATATCATAGGATTCCTAGGTCTATATCTAGGAATAACATACTAAAATAATATAAGTTAAAAAAATAAATAATAACTAATAAATTTAGGAAATATAGTGATGTAATATTCATGACATTCAATATCATAGCTAGTCGTGATGATGCATCTTAAGCATGTCTCATTACTCACTGTGTAGATTATAAATGAACACTAAATTAAAAAATATTAGGTTTTTAGTGATTCTTTATCCTCATGATGATTCGGCCATATATAAGTGCATGATAATAATCTTTAGAAAATATTATATTAAAAATAAAATATAGTGTCACATTTGATAACACATCTAACAATGAAATGATCATTAATATGTTTATTAGAACCATTAGAGACAAACCATCAGGAAAGATTTTTTATGTTAGATGTATATATCACGTTATTACCCTCATTATACATCCGGGGACGAAGATTATTTTCTCTACTTTAGAAAAAATATAACTCACTAATATATCTTCGGATGCCAAGCAGACAACAAAAGTATGATAGTCTATATTTGTATGCAAATCATAAAAAAAATTCAAACGGATGTGAGACACCGTTGAAGTTACACATATATGTTGAAATCATATGTTAGATATAAATACATGATATCTAACTACATCAATAATAAAAATAATGAAATTATAATTAATAATACTGACTGAAATACAAGAATTTCATTTATGAAATTCCTGAAAATTTTTTATGAGACGACGAATATATATTCGTCAGTTTATACTCACACAACTTGTATTGCACTCGGGTGCATATGCAACATTAATAGCATATTTAGAAAATTTAGAGATTGCCCAATATTTAGTGATATGTCTCTTGAGATAAAAACTAAGTATTTAAAGTAAAGAATTTTTTTTATAAACCAAGAACAAGAATAGAAAACTAAGTACTTAAAATTTAGAAAGTTTAAAGATTACCCGACACTACTCTGTCTCTTTATTATCTAGTTGCAAGCATGAACCCTAAGATTAAAGTAAAAAGGATTAGAAAATATTGACATACATATCCTCGTACATGAACCAAAAACACGGCCTGAAAGATTCATTTATTACAAGTTGACTAAATTATTAATATAATACAATGCTAGGTATAGTGGTAGTAGTAGCCAAGTATCGAGTACGAATAAGGATACCTTATTCGGAGATGCTAACATATTCATTTAGTTAGCAAGGAAGAAATGATGGGATAGACTGTCGAATATGAGCAAACTATCTCGATACTTAGATATTAATTACTATTCAATACTATCACAAACCAATAACAAAAATCTTAATATTTTATAATAATAGAAATCATATAAGTTCATTTATTTCATGTTGTCTAAGATGGCATGAGATTTACTAACTCCTCTTGTGTCGAGCATAGCTTCGCAATCTGATTTTTTTGTTACAATCAATATGATTTCGGATAAAAGATTAGAAATATCAAATAGGTAATGTCAGCCCGACACAGCATGATACAGAAGTCGTGACATGCCTAGCATGACATGATTCAAAAAGGTGTGGGGTGGGCATGGGCAAATGAACCATGCCCACTTCCTAGCCCATGTTCTCGAGTCATGGTAACCATGTTGGTAGACCTTATCAACGGGTCAGGCACAAGGGTCATGCTTGGCATCCCCTGGTCTGACACAAGGCATGACATCCCCTAGCCTAGCACGAGGTATGGCATCCCCCAGCTCAGCACAACATGAGTCATGCTTTGGGTTGCCACGACTCAATTCCAGGCACGGTTCTAGACCATGTGTGTTAAACTAGGCAAGGCTCAGTTGGGTTGTGACTCATGTCGTGCCTTAGTTGCCCGGCCCCACTTGTCACCTATATTATGTAGAATCTATATAGTGAGCGGTGAGACATACAAATGATATATTGTCGTTACTAGTTCATATCAGACATCACAGACACTACTTTATTATATTTTCTAAATTCATTACTAATTAATTATTTTTCTAACTTATAATATTTAATATAGACCTAGAAATCCTATAATAAACAGGTAAAAAATATGTCTGCATGATACTGACTACTATATGATCCTTCAAAAATTTAATCGAAAGACCAATAATTACAAATTATAATCAGTTTGACCATGCATTTCCTTCCTAAATCATTATAATATATGAATTGAGTCAAAAATATTTAACTAGATCCAACTTCAAAAATTTCATTGCTCATGCTCAATTAGATTTTTCTGAGATCCAATGCATCATGTTTTTTGATACATTAATCAGTGTGCCATTTTAGGTGACCCGTGCCACATGTACTCCTACATGTATATATTTTTTGATAATAATATATATATTATACCGATTCTTTATCAATAATCCTGGAATTATTATTTTTTATTATCTTAAAATAAGTCCAAATAATTAAAATTTTTATTTTTTTAGACATTTAAGTTTGGATCAAGATCATAAGAGAAAACATATTTTCAGCCTCGGACATTTCTATAAAATTATTATTATTCATATATAAATTAATATTAATTTCATTATCATTATATTTATTATTAGTCATTGGTTAAATTGTTAGTTTATGTTTAAAACTAATATATATAAACAAATAAAAAAACCTAAATTTAATTACCATTAGGCAATAGCATAATTGCAATTGGAGCTATTGTTCTATTCTAATTTTCACCTTCCAAAGGGTAAAGCCATAGTCTAGCAAATAGAGATAATTAGATAACAAAAAAAAATTTTAATTACAATTTGAGAATAAGAGAGAGAGAGAGAGACAGTAGATAAGTGCATAGAGTAGATGAGAAGAGAGAGATAGAACTAAAAATAAAAATCTTTAAATATTTATTCTATATTTATAGGTTTTTTTTATTAAAAAATTATATTTTTAAATTTTTTTTAAATTTTTTAAATATATATATATGGCCAAAATTTTGACAATCATCAAATTTCTACCCCTAATCATTGAAATGAATTCCAACAATCAGCATCTTCTAATATTTATTTTTTTTTAATGTGAACATCAACGCACTCACCCAAAAACTATAGTGACTACTGTCATTGTCGGGCGCATGTGCACATTCACCCTATGCCCCATGGCCGCATGGCCATTGGGACTTTTGTTCCAATGGGCTGATCTTCCACGTCAACATGATGGATTAGTGTGGGTAAAAAAAATAATTATCATGTAGATGTGATGGGTACAATTTAATTTTATTAAAAAAACTCAATTTTTTTAAATCCGTTTGAGTGTGGGCCAGTCACATTTATCCGATTACTCGGTTATACATGTCTCATGACTCATTCTATGGACTAGGTCATGGGTGATTGTCATTGTGCTGGTGGATGGTGCCAATGAGCCAAGCACGCTAGTCGTGCTTGTCTCAACACGAGGCACAATAGCTTGTGGCCCAACACGGCACAAACCATGCCTTAGGCCCACACGATTCAAGACTGTGCCATGCCGTGTCGAGCCAGGCACAATTTAATCGGGTCGTGACTCGTGTCGTGCTTGGGCAGCTCAGTCCACTTGATACCTCCATACTAGTACATTATCTCTGATATATAATTTCATAATTAGTATAATAATTACTAATGTTATCATATATGTACTCTAAAGCATTAAAACTCTTGATGATTTTTATTTTTTTCATTAAATTTATTTTGTTTTTTAGGAAATAATTAAAAAATATAAAAAAATTATAGCCTAATGTAGATATGAACTAAATAAGCTAAACATATATAATCATAAATAAATGTGACAAATTATCTAAATTTGTTTCAAATCTTATTTATACTAGATCCACATACATTTAAAGGTGATTCATAAATGGCCTGTTTGGCCTGACCTTGGCCCACGGCACAACCCACTTTAAATGACCCATGAACGACATGAAATACCATGAAATATGCTTGACAAAGGTGTGAGCTAGTCTGTGACATGACTGATGCAGTACTAGGCCTACCATTCAATTTTGTTTGTTGAACCCAACTTGATTCTAAATCAATGCATGTAGTCTGCATGCTTCAATTTTAAAATTTCTGAATTAGGAGTGCATGTATTTCATGCATTCCTAATTTCAATTAAAATCAATAATACATCAATTAGAACTGATGTTGAATTCCTAATTTCAATTAAAATTAATAATAAGCCAGTTCAATTTGATGTTGAATTGACTTGATTTAATAAATTTAAAAAATATTTTTTTTTAATATGCAGGTATTAGTAGCCGTTGTGTGTTGCTATGTGTCAAGTGCTAGATAGAGATGTTAAATGGGCTGGGCAGCCTGGGCATAGCTTGGTTCAGCGGTGCATGGCCTGGCACTGTACAGTCCATAAGCATGCCTGACTCGGATCATTCCGGCCTGAGACACGGCTTGTGATGTGCTGGGTCAAGCGGTGCATGGCCTCGTTCCGTGCTAGGCACGAGCTTGGTACCTGGCCTGCAACCACGATATGGGTGCTTGGCCCGCAGGCACGATCTAGGTGGCTGGCCCACAGGCAGGAGCTGGGTGCCTAGCTCACAAGCACTATTCAATAGCATGGGTATCATGCCCTGGACCTCGAATAGAGTATTGGGAAAGGTCCAATGGGACTACACCCACCCGTCTAGTTTTTTTTTAAATATTATTTTATTCAAAAAACCACATCCACCCCACCTGGTACACGTAGCAAGTTTTTTTAATTAACCTACTTGGTATGACACGACCCAATTGCCATACCAGGTCGTGCCTAGCACGGCATGACTGGCATGCCAAGTCGTGCCTATAGGTATCAAACGAGTCATGCCGTGCCGGCATGGCACGACTCAATTTTGGTCAGCACGGCACTCCCCTCCAGCCCGAGTCTGGCTGAATTCGCGCCAAGTCGTGCTGGGCCGAGTCTAGTCGGGCTGGTTCGGGTCTGGTTTTCCAGCTTAGCCTAGCCCTAGCATAGTTAGGTCCTAGGAGGCTAGGACTTCGAATTCAAATCTGAGACCAACTTGCACAGTCACATTCGACTCACCATCTTGGTCTTGAAATTATGGATTAATTATTTAAAATTATTTCTTACAAATTTCATATTTTAAGTTAACATGTATGAGTTGTGAATGTGACTTTGAATTTGAGTCCGAGACCAATTTGCACAGTCGCGCTCGACTCATCATCTCGATCATACACATGTAAATTATCTAACTACTAACATGATTTTAAGCCGTTCAACCTTCCCTACAAATTTAATCTTTATCATGTACAACAACTTATATCTCACTATAAACTTGTCTAAAAGCTTCAAAACAATATCTCATATATGATTAAAAATAATTTTACTTAGTTCATTGAACAATGTATCATCATCTTAGATGACCAAATATTTCGAAAATAATTTAAAAAAATTTACAACTATCAAGAGAAAATATAAAATCAAAATATATAATATCAAAATAAAAGTATGAGTACATCTTGAGTATTAAGTATAACACATCCTTAGTTTCTAATGTAAAGCAATCAAAAGATCTAAGTCAATAATTTGAGTTGGATCAACTAACATGGCAAGTGACTCATCTACAAAAAATTATAAATTTCATCAAGTATATGCTTTTAGATTAATATTATCAAATCTTCTAACCTTATTTACCCTTCATAGGGAGACTTATATCTCATATATTGTGTGATACTCATACTCAAACTCTTAATTTACATCACCAAGGATTGTCTCACTACTCTCCTCCAATCGATGTTAACTAGTAGTATCAAGTGCATAACTCAAATCAGTTGTCACCCAACAAGGAGTAATAACTAGACAAAAAAAAGACTATATACCATGGTATACAAATGAGCATCTACTTGGATCACCTTCTTAAAAAAGAAAATACTCTTGTTACATTGGCACTCACAATGGTCCTCCTAGCCTAGCACACGTGCCTCTTTGAGTACTACAATACACAAGAAATGGATACTTGGGGGCAAAAATAGTCATCTTATCTCTACCCATGGAGAAATCATAAATAATATAAATATATTCAAAAACTTTAAATTGAAGATAAAAGAATTCCTTCTTTGTATAAAAATAATATAAAATACACCTTAAAATGACAAAAGATAGCATATGATCAATTAGAAAGTTAGAAATTAATCTAATTTCTCTTCAAAAAATATCTAAAAACAAATCTATGTAATAGATGTGACATAAGCATTTTAATTAAATATCAATTCTTTTTTTAATTATCTCATTTTATATAGAAATAGCTATAGATTAATATTTACTGAATCATCTCATGTTCTTCAAAAAAATAAAAAAAATAAAAAAATAATTATAATAAATATATAATAAAATATTATCATTTCTCAATATTTTAATATTATAACTATTGAATTTTCTAATTTTTGATTTTTTGTTTTTATTTGTTTCTTTTTGTTTGGGAAAACCCAATGTCTAAGCTACCACAAATTTTATATATATATAAAATTATGTGTATTCATAATATTAACTTTTTATTTTTTAAAAAAATATTTTTTATTTTTTAAAAAAATATTTTTTATTTTTCCAAGTTTCTCATTCCTCTTACTTCCCTCTCCAACTCTTCTCTAAAGCAAGACCTAAAAGAGCTTTTACATGGTATTTGAGGGTCCATTGCAACAAGTTGTCACCAATTTTAGAGTGCAGTAATGATGGTGCACTCTTTGGTTGACAACAAATGCTAGTATTTTGTTGTAGTTTGAGGTGGCGGTTTCTATCTTTAATAATAAAAAACACACATGCAAAAGGTATTATGAGTTTATTTTATGAAAGAAGCAACGATGACAATGTCAATATGAGTTTTCTAGTGATTAACTTCAATTTTCCAAAAATGATGATGACAAACATGATGACCAACACAAGGGTGTTGGTGCATAAGCCACAATGGTTTTTTTTGGCCAAAAACAATGTGTGTGTAAATTCTATGAAATTCATATTTTCAAATATTTTACATGATATCATAATAATTTGTGCTAAATTATGATTTTAAAAAGTTTGCATAACACTAGATTTTGTGATATTTGGGTAAAAGTATATTGTGAACAAAAAAATGATAAAAAAAATTTGGATTCAGTGTGAGAGCATTTGTATTCAATCATCGCATCACGATATCTTCATCACACAGTGGCAACAAGAGAGTTAGAAGACCGGATAGAAAGATTTCAAGAAACATAAAGATAATAATGACATACTTTTGATGTGGGAGGATTAGAGACACTCAAAATAAGTATGTTAGACTTTGCATTTTGAGTTATGACAGATTTTTCAAGGTCCACAAACTAAACAACAGACTATTGGACTAACTCATATTTATTTTTCTATGAGCATATCAACTAGTCGTGTTACATTAAATGATTTCTCAAGAGTAGTATGCTAAATATTATTCTTTATGTATTACTAGAGGTGTTACTAGTTGTGTTACCAGCATGTACATATAATATATCTACATCTATTATATTTGTTGTTCAATATTTCACTCCAAATTCTTAGATAGTTGATTTGGGAGCAAATACCCATGCAAGAGGTAATCATTCTATTTTTATTTTATTTTTTTGGTGAGTATAGAACTTTTGATATTATTATAATCAGTGACACAATTACACTGACCAAGAGATATGACAATATTAATATTGATTATTTTATTTTAACACATTATATATATTAAAGTTTCATTATAACTTATTTATATCGATTATTTTACAAAACAACAAGGTTATGATATTATTCTCATTTTCTATTATATTTATACAAAATTGTCAAATCATACAAATGAATTTCCTAAGAATTGAGTAAAATAGTGTTTATTCTTCTCGACTTATATGAGCCTTTCTAGATGCTTGTTTAATATTGATCAACTAGTGATTCAATGCAACTAAATAAATAAAAAGCTTGAGCCAAATAACTTATTTATATTGATTGAAAGGATTATTAACTAGGAAATCATATAATTATAACTTCCTAATAGGCACATCAAAAGAATATTAGAAAGGACTCATTCCATTTGTTTCACTCAAATGTTTAGAGACCATATATGGCAATCAAGTATGATAGCTTATAATATTTTATTATTTTTATTGATTATTTGATTCAATTCACATAGGTATCAATGTTTAAGAAAATATGTCAGTTATTTTCAATTTTTATGAAATTTTATGAAAAAATAAAAATTCAGTTTTGATGCAATATTAAGATGTTAATGAATTATGTTATATTAGGATAGAATTCTTATTAGTTTTCTTATTACTCTGAGGAGCACGAAACGATTTATTAGGCATTATGTATTAGTACTCCTAGACACAGTAAGATAACTACGAGGAAGAATCATAATAAATAGAGATGGCAAAAACACTCCTACTTCATAAGAGTGAACCTAGATATTTTTAGGGAAAAATAATATTAAACACTAATTAGTAATTTCTTGATCAATCAAATATTATCTTATATTCTTTTCGGTTATCTCTCATAGTAGCTTGTATACCCAAGAGAGAGATTCTTTCACTTTCTATCAAAATTTTTGTATGTATTTGTTTTGTTCAGAATCTCTCTTCGAGCAAAGAGAAGAAGATAGTACCATTAAGTGTGTTTTCATTGGGTACTATAATACTTAAAAAAATGTGTTTTATACCAAGGAGAATGAGAGTTATTACAAATATTGATATCATTTTTTCAAGGACAAATCTTAGTTTAAAAACTCGATCCAAGAGAACGTACCTTAAAACATAATAATAAATGTTTTTTCCATGTCCAATTGTTATTCCTCATAGATAAGTTTAGCTAACCTTGCTCATATGCATATACATGATATGTCTAGTTTTGAGCAAAATAATGACATCTCTCATAGGATAGTGCAATTAGGAGAGGAGCCTTGTCTGAATATCCCACTAGACAAGATGTGTGTCTCCCTAAGAAAGAGAGATTATGGTTAAAAAACTTGATGATTTTAATCTAAATGTATATATTAGACATATATGTTCACAATCTCTTTCAGGTGACTCTCCTATCATAACAACTACTCCAGCTCAAATTTAGACCTTCTAATTATATTATCAAATAAACCAATGATGTATTCTATTCATTATCATTTATCTCGCGTATTCTTTTATTCTTATTTTGATATTACATATTTTAGTTTTTTTTTCTCACTTGATAATTGATGGATCTCAAATATTCTTTCCGAGATACTTAGTCATTCAAGATGATGATAGACTATGTTAAAAAAATTGAATATAATCATATCTAATTAGATGTGTCAAAGGCCTAGTCAGGCCTACCCGAAGCATGGACCAATTCGACCATACATGGCAAGGCACGTCACGGCACAGGAATGACCTATGCCTGTGCCCATGTCATGCCTAGGCCAACCGGGCCACGTGTCGGGCCAAGCACTGCCCGATACCATGGCTCGTGGACATGGTATCTCGACACGAGCCGAGATATGCCCCGACCCACCCACCCCACGCCCTCGACTCGAACCCGACTACCTGAGGGCCGACAAATCCAAAATTTCCATTGGGCCCAAACTAGACCCGTGGCCTTTTTCAACCCGAGTCTGAGGCCCGACCCTCTGCCCTCCACTCCATTCCAGAAGAAGAAGCTTCTGGAATGAACCATTTGGGTCAGTTCGACGATCGAACCAACCCAACGATAAAAAAAAATCAATCTAAATCGTTGTATTTCACCTCCAAAGACTATGGGACAGAATCCAACGGTCCTAAAGATTCTATCCATTTTTTAATTATTAAAAATTAAAAAAAAATACTTTTTATAAAAAAAATAGTTTTTTTAAAATAAAATGCTTTTCATAATCTATAAAATCTCCTCCCTCCCCCCTCATTCTAAGATTTATATTTTAAAAACATAAATCTCTTGTTCTTCTCTCTCTCTCTCTAATTTTCTCACTCTCAACTCTCAAGATCTTGGTATTTCACATTTCGAGACTCAACTTTGGTGTGAATAGTAATGCACGTACGTGTGGTGCGAACATAAAGCTAAAATTTACTCACTATGGTTTAAGAGTATTTTTTTATTTATTAGTTTTAAAGTTATAAAATTTAAATCTAAATTCTAAAAATTAAATATTATACTTCTTCTCTCTAGTCTAGTCTCTCTCTCTAGTCTAAAAAATAAAAAAAAATAACAAATAATGATTTAAATAATAAAAATGAAATACATTATAATTTAGATAATAAAAATTCTACAAAAATGTCCAAAACTACCGAAACTTTGGTTTCTCCATTCACATCAACCCAAATATCTAAAAAATAAAAAACTTAAAGAAATTCAGCAGTTTGAACTCACTTTAACATAACAAAACATAAAAATATTAGGGATATCAAATAAGAATCGACACAGCATAAATCTTGTAAGAAAATTTTAAACTGTAAGAGTTCGTGTGGGACTGAGCACCTTAAAAGGCATGTCAAACTATGCACCAAAAAATATGACATATTAGATCATAAATAAATCCAACTCAACGGTGGATATTTTGAAATTGGATCCAATTAAGTCTCAAAGTTTACCTCATTCATATACCACAACGAGTTAAGGAAGAAAGACATGATAAAACTGATCACTATAATGGATCTTTCTATTAAATTTTTGGAGGATCAAAGGATAGTTAGTATCATGCAGACATATTTTCAACCTACATATCATAGGATTCCTAGGTCCATACCTAAGAACGACATACTAAAATTATATAAGTTAGAAAAACAAATAATAATTAATAAATTAAAAATATAATAAAATGATGTCCATGATGTCTGATATCTAGACTAATCACGACAATTCATTTTATACATGCCTTATTACCCACTATCTAGATTCTAAATGAATACCAAATAAAAATATTTTAGGATTCTCTGAGATTATTTATCATCATGATAAACCGACCATTTTTGAGTGCAAGATGAAAATTTTCAAAGAATATAAAATTCAAAATAAAATATTTAGTATCACATTCAATAATACATCAAATAATAGAGTAGCTATTAACATGTTTGTTAGGAATATTAGAGATGAACTATTATGAAAGATGTTCCACGTTAGAAATATGTGTCACGTCATTAACCTGATAGTATAAGCGGGAACGAAGGTGTGTGCCCCTCACTAAAATAAATTTGCATGTCTCGGCAATAACAAGAGTTTGATCGTCTCTGTTTGTCTGTGAATCTTAAAAAGAAAAAATTACAATTGGATGTGAGATATTGTTGAAATTACACATACCTAATATTGAAGTCAATACGAACGTGTGATATTCAATTATGTCAATAATAAGGATGACGAACTTATTATTGATGACAGTGACTAGGCTATAGTGATTTTTTTTATGAAATTCCTGAATATTTTTTATGACACAATAAAAATGTGTTTAATCAGTTTATACTCTCATAACTTGCATTGCACTCAAAAGTATATACAATATTAGTAGCATGTTAAGAAAATTTTGAGATGACCCAATACTTAGCAATATGGTCTAGAGATAAAAACTGAGTACTTAAAGTACTAGTCTACAATTTTATCTCTTTATTGTTTGGTTGTCTACATGGATCCTATGGTTAAGATGGAAAAAGTAAAAAATATTTTAACATACATTTCCTCGTACTTAAATCTAAAAGACCCGCCTGAAGAATTCATTCATGAGAAATTGACTGAGTTCTTTACATACCAATATACTAGATATGGTGGTATACCAAGTAAGGCTACAAGTATAGACATAGATATTATATTCGGAGATGATAACTTTTTTATTTAATTAACGAGGAAAAAATGATGAGATGAATCGTCAAATAAGAGCCAGTTATAGCAGTACTTAAATACAAATGTCAAACTGGTCAGGTGCCCTTAGCTTAGCCCAAAGCCTGGCACGGTTGAGCAGTGTCTGGCCCAGCACAACACACTATAGTGTCATAGTCGGGCCCATACCGGGCGGACCCTCGGCACGAATAATGTCATGTCGTGCCTAGGGTTTTTTGCCGGCGTGTCATGCCAAACATGGCACGAGTGCCTGACACGTGGGCACATCATGGAAGACATTACACCAAGAGATCCCCGACGGGGGATGACGTGGCGATGCCCAACGGGCAACAGCTCAGCATGCCCAACAGGCAACGGTGGCATGGCGACGTGCCTCTTGAAGTCCTATTTTTTTTAAAATAGGTCCAACCCAACCCGAACTACTCCGACCAATCAGCCCATACCCAGATGGATTCCAGACCATGGGCCGTGCCGAGCCTGCCCTCCAAAAACTCATGCCATGCCAAGCACGAAACTGTATAGTAGTGTGTCATGCCTAGCATGGCATTGTACTGTAGTGTGCATGCCTAGCACGACACGCCAGCCCGATTGGGCCCAAAAAAAATAGATCGAGCCCACCCGGCCCAGCCTGTTTGATACCTCTATACTTAGATATCGATTACTGTTCAATCTTATTATATTCTGATATTAAAATTCTTGATATATTAAAATGGTGAAAATCATACAATTTCACTTTTTCCGTGTTATCTAAGATGACACGAAATCTACTTACTACTCTGATATCAAACATAGTATTAAAACCTATTTTTTCTGTTGAATTAAATATTATTTCAGATAGGAGATCAAAATTATGTTCAGATTTGTTGAGACTTTAATGTGTATAAATGATTGGAAAGATTCGAGCTTGAACAATCAAAATTGTGCTGAGACTACATCAAAAGCAAAGAAATTACTTGTTGATAATGAATCGTGTGATATTGATATTGAGGATGATATGACGATTGATGACGTTGACGGTTAACAATTAAGACACTAATGTCTAATATTTGATTTTAATTTACTCATTTACATTATATTTGTATTTATTTTTTTTTTTGTAATATTACTTTGAGTTTGTGATGGTGCCTTTGTGGATTAATGCTTGAAACTTTAATATTTATTTTTTGTGAATTTTTATTTTGCATTGTTTTTTAATTTTTATTCATATTTTAAAAATAAACTTAATAAGTTTTAATAAATTTATTAATTCATACACTTACACTGATACATATTTAATTTTAAAATTTAAGTTATTTATTATAAAAATAAACTTAATGTTTTATTAAATTTTAAAAGATAAAAATTTAAAATTTAATTATTTATTTATAGTTAACAATTAACATTAATTATTAAAATTAACTAATTACTAAAAACAATAACAAAAACTTTTAAAGTAATTAAAATATATAAACAATAATTATTCTAAATATAAAATTTAAAATTTATTAAAAATTAAAAACTAGCCCGTAAGGGCCCAACCCAACACGGTTACCCCACCTGTCGGGCTATATCGGGACTAGCATGATGAAACTATGTTGTGCCAAGCACGGCACGGTGGCCCAATTGGACAACCTAAAATTGGGCAGTGCCAGGATGGCACGGCCCATTTGACACCTTTATATCTAATCATACATAGGATCTCATCCCAAAACTAATATGTAACACAACAGTAAACGTGAAATTTTTTACACAAACTTATGACATTAACTACTAAAATATCTCTTATGTGGCTAAGATGATCATTATTAGATTCTTTCTTTCTATTATAGTGTCACACAAATGGATTGTATATCAGCTAGATATGAGAAATGTATTCCTTCATAATGATTTTAAAAAAATAATGTGTATGCAGCAACTACTAAGATTCACAGATTGCGAATGGCCCTTTACGACCTTAAAGAAATCTCCTAGGAAATGATTTAATAGATTTGCCTCAATACTCATTATATATAATCTTAGAAATTGTATGTCAAACTATTCTTATTTTTTTTTCAACGTATATCATAAGGTAAGTATGTGATGCAAATTAAAATAAATCAATGATATTTTGATTACATAGAATAATCAATTATATATATCTCAATTAAAATTATTTTTATAAATTAAGTTTCAGATAAGATATTTAGGATATCTGAGATATTTTCTTAGTATTAAAGTTAAATACTCATGAGATATGATATTGTTTTCTTAAAGAATATAAGTTTTAAATATTTTATTTAATCTCGATATTATAAAATTATCTGCATATATTAGCATGTTAATTGACTTTATTAGATATAGGATAATCATAAAAAAACTAAACTATCTGACAATACTGATATTACCTACTTTATCAGCAAAATTAATCATTTTTTAAATTCTCCTAGGAATAATCATATAAATGTAGTGCTTAGAATTCTCAGATATATGAAGAAAGCTTCATGACATGTGATTATGTTAAAAGATTTTGGGTATAGCAAATAAATAAATATTCAAATTCTAATTTAGCTCATGCAATAAAAAAGAAAAGATCTACCACATTTTTATATTTTTTTAGATAATCTCATCTCATAGAAAAATAGGAGAAAAAATGATAATTTTGAGATGCAATACAAAAACAAAATACATAGTTATAACATCAACAACTTATGAGCTACAATGGACCAAACACTTTATGAATAAGTTTTTTTCCGCTAGCTCAAATATCAATGGCAATTTACCATGACAGCAAGGCAGACAACACATTGTTGTAAATCCAATGTTCTACGAGCAAACAAACTATATTGAAATTAATTATCACTTTATTTGAGAAAAAGTCTAGCATGGTTCGATCATTACAGCCTATGTACTAACAAATGAACAAATTGCAGACAACTTCATGAAAATTTTCAGATTACCACAAAATTAATTCTTTTTTTCCAAATTTGGAATCTCTAACATGTATGCCACAACTTGAAGAGTATGCTAAGTTTTTTAGATTTTTTTTTAATTGTTTATCATTAATTAGGAAAACCTGAATTGTAGGCTGCCTCAAATCATAAAAATAAAATTATGTATATTCAAAATTTTAACTTTTCATTTTCAGTACTATTTTTTAATTTTTCCAAATTTCTCTTCCTTCCACTCTAATCATCTCCTTCCCGAACAAAGCCATAGGAGGGCATTTACAATAACCAAACTACATTTTTAGTCATTCATAAAATTTCACAAATATACAAAAAATTAAGACTTTTTTTTTTTTGAAAACAAAGAATCATATATATAGTATAATTATAAATAAGAATAAAAATAAACATCTCAAAATATCTTGGTGATCGTCCTATTTGATCTCTAAACATATGAATGAATCAAATAAAATATATTTCAATTAATATCATCCTTACATATCATAATGAAAGCTCTAATATATTTTCCTAACTAACAAGTATGATAGTCAATATAAATCACCCCTTTGACATTTGGCTCAAGAATCTTTAGCTTATTGAATTATTAATGATCAATCACTTAAAGGAACTCTTGACCATGGAAAAGAATAAGCATAATCCATCTCACTCAATTTTTAAAAAAATTATTTGTTTAATTTGTTGATCATGTGGATAAATACTAGAAGAAAAATAATATCATACCCTTGTTGCCCATACAACAATATCATTAGCCACAACAATAAAAAAAACTCTAAGATCCACAAAAGAAATAAAAAACATGCAATATTTGAGATACATATTAGCTCAAGAATTTATAACCCAAAAATTCAGAGTAAAACAATAAGAAGAATAAATCATAGAAATAGGAAAGTAATGATTTTAGCTAGTAGTACCTAAGAAAAGAAGTATAGAATATTCCTTTAGAGTAAGAGTAACAAGACCAATAGGTTACCCATAAAATATCTAGCCTAAGCAAAATTTGATAGCTTATTATATAACCTTATGTAAATCAAGATATAACATCCAAATTCCAACATTTATCCCAAGTGTGTTCCAGCCTCACACAAAATGAATAAATCACATTGTCTCTCTCTCTATCTAAGCACTCCTACCAGCTCACTCACTTCCACTATGTGGAGAAATTATTGTAGTAATCCAACTAATCATCCCAACTTTGCTCGATCTGGATGTAAGTGTAAATGTTTATATCACTATCTAATAAATATCTAAAAAAATAAGAAACAACTGCGCACTAAGGATTTGCATCAACAAAACAATGTACTTCTCCCCCTACAAATGCAAGTACATAATATTACAAATCTGATCACCATGCAATATAGTATCATAAGTCACTAATATCAAATCATTAATTTTCACACATAATTATATTCAAGTCACATAAAAAGTTATTTTATTATTATTAATCAGTTTGTATGTCAATAGTTAATAAATATTGTCATGTATATAAACATCCTAGACAATATATCAGCATAGCCAAATATCAAAAATTTTTACACGTATGATAGGAACTAAATATGACATTACTCAAATTTATCAATTATCATAGATGAACTAGTAATTTTACATCGATCTGCAACCACTAATCCAACTTAGACTAAGGTGACGCATCCAACATATGTGCTGTATATGTAATTTATTTTTTTTTAATAATCTGTTTGTATAACAAAATATTTTTCTGTTTTAATATTTTTCATGTAAGTGCAGAAAAGAAAATATTAAAAGCCCAGGGATGTAGCAGTAGCACAATAACGGAGATCCCGCTGATCCAACATCTGACCCGTTCCATGATCCAACTTGTTGCGGTTAAATGAACCGGATGTTTTTTTTAATATAAAATGATTTGTAATTTTATTTTTCGGGCGACTATTTTTGACCCGTGGAACTGTTCATCGTCCCTCTCTTCTCTCTGCGCGAATTTTCGCGACTGCTGTGTGCTGCATACTGTAAGACCTTTCTGTTTTTGGTTTTAATCTGTAACGCATAAGCATTTTCTGGTGGATGTAGCTAGTCGTACTGAGCGATTAGCGAACCACGTTATTTTCGGTGTTGATTTTCTCATTTTTGATTTTGTCGTGGATACTTGAGAACTTGGGATTATATTATTTGTTTTTCTGTGTTTTCCTGTTGTTTCTGTTTTTAATCTCACTGCCATGGAAGAACAATTTCCCAACAATATGTATCATGTACCCTTGGCCCAAATATCAATCCTAACCGTAGTAGCCCACATTATATCTTCAATTTTTACTAAGTTATCCACAACGATCAACACTAATTTTGATCATCTTTCTCAAATACAAACATGTTGCAATAAACCAACACTAATGCAAAGCACCACCACAACACAACATGAAAAATATTGTAACAATCACCACAAGCACCTCCAGCATCACCACCACACCCAACATCATACAAAAAAAACTAGTAACAATCACCAATAAATAATATATTAATCATCATTGCAATAAACCAAGAAAAATCATGTAATTATTACCACAAGCACTATTATGGCACTCAACATCGTACTCTGCCTATCCACCATCAAAACCACCGTGAAAACCACCTGACCATTACCATACCACCACGGCACCTATGTTGCACATACACATCCACTAACCATACCTTTTTAGACACAAAAACACGACTTGGCAATTGAACACTTGCAAAAATCAGCACCACCATTACATGCACCAATAATCATCAACCTATTTTTTTATTTTATAAAGATATGCTTGTATGATATTTTTTTAAAGTATATTATCATATCTTATATTTTTGTAAATTTATTAGTAACGTGGTATCAATAGCCAATCAATCCTAGAGTGTGTGTGTGTGTAGGTGAGGGTTATAAACCCTAAACAAATAACAAAAAAGTGTGCACTATATCAACATAATGCACATGCATTATCCAAAATAAGGAATTGTCACACATCTATTATGTGTGGTTGTGTTCACAAAAATGTATTGTGATTGCGTAGCAGTCATGCCAAGGTTGTGTGGTGATAGCATCGTGATTGTGTGGTAGTCACATTGTGGTTAAGTAGTCATGGTGCGACGGAAGTGTATTGTGGAGTGCACAGTGATAGTGTGATTTGTAAAAGTTATGTTTCCTATAATCCTAATTTTTTTTGAAGCATTTTCACCAGATCAATGGTTTCCAAGGAAATAAATTAAGATTTACTATTCATTAAACCCAAATTGATTTATTTAATGCAATTTTATACTTACGTATTTTGCATTAAGGAAACTCTAATTTCAATTGACATGAAAAAAAGATATAAGATGAATGCGAGCCTCAATTAAATAAGCATGTTGTATAAGGATGACTCACACCAAAAATAACTATTTGATATTTTTTTCAAAGATGAAACTAAGAACTTTATACATAATTTAAAGAAATATAATAATCATCAAAGTCATCTAGGAATCCTCACATATTTCATTCATCATAACACATTCACTTATTAGAGAAAAGTACACAATTCTTTTCTCAAATAATAACAAATCATTCATTTTTTTTAAATATCACTAATTTTTTCATTTATACTTTTACTCCATACTCCTAGAATATTCATACTAGAAAAAATAGACATATTATTAATAATCATATCATATTATTTATATTCTTTTTATATTTAAAATATATTATTATAATCAATGATAAATATTTGAAAATCATTAAATATAATATTATTCAACTTGAGTCTTTGGTATATTCTCGCATCTTGTTTATTGATGATTATCATATTAGTTTACTTGTTGTAAATTATATTTCTAAATAACTTAACTCTAATTTTGTTTTACTTCTACTAACATATTTTGAAAGATCAAGAGGCTGTGAGAATGGTGACTCATTACTAGTGTATTCTTAATATGGTGATCCATTACTAGTCAAGTTGATAATATTTTATTTTAGTCGTAAGAATATTTTAATCTTAAAGTACAAAATATATCAGTTAAAAAATCTTATCAGAGTCAATAATTTTCTATCAAACACATAAGTTTAGCTGTAGAATAAACTCATTTAATTTGATATACTCAAATGTATAGATGAAGATGTCAAGTGAGTCTGGCAGCCCAGGCACTGCATAAGGCATGGCCCAACTAAGTCATATTTGGCCCGGCATGCCAATATCCATACCCTTGCCTGGATCTAGATCTTACCAGCCCGAGAAACAGCTCATGTCGTGCTAGGCCAGAGACTATAATACTTCATTCCAAGCTAGGCACAACTCACATGCATGACCCATTTGCATGGTCCCCCAACACGATTACCATGACTTGAGACCAAATCCCTGGAACAAATCATGGGTTACAGGTCACAATGACCCTGGATTGCACCCGAACCCATTTAAAAAAAATAAGTATTTTTTTAAGAGTTGTACCGACCATGTTCACATGATAGGTTTTTTAAAATTTTATGTAAACCCAATCTGGCACAACTCGAGACAACCTTGCACGATAAGCATGAATTTGCTCAAAATTGTGCTGGTCCAGTGTAAAGTAGGACAAACTAGCAATCATATCATGTTGGGTATAACATGACTCCCATGTTGGGTCATGTCTAATATGGCATGATGGCCCGACTGGGCCACCGAAAATTGGGTCGTGAGGCACGGCACGACCTATTTAACACCTCTATGCATAAAGACCTAATAAAAATATGACTAGAGATAGATTTAAATATTTGATCAATTTTATTGATAATTTCTCAAAATATATATAGGTATCTTTTTCAAAATAGATTACATATTTTTCTATTTTTTATATTTTTGAAAAAATAATAAAATAATAATTAAATAAAAATAATAAAAAATAAAGAAGTATCAAAGCATTAGAATATATATCATACATATTCAATACTTATTGTATTGATCATAGGATTATACATCTGACTTCATAGAATTATATTTTTTTAAAAGAATGGAATTGTCGAAAGAAAAAATAAATATATAATTGATATAACTCGAATACTTCTACTTAGTAAAAGTATTTCAAAACTTTTTTTGAAAGATATAATTTTAACCATAATCTACCTCATTAATTAGATTTCCTTTCTTAGTATAAATCCTTTTAGATCCTACATCTTAGAAAGAGAGATATTATTTAATTTGTCTCCTAAAATTTTTGAATGCACTTATTTTGCACTTCATCAATCTTTGGGACAGGACAATTTGATATCTAGGATATTGAGAAATATCTTCTTTGATATCTAGTTTTAAAATTGATATCAAAACTTTTATCACGACTCATTTTTTAATGAGCCTAGTAAGAAATAAATCTAAATATTATAAATAAATTCATTACTCTTCCTTTCTTACATTTAGCCCTATACGAACCATCAGTTAGTAAAGAGAGTTGTTCATCGACTATATCTAAATATGCTGGTACTTAGCATAATGGTACTTTTACTGAGTCATCACATCTACTAATAAATTCAGATCAACATAAGTTTAGAAAGAATGAATTCCCCTATGTAGAGAGGTCTCCCTCAGATCCAATTAATATTGCAACTCATGAGTCTTCATCAATACTAGAGGTGTCAAACGGGTCGGGCCGGCCCGACCCGGCACAAGGCACGGCAAGGTTCGGCCGTGCCTGGGCTGGCCCGGCACGTTTTTAAACCGTGCCCGGGCCCGTGTCGTGCCCGGGTCAAGCACGAGCCCTGTCGTGCCGTGCCTGGCCCGAGCCGTGTCGTGCCTGGCCCGGCACGGTTTCTTCCCGTGCCGGTTAGGTTTCACGCGGGCACGCAGCCTCTGCCGTCTGCCCTAGCCTGTACGACCAAGCCAGGCCCGGCTATTTTTAAACCATGTCGGGCCGGGCACGGCACAGTACAGGAACGATGCCGTGCCCAACCCGGCACGGTAGCACGATCGTGCCCTTATAAAATGGGCCGGGCCGTGCCGGGCCGGCCCGTTTGACACCTCTAATCAATACAAAATCTTATTGAGTCGGTAACTATAAAACTTTACCACATAGGACTTAAGTCTATATCAAGAGAGAAAAACATATTCAACCTTCTCAAATCTAGAAGAGTCTACTAGGGAGCTAGATGATCCTGCAGCTAACTCATGACATTGATCTTTTGGTTGTTCTCCTATAAAGAATAAAAATAGTACTCAACACTCAACTTCACATATTTTATCATATTCTCATCACGTTCATTCTTTTATTTTTTTTTTACTTTTCTTAATGATATTAACACACACAAGTCCCCTATTAAGACATTGTATTATCCAAGATGATATCAGGTCATAATAAAAAAGATATATATTTTCCACTCTAATTAGATTTGAAAATTAGTACCACAAGCTTCAAGGTCTATTATTAGGTGCAGATAAACATTAACTATGAAGACAAGTTCAAATAAAATGATATATTACCTTAAGTTAAGACTTATAACAAAGAAATTGACTCAGACATATGATATAAAATACCGAGATACTCTCTCTGGTGACCAAGATGACCTCTAGATTTTTATATCTATTGTAACTCATAGTTAAAGGATATATCAGCTAGATGTAAAAAATACTACTTCGTGATGACCTAAGAATGAGATATATATGGAGCAGATACCTGAGTTTGGAGCAGCACAGTCAAATGAAATTCATAGATTGCGAAAGTCATTTTATGACCTACAACAATCACTAAGAATCTAATTTATAAAATTTTCATTAGCAACCATCTCAATAGGTTACACATGAATATTATAGACTTTTCCTTATTTTTTCAAAAGGATACTGATTGCAAGATAATTTTGTTGATTATCTATATATATGATATTTTAATTATAAAAGAAAAAAATTAAGAATCAATCAACTCAAAAGAATTCTTTCATGCACTATTTTAGATGCAATTGATATTCTTGTAGGGGTTAATCTTTTGAATTCTACTTCAACAAATATTCTTATTAATCCAAGTAATAACTTCACTTCTATTATGACTCTTCTAATTGATTCTACTATTTATAGGAGAATTATAAGAAATATTAATTATATGACTATGATCATATCAAATATAATATACACAATTAACTTAATTAGTTATTTCATAGTTTCTCCTCAACATATTCACCTTAACACAACTCTTCACATATTAAGGTAGGTGAAATCTCTAGGACTTAGGATCTCTCTCATGGATCATGAGTACTTGTAATAACTTCACATATTAACATGCACCAAGAGGAGATTTAGAATAAAATTATATACTCATCTTAGAGACGTCAGACGACCTTATTAAGAAAGAGAAACAAGTATTTCAAAATCTAGGTTAGAAACAAAGATAAGAATGATGACAATATCTTATGTGTTGCTTTAGATGTGTCACCTACAGCATGAGATCGAGTATTCATTTTTTTCTCATATTACTCTTTATTGTGATAATCAGGAAGTAAAACTTATAATCTTAAATCTAATATTTCATAAACAACCAAAAAACATAAAAATAAATTATTTCTTCATTAAGAAAAAATTCCAAGACGAGATCATTGCTACAATATATATTAAAATAGCAATGCAGCCAACTACAACTTCACAAATGCATTGAAGAAACCGCAACTTATATTTCTTTCTTCCAAGTTTAGTGATATATACTTATATGTACCAACTTAAAGGTGAATGTTGTATTTTAATTATTTATTTTCTTTTATCTTATTTTACATTTTTTTATGGAATCACACAACTTGTGAGCTGCTCTAATTCATTTTGTTCATTTTATAAGGGCATGCTTGAATGATATTTTTAGAGTGTATTTTTTGCATTTTTGCATTTTTGCATTTTTATAGTTTTGTAGTTTTGTAGTTTTGTAGTTTTGTAGTTTTGTAGTTTTAAAGTTTTGTAGTTTTGTATTTTTGTATTTTTGTATTTTTGTATTTTTGTATTTTTCATATGTATTAGTAACAAGGTAAAAAGGGTTATCATTCATTATTTCTAAAAATATTAACATGATAAATATAACCTCAAGCAAGGATAAACTACATGTTATAGATGCTCCCACATAAATCAAACAGAAAAAGAACATAGTAAAATATTAAATCTAGCTAAACTTTAACACTTCATATATACCTTCTCTAGATTTACATGTAGACTATCATTATTGATGTTCAATTAATGAATTGAGCACTCATGACAAACTAATAAATGCCACATAACTCTAGTAGAGATTATGTTAGCTATTAGAGCAAACATATCATGATATGTAACTTAACAATCTTTGTCAAACATCTAGCACCAATCAAACTTTAATACAATATATCTTCTCATCAATATATCAATCTTCACTATATACAATATATCAATATATCAATCTTTAATACAATTCTAAGATTCTATTGTAGTGAAAGAGTATTTATTTTTTCTAATATATCTTATCATTATCTTAAATGAAAAAACATTTAATAATGAGATATGAAAGTCATAGCATGATCAAGTGAAACAACGAAACAAAATAGAAACAAATATTTGAGATCAAATAAATACTTAACAAATAAGAAATTAAATAATGCATTATCTTGAATTCACCAATGAAGCAATTGGGAAAAACTAAATCTTTTTTTTTTCTAAATTAACTAACAAATATATGACTAATAAATATGTAATAGTCTCGTGTATACTCATAGTCAAATCTATTTGGTATATCAATTCTTGTATTAGCAAGGACTATGACCAACTCAAAAGATAATCTCATGACAAGATTTAA
Organism: Sapria himalayana; assembly: GCA_029783825.1. Lineage (NCBI taxonomy): Eukaryota > Viridiplantae > Streptophyta > Magnoliopsida > Malpighiales > Rafflesiaceae > Sapria > Sapria himalayana. The sequence goes on along the minus strand of JAREIK010000654.1, from coordinate 559,184 downwards.
AACACTGCTATAATTACTAACTTGTAAGAGATCATGTTTTAGTTGACAATTAAAATCATCAAACCCAACTAAATTACTATTAGAGACATGACAATGGATAGTGTCACACAAGCCAAGCTTCAACAGGCAAATGGCCCGACCAATTTTGAGCGGGTTGGCCTAGCCATTGCTGATATTATGGCCAACAATAATTTAGCCATGGGGAGCAACCCCCAACGACTACTTTTGTCTTTTTGAATTTTTTTAACTAGCTGTGTGTGTGTGTGTGTGTGTGTCTGTGTGTGTCAGTCATCAACAATTATTTATTCATTGCATTTTCTAAATTCTCTAAATATCTTTTTTTAATATCTTTTTTTCTTGCTATAAATCTCTTTTCAAAAAACCAGCAACATCTCGTCTTGTTGTTTAGAATATTTTGATATCAAGTAAAAATAAATCAAGAAAAAAAAAAATTTACAAAATAAACATTTTACAAAAAAATAATAATAATAATATTACAAATTAAATCAAACACTTAGTCATCCATTATAAAATATATGTGACAAAATATCTTAGAATGACTAAAGGAAGGAGCCAACACAAATCACACTTAAGTTCAAAATTAATTGTTTAGTAAGTATATTTTCAATTAATTCCATGATAGCTTGATAATGTACCGATCATTTAATTTCTTATATTAATTTACCTCTTGCTTTTGATTAGTCTTATTTTTATGAAGAACAAATTTGAACATCATTTTAATCATAATTTAAAAAAATTAATTGAAATATAATTATTAATGATATTGTAATATATTATAATAAATTGTATATCATTTTAATTTTATGTTTAATCTTTAAAAATTTGGATTACATTAATATCTAATATTTGAGTTGTTAGATCCAAACAAAACCATGATGATATATTTTCTCATTATGTAAATTCAAAATAGATATTATACAAAAAAATATTATTAATTTTAAACTTTTTGATAGTGCCTATTATATTTTAAATATAATTAATAATATACTTTAAATTGTAAATAAATATGATATTAATAATCACATTATCTCAATCATCCTAGATAATATTTTTGTCAATGCAAAGGTAATGATAAATTTTAAACAAAAATTAAATCAATATATTAATGATTATTATAAAATAGACGAATAAGAGAGCGAGAGATATAGGAGAAACAGGAGAGAGATTTCTTATTCCTTCAAATATCTACTGACTCATACAAATGCTTTCTACTTATATAATTTAATACATGAATATATTAATGTGTATATAAATACGTAAATAAATATATATATCAATACATAAATAAATATACCAATGAATACATATTAATTTATGTCAATTAATACACATTAATCTATAAATAAGAGTCATAAGAATATCAATAATCAAGAGATTAATTAAAAATTTATGGACATCCAAAATATTATTTATAATACAATCCTTTAGATGTTCATGATACTATCTCATTAAAAACTTTACTAGGAAAACCCAGTGAGACAAAGTCATGGTAAAGAAAAAAAGAATATAATATAAAATATCACTTTAAATCTTTGAGCAAATGTATTTTACTACTATGAACTAGCCTTTCAAATATTACAATAGGTAGATCCTTGGTGAATATATCTACTAGATTATTAGTTGAACGAATTGATTAAACATCAATATCATACTTCTTTTATAGATCATGAGTGAAAAAAAATTTTAGTAATATATATTTTGTTCTATCCCCTTTAATATACTCATTTTTCAATTAAACAATGCATACAGCATTATCTTCATAAAAGGTCATCGGGACCTCCTTGCTAAAAGACAAACTATATGACCCTCAAATATAATGTATTACAAATTTTATCTATAAACATTCCTGACTTGCTTTATGGATTGATAAGAGCCCTACATGATTAAAAAATATGATGGTAATTGATAGTTTCGTAGAATATCATGAAATGAATGTATCATCATATGTGAACAAATAGTCCATTTGTGATCGAGCATTATGGGGGTCAAACATATATCTCACATCTACATAACCAATTAATTCTGATTTGGATACATTGGAATAATATAATTTCAAATCCATCGTATCTCGAAGATACCTCATTATATGTTTAACTTCATTCTAATATCTTCTTGTTAGACAAGAACTATATCTTACTAATAAATTTATAGAAAATAATATATCAGATCGTATATGACTTGCAAGATACATTAGTACTACAATAATACTAAGATATAGTACTTCAGGACCAAGAAGTTATCTATCATTCATCCAAGGTTGGAAATAATCTTTATTCACATCTAATGACCTTACAACCATTAGAATGCTCAATGAATGGGCATTATCAATATAAAATTATTTTTCCAACCTTAGATTTTTTCATCATAATATATCATATAAATAATGAATGGGCATTACAATAATATATCAATACATAATTTTATTTCCAAGAATTTTCATCTCAAATTCTTTCTTTAAGTTGTTTACTGCTTTTGAAAACTCATTCAAAGTTTCAATAATATTCAGGTCATCAACATAAATGATAATTATAACAAACTCAAATCTAGATCTCTTAATAAATACACATAGACAAAAGAAATCATTCTTATATTTTTTTCACAAAAAATATTTACTAAGACAATTATACCACATGCATCCAGATTATTTCAACCCATATAAGATCTGTATAATTTTATCGAGTAATATTCTCGAGGATCTGAATTATATGTTGCAGGTAATTTTAATCTTTCTAAAATTTTCATGTAAATATCACTATCAAGTGGTTCATATAAATAAACTGTAAATATATTCATTAAACACATACCAAGTTTTTCATGTATTACAATGCTAATTAAATATCAAAAAGTAATTGCATTCACTACAAGAGAATTCGTCTCTTCATAATTAATGTAAGGTCTTTGAGAGAATCCTTGTGCAATTAATTGCGTCTTATATTTGACAACTTTATTTGTCGCATCTCGTTTTCGTACAAATACTCATTTGTATCCCACAAGTTTGACACCATCAAGTGTACGTACAATAGGACCAAAAACTTCATATATTAAAAAATAATTTAATTCTGTTTCAATTGCATCTTTCCATTTTGGTCAATCATCTCTCTGTCTACATTCATCGACAAGCTTTGGCTTAACATCCTTATTGTCATTAACAATATTGAGTGTCACATTATAAGCAAATATTTCATCGACATCGATTTTATTCTAATTTCATCTTTGGCCAGTTGTGACATAGTTTATCGAAATCTATTAAATGTCACAAGTTTCAGGTACCTAAATTTCTTCTGGAGTTACAATTGGAGACACTTCTAGAGTCATCAATTCATCAACTTGATCCTTTGATCTTTTTCTTTTCTGAGGATTTGTATCTTTAAAACTAACTGGTCAACTACGTTTCACTGATGCTTTAGGTTCATTAACAACAGATTGTCTTACAGAGACATCAATTTCTAACTAGAGCATTATCAGCTAGTATGTAAGATGTAGTTACTCTCTTCGGATTAGTAAATACAACTAGCAATTGATTTGCTAAATTTTTCAAATGAATAATCTTTTGAACTTCCAGTTCACATTCATTTGTACGATGATCAAGATGAGACAACGACAATTAATTCCAACGAATAATTTTTTCCAACAGTTTATTTTCTTTCTTTAAAATTAAAAAATCTAATTCATCAAAATAAAAATCAACAAAACGAATCGTAAATAAATCTTTAGTTGGTGGCTCTAAATATTTGATTATCGATGAAGATTCATATCCAACATGTATTCTAATCTTCGTTGGGGACTCATCTTAGTGTATTGTGGTGAAGTAATCATACCATATACCACACACCCAAAAATCTTTAAATAAAAAATATTTGGTTCTCGACCAAAAACTAATTATAAAGGAAAAAACTCATGATAATTTACTTATCTAATACAATCAATGATGTTGCATGCAAAATAGCGTGGCCCCAAGTAGAAGTTAGGAACTTCATTCTCATTAGTAATGACCTTGTAATCAATTGAAAGTATTTAATAAATAATTCTGCAATACCATTTTATGTATGAACATAAGCTACAGGATGTTCAACAGTTATTCCAAAAGACATACAATAATCATTAAAAGTTTGTGAAGTAAATTCTCCAGCATTGTCAAGACGAATTAACTTAATCAAATAATCTGAAAAATGAACTCATAACCAAATTATTTGAACAAACAACCTAGCAAATGTTTGGTTACGTGTTGATAACAAACAGACATGTGACTATCTCGCTGATGTATCAAACAAAATCATAAAATATCAAAATAGTCCACACGGTGGATAAAAAAGCCCACATGTATTACCTTATATTCGTTGCAAAAATGCAAGTGATTCTATCCTTATTTTTGTTGATGATGGTCTTATAATTAACTTCCCTTGAGAACAAGTAGCATATAAAAATTCATTAAACAGAAAAATTTTTTCATTTTTTAGTGAATGCTCTCTTGAATTTTTAATGATTTTTTGCATTATTATAGATCTAAGATATCCCAATTGATCATACAAATAAAAAAATTATTTTCATCAGTAAACTTCTGGTTTACTATGGCATGTACCTCAATTATATTTATGTTTGTATAGTACAAACCAGAGAAAAATCGGGTAATTTTTCCAATATATTTTTCTTATCCGAGACAACATTGATAATATATAAATACTCAGTGTTATCTTTATTCGTAGTCTCAATATGATATCTATTTCGTCGAATATCTTTAAAACTCAATAAATTGTTGAGACTTTATAGAATATAATATATCATCAATATGAATTTTTGTTCCTCCGGATAATAAAATATAACTCTTCCGGAGCCCTCAATTAATTTTGTATTACCCAATATTGTATTCACGTCTGATCCTTGCATTATTAAAAAGAAGAATTTTTTATCCTTAGGTATAATATGCGCTGATACACTATTTGCAAGACACATCATTGTTACCGATTAAGGATCCCACTAAGTTTCCATATTTTTCATGAGAAATAAGATATATAATAAGAAAATCATAAAATAACACATAATAAAAAAAATTTTCATTATTCAGTAATACGACTTTCATAATAGTAGACCCAAAAACATAAATATAAACGAAAAATATTTTATTTTTGAAGATTTTTATCACCAAACAAGTGTTTAATATTCATTTAAGGCTAAATAAAGAAATCAGTAATATTTAAATGAGTCATATCATAAATGTCGCGGTCAACACTCTCATCCTTAGAAACAAAATTTGTCTCTTATGCTTTTTTATCTTTCTTTTTTAATGATTCTTAATAGAGATCAACCAAATATTTTGGTATATGACAGATACGTAACCAATGACCTTTCATGCCGCAACGATAGCATAAATTTATCACCATTTTGTTATTTTCACCACTCTTGTTATCTTTTTCAATGTTTTCCCCCTTTTAATATTCTGACACATTCTTGGATTGTCAATCATAATTATAATTATTACGACCATGTCCACGACCCCGACTATGACCACGACCATGACCATGACCATGACCGCAGCCTCGACTTTGTCTATTATAAGGGTGATATATTGCTACATTCACTTTAGAAAATAAAGTCGAACCAAATGGACGAGCCTCATGATTTTTCAATAAAAGTTCATTGTTTCGTTTAGCCACAAGAAGACATGAAATCAATTCAGAATATTTCCTAAAACTTATTTCACGCTATTGCTACTCCAAGAGCACATAGGATGCATGAAAAGTGGAGAATATTTTCTCCAACATATCCTCATCAATAAATTTTTTTTCTCCATACAGCTGTCATTGAGAACTGATTTTAAATATTGTTGAGTTATACTCACTCAGATTTAAAATCTTGCAATCTCAAATACATCCAGTCATAGCGAGCTTTTTGGAGAATTATCATTCTCTGATATTCATACATTTCTTTCAAACTGTATCACAGAATAAGTGGATCCTTTACGATGAGGTATTCAATTTTCAATCCTTCATGAAAATGATAATAAAGAAAAATCATCACTTGGCTTTTTCTTTAATGGATGTTGTATTATTTTCTTTAATTGTATCTCCAAGATCATTTACATCTAGATAAATTTAAGCATCTGGTATCCATGACAAGAAATTCTTTCCCGTGATATCAAGAGCCATAAATTCTAATTTCACAAGATTCAACATAATACTACTTCAATATACTTTCAATATATCTCTTGAAAATCTAATAAAACTTTGTGTTGATAACGTATTATAATATAAAATGACAAGAGAGCAAGAGATATAGGAGAAATAATGAAGAGATTTCTTATTTCTTCAAGTATTTACTGACTCATACAAAGGCTCCCTATTTATAGGATTTAATACATAAATACATTAATATATATATATATAAGTCAATGAATATATAAATCAATACATATATAAATGTATCAATGAACACATATTAATCCATACCAATTAATACGCATTAATATATAAAGAATAAAAGTCACAAAAATATCAATAATCAAGAGATTAATAAAAAGTTTATGGACATCCATAATATTATTCATAATAATAATAAATTTTTTCTACATCAATATTATGCATATCATATCAACCACATTGTGAATTCTAGCAAAATAATTATAATAAATAATATTTCTAATATTCAAAATAGTTTACATTATACAAATAATTCAAATTCTTGAATTACCAAATTTTAAAAATATTATCAAATTAAAAGATTAAAACTCCAAAATTTTAGAACAAATAAGCCGATGAGATGTAACTCAATTTATTTAATATTAAATGATATATTATGATATAAAAATATTATTTCTCTATTTTATAACATCAAAGTTAATAATATTTTATAAAGTAATTTTGGCTGTCTTATTACTAAAAAAATAATTAGATTTTAAAAACATTTTATGGCACAATTGTATCTTATCAAATATTCATTATCCTACTTCTTTATTACTTTTAACATAATTAATACTTGTTTTTGAATTATTTATGAAACATAAAAATAATAATTTATTTAAATTAATAAGAAAGTAAATAATATAAAAAATATTAAGATCATAATAATATATGTTATTGTATTATATTTTCGATGTCCTAAATTTGTATGTTAAATTAAATATTTTTTTAATTATTTTACTCACATTTATGACCATATGAACAAAAAATTTGCATTGATATATTCTTGCAAAAAATAATATCTCATGTTCATCTAGTTCAAGTGTCAGTGACAATCATCCACCCTTGAAACTAACAAAGTACTTAGAAATAGATTTTTTATTAATAGACTCACTTACAAATGTCAAAAATTTTTGTCTTGTTTTGCACATAACATCTTAAGCATTCCTATTTCTATACTTTTTTTATAAAACAAAATTTAGCACAACTAAAAATATAATTAAAATAAGAGAATTTTATTAAATCAAGTATGATTGAGATACTCACATGTACAAGAGATTGGGAATATACTAAGAAAATTATATAATACACAATACAAGATGAGTAATTAACCCAATACTTAAAGGAGATAAGGGCCAACAAATAATTTCAGAATATTAATATTTATGTTTTTTTTCTAAATTTTAATTATAATTTATAAAACAAATTAAAATTATATTTTTTTTCAAATTAAGATTTTATCCCAATGGGTTTTTTTAATAAGATTTTTTATGAAACAATCACTAATAAAATTTAAATTATAGTTTTATTTTGTATCTCATATAAATATATAATTATATTTTTTTAACAATGTTTACAAATTATAATTTATACATAATTTCTTAATAGTTTAAATTTAACCAATTTCAAAAATAATAATCTTTTTAACTAATTTAAAATATAATAGTTTTATAAAATTAAATTTTAAAGATATAGATATATATATATATATATATATATATATATATATATATATATTACAATTTTAATAGTTTTTTATTTGTTTTCTTAAGTTTATGATGAAAGCACCCAAAATGCTAGTTGCCCAATCACCTATTTTCCTTATATATAATATAGGATTTATAGATTGTATAATAACTATTATTTCACTTTTAGTGAGCTATGAATTTTAGTTCATTAAATTTTATATGGTATCAAAACTCTTTTTTACAAAGTTGTAAATAACATTTGTGTGAGTGACTATGTATGTGCGATAGACGTGTATGTGGATAGAGTGGTGAAGTAGGAAATGTGGCATCAAGGTAATGTTTGCATTGACATGAAGGTGTGGAGTGGGTCTAACGAGTTAGGCATGATCCAATTTAATTGTCTCAAGCCCGGCATAGCACAGTCCACCATGTCTAGACCGATCCCATGCCAGCCTATGGCACGACTCATGCCAAGCATCCCACATGTTTGGCATCTTGACACAAAATAGTGGCAAGGGCCATGGGGTACAACCTGATTGGGTAGTGCCAAGTAGGGGTCACAGGCAAAGGCTAGGGGGCCACTGCAGCACTGCCCAATGGTTACTACCAATGTCATGGCCAAGCCATGAGCAGCTTGGCCCAAGACCAATTCAACATGACCCAGCATGCCCAGCTGAGGAAATCAGCCATTGAGTCATGTCAAGCTTACCTACCATGTTGCCGCATTGGCATGGCACAGCCCAGGTACCCAATTCATATGATATCTGGCATTGCATAGCCCAAGTATCCAATTCATATCTTATCTAGTATGGCATAGCCCAAGTATCCAATTCATATCTTATCTGGCATGGGACAACCCAGGTACACAATTCATATCATATATGGCATGGGACAACCCAAGTGCCCAACTCATATCGTACCTAGCAAGGCATAGCCCAAGTACCCAATTCATATCGTATTTGGCAAGACATAGCCCAGGTACCCAATTCATATCATATCTGGCAAAGCACATTGGCCCAATTAAGCCACTAAAAATCAGGTCATGTCGGCCAAACACCACACAATTGACACCTCGAAATGGATGAAGTGTAGTGTGGTGCCAACCCACTTTTACCATCCACATGGTAAATAACTTGATAATGGAAATGGTGTCAGTGCCAATAGTACATCAAAGTGCAAGTACAGAGCAAGAGAAAGAAGATCCATGCGAGGTGGCACACGCCTATGCAATGTGATAGTGAGTGTAATGTGGTGTCCAATATGATGAAATATGGTGTGATGTGGTGAGTTACAGTGTTCAAAGTGGTTCAGTGTGGTGTAACCATGTGATGCAATGTGGTGTGTGCAATAGTGGTGTGTTGTGTGTGCAAAAAAAATAAAATGTGCAAGAATGGTGTGGTGTGGAGTGTAGTGTGGAGTGCAGTGTGGTGTCCAATGTGGTACAGAAGGTGATAGTGTGATGTGGTCACGGTCATACTTACCTATAGCATGGGATAGATAAAGATTCAATGGAGAGATGTCTCAGATTATTTACTTTTGAGATAAAACAAATATCAATCATAACAGAGAGAAGTAAAAAAGTATCAATACAATGCACATAATGTATGAAGAGTTGGCAAATAAAATAGAAGTGTTAACAATTATTTAGAACATCAAAAACTATAGGCATCATAAATTATTCAGTGACATAGGCAAACTAATGTGTCATCTTAAGGTTCTCACAAATTTTCTCCACTGTGATCCTTTCTAAAAAAGAATATACAAATTTTTTATCTATTAAAGCAACTGTAAATATTTCTCAGTCTTCAAGTATTATAACTTTCACAACATGTCTTCTCATTAGAGACTTAATAGTTTTTTCATGGATAATTATTTTTAATTATTATTTTTTCTCCTTATTTTCTAAATATTATTATAGTTAATAATAAAATATCTAAAGGTCTTTATTATAATAATATTCAACTTAATATTATATTTCTTTCTCATATTTTACTTATTCTTGGATGCATGCAAAAACTACTTTCTACTAGTTATATTATTAAATAACTCAATTCTAATATTATCTCTTCTCTTACTTACATTATTTTGCATGAATGAAATTCTTCAAAAAATGATCTTCTTTGAAATTACACATAATAATTTATATATTTTATCTTATATGATTATGTAACTTTAGGTATTTAAGTATCATTGATTAGTTTTTTATTTATTTTTGACTTGGTTATATATCTAGTTAAACTAAAAATTTTAGATCTCAATGAATTATGGGACATATCAAAAAGAAAAACACACCAGAATTTCATATCATACTCATCAAATCTATGTAATTAAAAATATATTCAATCTGATTCACTCGTATATTTAGAGACCCAATAAAATTAAAACTTGAGACAATTTGAAATATTTTATTACTTTCATTAATAATTAAACTAAATTTACTTGGTGTTTTCGTTTTTAAAACATATATCATATTTTTTTGTTTTATAACTATTCTATGGAAGAATTAAAATTCAATTTAATAAAAAGATAAAAATTATTAACGATGCCAATATTTTAAAGTATATACTTAAGAATTTTAATATTTATTATATAAATTATAAGATTGTATAACTCATCACTACAAAATAAAGTTGTAAAAAAAATATTTGATTGGAATTATTATGATAATCCTTTATAATATATGTGGTCTAAGATATTATAAAAATATATAATTTTAATTGACAACTACCTAATCAACCAATTATATATATTCATCTTTCTTGATTATATACCATTTTAGATCTTGCATCCTAAAAAGAAATTATCAAATTTGTCTCCCAATATTTTTAAGAATAACTATTTTGTTCAAGATCTCTTCTCATAACTTGATAAAAATGGCACTTAGTATAAAAAATATATTTTATTTAGTCATTTCAATACTCAAAAAAAAATATGTATTATTCACTTGAAACTAATAAACTATAAATAATAGTATTATCTTTTTTAAATATAACTCATTCTTTAAAAAATCTATTCATAGAAATCATTTAGAAAGATATCTGAATCTCTTACTATTTATTACTCTTTTGGAGTTCCACTTGGGTCTCCAATAAATAGAAAGTTTTACATCTCAACTACTTCTAAATTTGTTAGCTTTTATTATATGATTCTCCTTTTGAGTCGTATTCTAATTCAGATGAGTACAAAACATTTTAAATTTAAAAAGAATTAGATTTCCTTATAAAAAAATCTTATTCTAATTCAGATTAGTTAGTATATTCTAAGTCTAGTCTAGTCTCAAATTTGAATGAGTTAGAAATTAAAATACTTGATCACCAAAGAATATCAATCATAATAGATACTAAGATGAAAGATTATCATTAAAATACACATAATATAAGACCAAGTATGTCATAGAGGTGTTGATAGTTATTTAAATATCAAAAAACTAAAGCCACTATATAAATCATTTAGTGATAAGCAAATTATTGGCTTCATTTTGGGTTTCTATAGAATTCCCCCACCAAGACCTTAAATAAAATAATAATAGATATTTCTAATTCTCCATATATAAAAGCTCTCACAACATCTCTTCTCAGTCTAGATTTATGAGTTATTAACTGATTTTTATATTTATTATTATTTCTTCTTGTTCTTTAAATATTATATAGTTAATGCCAAAATATTCAAAAGTCTTAATTATAATAATATTCAACTGAATATTTTATTTATTTTTAGTATTGTATTTATTTCTAGATGTATAAATAGTCAACTTTTTGTAAGTAATTTTGCAAAACAACTCGACTCTAATATTATTTTTTTTCTCTTATTGATATTGTTTTACATGATCAAAATATAAATATTTTCTTTGAAACTAAGAATGACAATTTATATGCTTTTTCTTTTATGCTTATATATCCTACTAGGTATTTAAATATTATTGATCATTTGCTTTATCATTCTTAATTTGGTCACATATCTTTAACTAAACTGAGAATTTTGAATCTCAATATTAAAGATATATCTACCTTAGATTGTAAAACATATCAAATAGAAAAGTATATCATAACTTTATATATTGCTCAACAAATTTGTGTGAGTAATAACTCATTTAATTTTATTCACTCATATATTTGAAGACTTAGCAGAATTGAAATTTGAGATAATTTAAGATAATTTGAGATATTTTGTTACTTTCATTGGTGATCATACTCAATCTACTTTATTTTTTTTTTAAACAATGCTCAACTTTTTTTTAACTTATAACTATTTCAAAAAAGAATTAAAAAATAATTTAATGAAATATAAATATTATTAAAAATAAAAACGGTATAGAATATATATCTAATAATTTTAGTATTTATTATATTAATCATGAGATTACATATCAAACTTTCTATATTATTATCATTGAATGCGAGCTTTTATGTGGGTATGTGTGACCTTAGTCTAGGAATTAAATTTTTTTTGAGCCTAAGTCAATTTGCTATTATCTCACACAAGAGAATCACACCCATGAGTTTAACAAAAGAGAAAAACTTTAGAAAGAAAAAATAAAATCATAAATTATTAAGAAACTTTCGAATAGATATAAATGAAAGAGTACTCTCCTTACAAAGAAAGAGCATACCACATTAGCAGACAAAATCATACCAAGTATCATGATCTTACATCATAGAAAATAAAAATAAAATTCTAGATTATTCTTGAACAACCTCTTGGACTTGGACCTCATAAAATATTTGGACTCATCTTAGATATTCTATGATATCCTATAATCTTTTAGGACTTAGTCAAAATTCATTATTATATAAATTTATGTAACAAAGTTGATAAAGATATTAAATTGAAATGCAAGGCAATTACAAATTTTAAAGATCAAAAAAAAAAATTGCTACAAAAAATTAGTATGAGTCAATACTATGGTTATTACTTTAAAATAATGGTTATTACTACATTAGTGACTTATTTAAAATAATGGTTATTACTTTAAAATAATAGATCTACGAGTGTGAGAGTAGGAAACTTACTCTTAGGAAAATCATAGATGTGGTTATTACTTTAAAATGAAAACATATTCAATACTATGAATGATCCCTATTGAATTCTTAAAATGAATATTATTACAAATTATGGACCCAATTTTAAGCCTTCATATATGCATGAATTGCCATGAATTCTTAACGAAGATGTAAATGACATAAATATCATTACAGAATTTCACAAAAAAACTAGAAATAATATAAATATTAAATTATGTCAGATATAAGACAATTGGATAGATGAAAAAAATAGACCTCTCATCAATCTTTTGTTGAATAATTTGGTTAGCACTTTATTTATGAAATTAATTAATATTTCTGATATAGTAAAAAATAAGACATTCTTATTCAAATATCTTAATAACATTGTTAAAGAAATTGATGAAAACAATATTATGCAAGTAATCATTAATAATGTCTCTCATTATGCGAATGTTTAAATGAGGCTTATGAAAAAAAAAAAGATTATGATAAAATCCTAATGTTGCTTATTATATTGATATGATGTTAGTCATTGAAAGATATTACAAAGGTAAAGATTCATGCTATTACACTCTCGTGAGCTAGGCAAGTAGTGACATTCATATATTAAGCATACTTGAGTTCTTAGCTAGATGATAATATTTAAAAAAAATCATTTCTTACTATTTGTCCAATAATTAGACAGGTTGATACTCCATTTCTTATCCTTCAAACCTTTATAAGCAAAATTAAGTTCTTATAATTATGTTCTTAAAAAAATAATAATCAAGCAAATAAGATAAAAATATAAAAAAGAAAGCTTAAAGTATATTGTTATATAAACCAAAATTTTGACATTAAGTTACTTTTTGCATAAAGACTTTTATCTAATAGTTATGTATTGAGAGAAATTGATTCAAAAAAATTAGTAATCATGAATTATATTTATAACTTATTGATTTCAATTAAGAAGAAGGTTATATTTAATTATAGAAGCATGCAAAGAAAATATAACATAATCTAAAGAAAAAATTAATGCAAGAAAAATTTTGCAACTTCATGGACCTTAACATGCAATAAGTTATTATTTTAATCTTCAATTGCGATATGAAGATAAGTTATCTAATATTGATAAGATGAAAAAATAATAATTTGAATACATAAATAGAATATTGAATTATCAAAAACATTTAAATTTTAATATTCAATTGAACTATATGACCAAACAATAAGTAAATTTAAGAGTCATATTACAATTATTTCACAAATATTGAAAAATCATAGAAGTTGGTGGATGCATTTTGAGGGTTCCACACAAAAGTTAGAAAACTATGATATTCGAGTTCTTAGTATTAATTATAATATTTTGGGATATGAAAAAAAATTAGAGTATGTTTGAATCAGTAATACTTCTATTTTGATAGAAGTTTATATTTTTTTTATTTCAATATTAGATAATTTTATTTCATTTCAATATAAATTTATTTCTTTTATTATTTATAAATCCATACAAAAAAATTAGACTTGAATATTAAAAGTTAAATACAATTAGTATAAATAAGGTATAATACAAAATATTAATCTAATTTTAATAGAGATGATTGATTCGAATGATGAATAGAATATAGAGAAATATATCTTCTTTCCCTTTTATCTTTATTGCCATTAAGATAATGAATTGTTTAATATTATCACTATTAGAGTTGTCATTCAACTCTCAAGAAATTCAAACTTTATTGAATCATATTATTTTTCACATTCATACAAAAGGAAACATAATGAGTACTAAATAAGTATTTAAAAACTAAAGTCATATATTGATTAAATTTTAAATAAAAATTATAACATTTTTATTTTACATAATTAATACTTTATGATATGTACACGTGAAGACAAAAGCAAGAAGAACAAGTTTATATAACATTAATTAATAAAAATAAAGATTTTCATAAAATAAAAAGACATGATAGTTAATATTTTTTTTATTATTTATATATTAGATGGGAATGATGATTATCTTAGATAAGAGGATTTCAGTAAAAATAATTTATAAAAATTCATAATTATTCCATGACTTAATGATTTTTTATAAATTTTATTATTTATATATTAGATGAAAATGATGATGACCTTAGATAAAAAGATTTCAGTAAAAATAATTTGTAAAAGTTCACAATTATTCCATGACTTATTGATTTTTTGTAAAAGTTCATAATTATTATTAGAATTGATTTTATTTTATATTTTATGACTTTGTTATAATTATTTATTAATTTAAAACTATTAGTATGTTTTTTTATGATTCCAATGAATTATTTTTATATTTTTATTTATTTTATTTTATTTTAGTTTTCTAAAAATTTATAATTATTATTATGGTTTACTCTATTTTCTATTTCATGACTTAATTATAATTTTTTGTTAGAGTTTGAAACAAATAAAATATTATACTATGATTTTAATAAATTATTATCATATTTTTATTTATATTATTTTATTTTAATTTTTATATTTTAAAATATTAATTAATTATATAACATAGAAATTTTATCATGATGTGATGGCAAGTGTCATATCCAAAGATAATAAATCTCAAGTTCGAGACTCATCAAATACAACATTTTCAATTTTTAAAAATAAAAAAGTAAAAATATTAACATCTCCCAAATTTCCTACTAAGTGAGGACCCTGCCCAATGGGGACTTTTTTTTTAATAATTATAAAACATAAAACTCAAATAAACTTACACCTCAGCATCTCACCTCATAAATCCAAAAAAAAAACTTATCCTTACATTTTTGACTTTATAGGAGTATCATCATAAAATGAATTAGCAAGTTCGAACATAAGTAATTAGTGGCTTTCTTTACTAACTAGAAATTTAAATGGGGTTACAAGGGAGAAAGAAAAATTAATAAGCCTAGAAACAAGTTCTATATTCACACTTTTTTTAAGCTTGCTAAAACATGAGTTCAACTCAAAAAAAAATAACATTGACCCATACTAATACCCTGTCAGACATTAAAAAAAATATTTGCATTTAGTTTAAGTACTGCAATATCCAAAAAAGGTACACTTTAAAACACTAAATATCATTTTAATTCATCCTAAAAAAATCACAAACAAAACAAGTACGACCAACGACTATGAGACACACAAAACAATATTTCTTTAAAATGTAGGATCTAAAATATATGTGCAAAAAAATAATAGAAGAAAATAACTAGTTGATTAAATAGTTTACAATTCATATCGTATTTCTCCAAAACTACTTTGGAATACTTTTATCAATTACAATTAGTAGTGTCAAATCCATTTCAATTTAATATTTATTCTTTCTTTTAATAACCTTATTTTATAATATTATGCTAACACAAAAAATTTAATATATGATATCATGATATATATAGTGAGTACTGAAATTATTTGACATATACTTTTATATATTATTACTTTTTTATTTTGTAATATTTTTATAAAACTAATTTTTTATCATTTTATGAAATATCTAAAAAATAAAAAAATATTAAACAAATATTAAAGATATCATATAAATCATAAATAATAATTAATAAAAATAATTAAATATAAAATTTCTAAAATAATTTCATATCTCATCTTTATTAGGTTCTCATATAACAGAGCATATCATATTAAATAGATCTTTATTCATACTGATCTAATTGACAAAATAAAAAGTGCTTGTATATTTTCCAAATTGATATACCTCGTACTCTAGAATGGAAATACCCTTCAAATTTAATTAAAGTATTCTTAACTTAATAAATTATTAATGATCAAGTAAAAAATATACCATCAAAAATTCAACACAGTTTAAAACTTATCATAAGATCCTATCATAATTCATTATATTTAATCTCAAAGTTTTTCTTTTTCAAAATCTTCTAATCATACAAATAAATATTAAAATATGAAAAAATTAAAAATTAAATTAAAAATTAAAATATTTAGAAAAATAACTTACAAAAAAACTAATACAATAATTGAGAATTATAAAAAATACACAATAGAAACAAAGAGTCGAGTAAAATATGATCATACCAAACAAATTTTAATAAATTATCATTGATTACCATAACATTCAACAAATAAAAAAAAAGTAAAAACAAAATAATTACCTATAATGTAAGTATTAACTTCTTAGTTAATAATCCAAAAACATGAATAAAAGAAATGAAACATAAGAGTCTTAATAAATAAAGCTTAAGAAAAGGCTATTACTGTCTATCTAAGAAAAAAACTCAAATAATTTTTTTTAATAAAGGTTATGATAAATAAATTATGTAAGGACTCCTAAATGAATCATATAGACAACATACCTCTCATAGTTATTTATAGTACTCTCGATCTCATCTATGAAAATAACTTTTAATAATTATCTTTAATATAACTCATCCCAGTGAGTATACTAGAATAAGGCTCATCTATCTATACTTGTGTTGCGACTCCTACAACATCATAAATAATTCTAATTTTCAAATTACTTAATAGTAATAACTAGTAATAACTAGTGTGTATAAAAATTTCCCTAAAATCCAATAATAGCATTTCCCAATTTAAAACTTTAAATAGAGCAATTCTAATTCAATTATATGCCAAATTTCTACCTAATACACACTACATTATTTCCACATGCATAACCAAAAAAACAAAATAAACACATTACACAATCACATTTCAACACCACTCATCACAACTAATATTGATGCAATGAGTGTGTGACGTTAACATATGGCGAAGCATAATAGTCATGCGCCTCTTCTTTGACATTGCATCATGGACTATCACGTGTGATGCGCCAATAGAGTGCATGTAGTTCCCTTCAAACCGTAAGATTTTACAACTGAGGCTTAGGCTCTTATATAATATTAAATTTAGGTTAAAATCAATATAAAATATGTTAAAACTCTAAGCAATAAATGTCTACAAGGACAACCTTTATATAAAAGCTAGTAAGATTTGAGCTGCCAATAAGTTAAATACTCTCAACTATAATATGGTAAAAAAAATAAAAAACAAAAAAAAACTATAAACCAAAATATTGACAATTATTAACAAATCAATATCATAATAAAAATTAAACACGAGATAATAATAAAATATGATAATAAAATTCAGTGTATTTAAATAAAAGATGCATCTTAATTATTTTTTTCTCTTCGATAATATTTTTAAGAATGATTATTATTTTTCCAATTGTTAAAATAATAATTATTTGATCATTCCTTTAACATTTAGAACATACTCGAGCAGCTTGTGATTAAATTTTTTATCCAGTCACTAAACCTAATTTAATTTCATTAAAAAAAAATCTAATATATTTTTCCTTTAATTTTACTCTTATCTAATTTTGATCTATCTTTGGATTAATCTTGTGTAATTTTTTACTCTACCTAATTTTACTCTGTCTAATTTTTTATCTACAATTTTTTATCTACAAGTTTCATAAAAAATTGATCTACAGCAAAACATAATTATCCTATTTATTATATTCAACTAATTAACTTGCTAATTAAAAAAAATTGACATTAGTTGAGTTAATCAAACAAGAAGTTTGGAGCTTTACTTAATTCTTAAACAAATAGCCCAGATTGAGCTAGCACTTCTGCATCCAATAATGCATCAATAAGTGTACAAATAGTCACAGAAAGTTAATAGAAATGTGATTGGGAAATATGAAACTCCTGCCTGATGTGGGGAAAATTATCTGGTTTTCACTTAATGATTTATGATCGGGTTGGTTATTGGCAAATTAAATCCACATGTAAGGCAAGATAAAAAGATCTAGAACCTGTGAGAACCGTGTTAAGTGGATCACATGTAATATAGAATACATTGTGTGGTTACATAGCATCACATAAATAGGCCTGGGTTTTTGGCACAAGTATTTCAAAAAGGCATCCTAGAGCAAAACCAGCCAGCATTTGAGAAAACAATGGTTACATTTCTGCTATATAATTCAATATAATTCAAAAGAGAATCAATTATTACTCTTATGTGAATGTCAATGTCAGGAAGCAAAGCGGACCAAGACCAAACTCAGTAAGAAAGTACTCTCGGGGCTTAGTAAAGGATGTCAGGAACAAGAGCCTACAGTGTTATAGAGGAACACTTGAGTCAACTGCCAATACGAATGCAATCATCATCTGTTTCATACCTATGAAGAGACCAAAAAAAGGAGAACAAATTCCCTTACTGTAAACAAGATACCAATGATGAAATCTCATTCATAAGCTAGTTTAGCTCCCTGCCAACTTAGTATTTTGCTAACCAAAAATCTGCTCGGAATTGCTTGTCAGAATTATTGGTCAAAAGCAAAAAACATCTGCATTGAAAGACTGTCTTCAACTCACATTTTTCGACTGTGCAAGAAGAAGAAAGGAGTCCATACCACCTGATTTCAACGACCGTTAATGACAATCCTGGACTGCCACGAAGCTTTTAATTAAATCAGCGTTTAACTTTTAATTTAAATTGCCAGCCTAATAGGGTTCGCCTAAGTAGGTGAAAGATCAAAGAGGTCTGGTAATTAGCAATTCTAACTAGTTACTGGGTGGAAGTCTGGAAGATGGAAGGAGGAGCTCGGCTTCATTGCTTTTAAGAACAGAGTTCTTTTTGCATTGAATTGGAGTTGAAATGCCGGTGTTTGGGAGGTGCGGAAGTTGAACTGTCTGGGACTGAGACACGTGTATTACAGTATTTTATCAGCTAAAATTATTATATGAAAACGAAAATAATTATGTTTTTGAACCTAATTTTTATTTGAACTTCTGAACAACACCATTGAATTAAATATTTATATGTATTAAATAATTGTGTTTTTGGGAGGTGCTTGGCCAGACTGGACCTGGCCGACCTAGCCCAAATTTTTGGTGGCCCAATTGAGCCACTATGCCGTGCCTGCGCACATGAATGAATTAACACCAAAATTTTTGAGTAAATTATGTTTGGTACCTTAACAAACAAATATATACAAAAAAAGATCTAATATTTTAATAATTAAAAAAATTGCTCTATATTTAGTGCACATTTTTTTTAAGGTTTTTTTAAATATTTTTTTGTTATGATGTCAAAACATAATTTGCTAAAAATTATTTACACAAAATAAGATGGGGATACCTAGGGACTAAGGTTGAGGGAGGCCCACTATTTGTCACATATAAATATTTATATGTGACAAACGGTGAGTCCCCCACGACCTCAATCTTTAAGTGCCCTTTAAGTGTTAACCTGTTATCCAACTTTATTGTGCATGCTCATATTGTCTGCTTTATTTGTTGTATTGCATAATTTTACCCATAAGTCATAATTTAATTTTTGTCTCACATTTCGTATCCCTAAGACTTGAACCCATATCATAATATTCTCATAAATGAATAATAATTGGGTTCAAGTCCTAATGAATGAGATATGGGAGAAAAAATAAATTTTACCTCATGTGTAAAACTATGTGTCACAATGAATAAAATGGATAATATAAGTATGCTTGGTGAGACTAAGTAACTAGTTAACAATTAGGGAGCATCTCGAGGATTGAGGTCAAGTAGGACCTACCATTTGTAATAGAAATCAAAATATGTTTTATGTGATTTTTGATTCTATATTTGTGAATATATTATGAAATTGTATTGCTTAATCTCTACATTGTAAATTATTTAAAATTATGTAAAGTGATATATTGTGAGTATGTGTTCATTTGTAAATTATTTATTTAATTACATTGTAATATTGTATAATGGTATGATTTTATGAAAATCAAAAAATAGCTTTTTAAGGTTATAATTGTCTTTTAGAATCACCATATTCAAACTCGATCAATATTGAGATCAGGTTGAATTTTGATAATAGTTATTGATATTCAAGCTTTTAGTTTCCCAATAATTCGCATTATAGCATTATATATATATATATAAGTAGTATAAGAATATGTTGTTCAATTATGGTGGGAGTATGAGATCGGTTGTGCTTGAATCTTCTGTTGGAAAGATGCTCACATATTTTGAGTTAGTAAAAATAAGATAAGATCCACTTAATTATTCAATCTAGAAGATAAAATTATTATGTATTTTAATGGTTTGGATGAGTGGTAGAATCTATATTGGATACACAGAGAAACAAAGTTATTATGTCTAGTTAAATAGACATTAAAAAAGTGTGTCTAGCAATGGAGACAAAATGTTTATTTGATTCGATATATCTTAGATATTTGATTGAATTACCTAAAAAATCAAAAATGAGTCTAGTTGGGTCAAATTGGTGTGTCGGAACTCGGCCTATAGTCAATTGATGCAATGACTATTACAGTCACCATGTCATACTAAGCCATCATTGTCAATTGACAGAACTAAAAAAGAAGGAAAGTACTTTAACCAAAAAACACTGAGGAGAAAAGACACGAAGATACATATAGTTTTTGAAGGGAAAAAATTAGATGGAAAAAATTTATGGATAATGGACACAAACATTGGAAGAAAAAGAAAACATAAAAAGAGAAGTTTTGTGATAAAGAAAATACACACGTGAAGAGAAAAAAAAATACACACGTGAAGAGAAAAAAAAATACACACATGAAAAGAAAAAAAAATACATACATGAAGAGAAATAAAACACAAAGAAGAAAATAGATTCAAGAAGGATAAAACTTTATTGAATCAAAGAAGGTTGAAACACAAAAGAGAGGAACAAAAAAGGCATAGGAGTGGAAGAAACAAAGTTTTGGCATCAATTCCTTATAAACATTAATTATCTCTTATTTTTCTTCATTCATCTTTGTATTTTGTTTTCTTTTTTAATTTTTTAAAATTTTGTTGAACTCTAGAAAGACTAACTTCTTGTGATAATCTGAATCTAAATATGGCCTAAATTTATTAAACCAAAATTAGTGTAAACTTTAAGTTATGAGGAATGTTTAAAGTAAGTCTTTTAGTAAACTTTTTTTGCTCGTTCTAATATGCTTATTATTTAAATCATATTTTTTTGGCTAACATTAGTAAGATACAATGCTAATTTTAATTTTAGAAATATTGAAATTAGTAGATCTTAGTTGGATGATACGTTCAATAATTTTAAATATAGAAAGGTTAAAATTATTGATTTGTGAATAATATAAGAATATATTATTTACATTGAAAACCAATATAAATGGAACTTCAATTCATGTTATTCTTCCTAAATTAGCATAGAAATATATTTAATATATTAATATATAGGAATGTATTATTTACCTTACAAAACTAAATGTCAACGTAATGGGCATCGACGCCACATTGCACATAGTGGGTGCAACAACTTTATTTGGTGCTGCATAGTGAACGTGTGCCCTTCTCTCTCTTCTAAATTGTGCATGCATGTACTATGCTGGTATAATACACATGATTCTCTCTCTATGATTTGTAGCCCTTGCCAATACATGCACCCTAGAGTTTATTTATCCTAGGATATACCACTCACACCATTTAGAAATCTAAGACAAAACAATACAAGCTCAATAATACTCGATAAGTAATCTCATACAAATAATGCTTTTATGATATAATGAAAAAAATTCTTTTGAGATAATTTACATGTCAGGTACTCCCATCAATATGATAGTAAAAAAAATAAAATAAACTATACAGTTGAAAAACAATAAGTGTATTTAGTATTATTGTTATGTTGCACAATTAATAATTAAAGAAAATTATTTCTTTTTTAATCATTATTATTTATATTTTTAAATTTTTTAAAATTTTAAAATTTGTTGTTAACAGTATGGTACACTAAACAACTTGTACTATTGTGCAGTACAATATAGCTTGTATGGCTATATTACCATGATGAAGACTAGACTAGCCCCTTGCTAGCCACATAGTTTTAGTCCTCACACACTCAAGCCCAAACCCAATGGCCCAACCTAGGCTAGGTGCATTTGGTACAAGCCAAAGGCACATACCATTCTATGGCATGACTTTTCTTGTGGCCATGAAATACATGATTTGATAGAAATACACTAAAGCTAAAAAAACGTGTTATTTTAAATGTCTCTAGTTGATCATTATTTGTTAAATAATAATGAATTAAGATATATATGAAGCCTTACTGATAATTATGTTTTATTGATCGTGAATATGTGCTATTAAGTCAACTTATAAGTACATGTTAAAGAATATTATATTGGAGCAGATCATTATGAGAATACTACATGAATTAAATATCATAAGTAGTTCTCATATAATAATATTTTTAGTCTTCATAACAAAATTTATAATGGATCTCCACATGAGGAATTCTATATAGATTGTGATTGGATATAAAATGAATCATGTTGAGTGATATATATAGATAATAAGGAATTTGTCTCTTTTTTGGAGAGAAATATCTTTAGTTCCCTCGATAAGTGAAACTAACAAAATATACGATCATGCTCAAATGAATTAATAAAAGTTATTTAAGTTATATGTTTTATCACTCTACTTTAGATTGAGAAACAAAACTAAACCATATAAGAATGGCTTAATTCTTATCTTATATTCAATTAAGACATCATGTGACAAAAAGGCTATAATATTAAATATGGATTAGACTATATTGGAAATTCACATAACTTGGATAGTTAAATATTTTGTTAGAGGTCAGTTATGAATTGCAAGTCAAAAAGAAATTTTCAACCCATTGGCAATGTTATGTGAACTTATAAAATCTCATTATAGACTAGATTGGAAACCAAACATTGAGTTAGCCTAAAAATATATAGTATTATAATACGATTATTTATAAGTAATATTTGTTTTTGAAACCACGGTATTGTTTGTTTTAACAAATTAAGAATATGTAAAATAGTATTTACTTTAAAAAACTATTAGATTGTTTGTTTTAATTATATGTAATTTAATTAAAATATTTTTTAAAATAATAAGATGATTTGTAAAATATGTATTTTATGAAAAAACAAAAATATATTTATGAAATACATATAATATGTAATTTAAGAAAATGCATAATACATAATATATGTTTTTAGAAAACACATTTAATTAAACAAAAAATAAATAAATTATTTTTTAAGGGTAGCACGCTTTGACGTGTTTATTAGAATATGTCATGACATAATGTAATAAACATGTTATGTATGTTTTCATAAAAATGCATGAGAAGTAGTTTGTTGGAAATGCCTCACATGTTACATGTTACATGTTACTTAAAAAATAATTAAAATAGATATAATATACAAACAAATAACTATAAGCATGTGCATCACATATAGAGCAAATAATTCAAACTAATAAGATCATCAAGATCATCATCTCTATGAATGTTATGCAATGTCAAAAAATATTTGAGAGATAAAAAAAATAAGAGATATATTTTATATGTTATTTTTGTCAACATAATGAGTTATATTGGAGAACACAACAATATATTTTTACAAGTGTGCGTGAAAAACATAGAAACATTAATATCTTTTCAAAGATAAAAGATTTTTTGAGACAAAACCAAGGTACAAGAACACAATCATTTTGGTTTCTAGAGTGTTAGCGAACATAATACATTCATATGAATTTCTTGTGGAGGGTGTCGGTGAATCAATTATACTTTTTTTAAAATAAAATATATATGTTTGCATAATAAGGAACTTTCATATGTAATTACATGACGTAAGAAACTTGGAGTCTAACCTAACTATTCCTTCAAAATTTACATGTCTAAAATTTACATGTCTAAAAAGTTTACATGTCTATGGACAAGATTGATAATTTACATAATAAGGAACTTTTTTTATAATAAGTTTACATGACGTAAAAAGTTTGCATAATAAGGAACTTTTTTTATAATCATATGTAATTATATGATTATAAAATATATATCAAAGAATAAGCATCTATAGCTAAAAGGCAAGTTGCATATTCACATATCTATGGACATGTCTAAAATTTACATGTCTAAAAAGTTTTGCTATAACTTTACATTCATCAATTATTAAATGAAAACAAGATTGATAATTTTTTTGTCTAATTTTTATAATCATCTAGAAATAATCAAATCCATTAGTATATTTATCAACCCCTTTTTTTATAAGTCATGAAAGAACTTTCTTGATAGTGATGACCTCAACTTCTCGAGGGGAGAAATAACTTGTAATAAGAGTTGCATGAGCCATAATAACACGCCCTTAATTTCTCACTATACTAGCTATTTTTTGGTTTCATCTATACAATATCCCCATCATCTTGCATCACTTGGCCATTATGTTATGGAGCACCACTTAATTGTGCATGTTGCCATTGGAGTAGCATTTGTCCTGCCAAGTTAACAACTGATATTTCTATTTCTAATTATTGCCACCATACCTTATTATTTCTATAAATCCCTAAGCTCAACAAATCATCATAAATAAAGTCACAACTCACATTATCAATAATATTAGAGACAAGAAATGAATAAACCCATTCCCTAATAGATTTAGTATGATGGGTAGAGACTATAAGACCAGATAATGCCCAACTATAAACAACTAAAGGGCATCTAAACAACATATGTATCTCATCTTCATGTTCGATTTGGCATTCAACACAAACTGTAATAGTAGGGACATGCCTAAAGCTTAAATTTACAGATGTCTTTAAGCATCTCATGCACACCCTCAATATAAAGTTATGTACCTTAGGAGATACTTTTATCTTCCATATTTTCTACCATAAGCTTGCCTCATCTTGAGATATCTCTCTAAGTAGAAATTGATAGAAGCTGTCAATCGAGTATACCCCTTTGTTATCCAAAAGATAATAAAAAAATCCTTGATTGTCCTATGTAATATAGGAATAAGACATATAATACTTACTTTTTGACATTCAAACAAATCCTATATTAAGTCTACATCCCATTCCAAAGATTGACCCATTCCTCATTACATTGAAAATTATAGTATTGCTAATCCTTCTAGTATGGCAGTAGACATCATTCCATTTTTAGTGCAAGGGAGGCATAGACAATATCATACACTTATAATTTTTCCACTCCCAATTCTTATTCTACTTCTCACTTTTACCATATTGCATATAATGTGTTGCTAGAATATTACACCATGCATAGAAGCCATTGTTTCCAATGACAACTTCTAGAAATGAGCACCTAAAAAAACCATGTGTTTAATAATATCACTAAGGTTCTATCAACACATGCCAACCTTGCTTTGCTAACATTGCAAGTTGAAATTTATAAGGCATTTAAAGCCTAATCTGCCAAAATTCTTTGGGTTACATAAATGATCTCATGCCTACAATTTGATACCTTTTTTCCTTCTTCTTTACTCACCCATCAAAATGCATTTGAAATTTGTTCAATATCAACACACAACTCAAATTATAATAAAAGAATATTCATAACATAATTTTGGAGCGCTTGAGCCTATTTTTAAGTAAAATTTATTTACATGAATGAGAAAGAAAGAGTATTATTTTTATATCCTTGAATCTATTGTGAAATTTTATCTTTAATACAGTTGAATATTTCTTTTTTTTTTGTTTTAACCTTTAAGAGATAGAGCCCCCAAGTAATGACTTTTATCGAATACCCCATAGATATTTGATCATAAGTTTGAGCTGCTACATTTGGATTAAATATACTAGAAGACTTATGTAGATTAATCCTTTGTCCAGAGGTACTCTCATAGGTTTTAAAAGATATCTTAATATTTGAACATTTTGTCATAGATTTTTGGAAGAAAAAATAGCAATCATCTACATAAAACAAGTGACTTATTGTAGGAGCTTTAGTGATATTTTCGATAACTATTGATGACATATTTTTTTCTTTCTTTTTAATTATGTCACTTAACCCTTCTCCACATAGAATAAAAAAATAAATAGATAAAGGATCACCTTACCTAATCCCATGATGAGTCCAAATTGAACCAATTAATACTCCCTCAATTAGCACATGATAAGTCACAAACTCCATGCAAGCCTTTATTTGCCACACCTATCCAGCTTTAAAACTCATTTGCAACATTATGGCTTCAAAAATTATCATTTAATTCAATCATATGTTTTTCCTCACTTTTGACATTATATTATAAGTCATATTACACAAATAAATAGGGCAAAGATCCACCATTGTTTTTGGATTTTTATTCTTTGGGATCAAGACTTTGGACGTTTAGTTCAATTGGGCAAGTATTATATCAATAGTAAAGAAATGCTGGCATAAGTGTACAACATCAGGCCCAACAATACTCCAAAATTTTTGATATAAAGTTAGATTCATACTATATGGTCTAGGTGATTTGTCCAAGTGCATGCTATTAAGAGCATCCATGATTTCATCATTACTAAGAGGACTCAAAGATCCATATTCTATTTTTTTTGTTATTGTCCTTTTTACATAATCCAAGATAGCTATCATATCACAAGTATTTATAAATTATAATTAGCTAAAATATTGTTGGATAATAGCATAATTCTACTCTACATCTGATTGTCATTGCTCTGATACATCATGGAGAATCACACTCATGTTAGCTTTTTTCCTCGAAGATGCAGAGGACTAAAAGAACTTGATATTACAGTCACCATATTGGAGCCAACATTGTTTTTCATGTTGTTTCCAAAAGAAATCTTGCTACCCCAAAATTTCATTATATTCATTTCTCACTCTATTAAAATAATTAATACCTCAAATATCACACTTATAGAGCTTAGTTTTTTCAATCTTGTTCTACAACCATCAAACCTATAAAATCTTACATTAATCTCACCCCTCATTTCTCTAATTTAAGAGCAAATGCTACAATCTTATATTATAAATGACACCCAATTATCATTACCCTATTTTTCTCTACAATAGTTCTACAATCTCTTTCTTTGATCCATACATTCTCAAAAATGGAAGTCTTGATTTTGGCACATAATAACATGATTTAGTCATAAAAAATAAAGTTAGATGGTTTGATGGTGATGTGTCAATATATGTAATCTTAGCATTTTGAAATATTTTCATCCATAATTTCATATCCAAACCCCCTATCTAACTTCTCTTGAATCCACTCCTTTGTCCCCCGATGGTGTTCCCAAGTGAACCGAGTTTCCCGTATCACTATATCATGTAAGGCACAATCAAAAATCACTTCTCTAAATCCTTGTATAAGCCACTATGGGTATGTACTACCACCTCTCTTCTTACATCAGGATAATAAATTATTAAAATCACTCATGCTACACCATGGAATGTTAGATCTAGAGGAAAGGCCTCTTATCAATTTTCATGAATCTATCCTTTTAATCCTCTCAGGAAAACCATAGAAACCTATGAATCCTCGCACTCCATTATTCTAAGTTTACCTCGACATTAATACAATTCCTTGAAGAATCAATAATGGAAACAGAATATGTGTCATTTCAAAAAAAGCCAATCAACCACTATCTTTAAAATATTTAATCACATGAAGACCATTAAAAATATTGCCTCAGAACTATGTCCTTGAGGACTCAAATTACATGAGGGTTGGCTTTGGCTCTTTGCCCATGCAATTCCAAACTATTGCACTCATCTGGGTGGGTGTGGGAATGGCTATCTCTACCTGCCTATAAACAATTTTTTGGTATAGTTATTAGGAAGAAACTTTTGGACTAACTGCTACTACATGCCCCTCTAAGGTAACCATATACGCATTTACTTTCATTACATCTTCTTGGCATCAAGTTTTTACTTTTAGAACACCTAACCTTTTCTCTGATGCTTTTGTATAATTGAAATCATATCCCACTATCAATTTAGGAGGACCACACTCTCTCGTCGCATTGTGTTTTAGAGATCACTTCATTATGTCTTCACCTAAATCAATACGATGGTCATTTCCTCTACTAAACATTGAATTTTTTTGTAGTTGATAGATTTGTTCACCAAAATTTTTCTTTCTTCTCCCATCACCATTATCATGATCTTTTTTTCTCAGCCAGTTAACCTTAACTTGGTTGGCAACTCTATGTTGAGGAATACAAAAGGTAACACCATAACTTTTTTTCAAATACAACTCTGGGATTCGAATACACTATTGGATAGGATCTACTAGGATGATCGAGAATATTACATATGAAACAAAAATTATGATCTTTCATATTTAAAGTTAATCTAGAATCAATCTTAATATTCATTTTTAATCTTCTTTCTTCATTTCAATGATTTAGCAACATTCAATGAGACCCTTGTTCAGATGTGAGACCTCCCCAAATTTGTGAAGTTAGTGGGATTAGAGTATAGAAATTGACCAACATTATTCTCATTATTTTCCAATATAGATTCAGCTGAAATCCAATAAAGAGATTATGAACTTGAACGCACATCTCCACTGAGGTTAGGGGTATAGTATCAATATCTTCACCTTCTTCCAATTTTTTCAATGATAATAAATTCTACTCAAACAACTGGAGGCCATAGGATACCACCCTACCAACTTCCAAAGACATGATAGAGTTTGAATAAGAATCATTAATTATCTAGTTTTTTGACAAACTTACCCAATCTATGGCCTCCACAATGATGCATACATGTTCTTTATATTGTTGGCATTCACAAGGTTGTTCGAAATAAATGTTTCCACCAAAAATGGTCTTTCGGTCATTCAACAAGTGTTTCTTTTCTGAAAATTAGATGCCCCCTCACTCTTCTTTAGGGAAAGGCAAGTGTAGTATCCATCAAGGTTTATATTTATCCATTGGTTTAATATTCCTAGATGCCAATTTGCTTTTGTTAGTTGTCAACTTCTTATTGCTAGCCATATGTAGGTTAGGGTTTTAGATGGATGATGAAATTTAGAAGGTTTAACATGCAAAATATGCAAACATGTTGTAATGCATAACTAGTTAATTAAATCTATAGGTTCTTCATTGAGTTCATGAAATTCACTTCATTAAAATCATGAATTACCAAGCTATGATCATATTGTGATTAGAATAGGTAGGAAGCTTTTGTGCGGGCAAAATTATTACAAAATATATAATTTTAAAAATTTTTTAAACCAAACAAATAATTACTATAAAAGTTAGTAGATTAAAAAATATATGAAAGATAAATAGAATGGAAAGTTAGTGTATTACTACTATGTTTTGCCTTGTTAAAAATATTACTATGAAAATTTCATGTGGCAAATTCACACTAAGAAATAAAATAATTGTGACACTTTTTTTTTAGATTAGCATCATTAATTTCTTATAAATATAATAAATGTCATCTATAGTCTTCACAAAGTGGTTTACTTTGCAATTATGAACTTAAGTTGATGGCTATGATATTTATTTTTGAAACATTAAGATGGTTTATTTAAATAAAATGTGATTTTATTAAATTACGTTTATTTTATGAAAAACCATGAGATAATTTGTTTTAATGATATGATAAATAAGGTTTGCTCTTAAAACTATAAGATGGTTTGTAAAATTTATCTTTTATGAAAGTGAAACACATATAGTATGTGTTTTAAGAAAAAACATAATACTTAATACATATTTTTGGAAATCACATAATACATAATGCTTATTTTTAGAAAACATGTAATTTGAAATAAAAAATAAATTAATTTTTAATGGGTAACATGCCATGGCATGTTGTAACAAATATCCTACACATGTTTCCATAAAAAAATGTAATTTCATGAAAACATGCCTCTTGTGTTACTTAAAAAATAAATAAAACAAATATAATATTAAAACAAATTACTATAAATACACACCTTGCATGTAGAAAAAATTATTCAAACTAATTCAAATCATCATGATTATCTTTTCTATGAATGATATGTTATGTTGGGGAACATATCAAGATATTTTCACAAGTGTGCGTGAAAAACATAAAAATATTACTTTTTTTTTTCAATTTAAAATTTTGTGAGACAAAACCAAGAAGCTAGCACATAACTTTTTGGTTTTCTGAGTATTAATGAACATATCTATTGGAGTGATTTTTTGGCAGAGGGCTTTGTGGATCAATTATATATGAAAGCAAAGTGTAAAATTTTAAGAAACTCAAGATAATTACATAACTAGTTAATTAAATATATGGGTCATTCGTTGAGTTTATAACATCTATTGTGTTAAATGTTGAACTACCAAGCAATGATTCATGATATGATCGGGATATATGTACCTCATGTGTAGAAATATTTTGTTACAAAATATATGTTTTTGATTCAATAAACCCAATAAAAACTTATTTAAAAAAGTTAGTAGAACCGAAAATTATATGAAAGAAAAATAGAATGACAAGATAATGTTTTAATATTATATTTTACCTTATTAAAAACCTTAATATGAAAATCGTGGGTGGCAAAATCTTGGAAATAAAAATTGTCACACTAATTTCTTTTTTCAAATTAGCATTACTAATTTTTCATAAATATCATAAATAACATGTCTAATATCCACAAAGTGATTTAGTTAGTAATTACAACTCAAGATGATGATGCACTCTATGAGGATCTAAGTTTTGATTCATATCATTATATTCAAAATGTCACTCAACTAGATGTACCTAGAGGTTAAACATAGAGAAAGACTCAAGTCAACTAAAAATTTGACAAGTAAAACAACCCCATCCATCTCGCTTAAAAAATGGACGACATTTCCAAATTTTATCAAACTATCATTCCTAAAATATATTAATTATTGGTGTAAAAAGATATTTTTGTTATTATAGGATCTAATATTTCAAATATTAATATTATTGTTTTCTGAAGCTCATATTTTATCCAACTATGCTTCTTAAAATATAGTAATTCTTTTTGTAAAAAAGATTTTTTTTATATGATTTAATATTTAAAATATTAATATTGTTGCTTTTTTTTGAAGCTCTTATAAAAAGGCATTTTTGGTACTATATTCCAAATATATTAATTCTTCTTGTTTGCATGTTTAATTTTGTTCATTTTGTGTGCATTTTTAGTGGTGCATGTGACATTATTTTCCAATAATATTTTTGTGTGATTATTGATTAATATTCATAAGTTGTTTGAATGTAGAGTCTTAGATCTTAAGATGTGCATTCTAGACATGCTTCATGAAAGCACAATTACTTTGACATGATGTTTTGAAGAAATGATCACTTTTTTTATATGGATATGAACAAGAAACATACAAATATATAATTAATTATTTCATATTTTGATATCTTGAAATTAATTAAATACACATTTGTTGTGCCTCAAAAATAATAAAATATATGCATTAATGTTATTTCATTGTATACAAGTTGAATAAGAGTAATCCTTTGATTGTAAGTTAGTAAAAAAGAAAATATCTATTCAAATACATTGTACTCGATACATTAGAAGTCCAATTGTATTTAAGGGTGATATGCTTCAGGAAAGAGCTTCTTTGTGATCAATTGCATGGCTAGAATAAATCATTTTTTATGTGAAGTAATATAGTAGTCACTATCATGTCAGCTAAAGAATTTGCTGCATAACAATAAAGGTTCCATATGTTATTTTTTCAATTATGCACAAATATCTTATTTTGGAGTAAATTTATAAACCAAAACAATATTCTATATTTCTAAGCTCTTACAATCCAACTTGTTCTTTTTAGTATATTATAGCTTCTTAAAATTCGTTTTAGTATATTTGTTTAAAATTCATTTTAAGAAAATATATTGTTCATGTTTACATCATCAAATATAAAAGTCAAATACATTGGTGTATATAATTATTCACAATTTGTTGTAACAAATATTTGCTTAAGCAACTATAGCACATGCATTGGAAATATTTTAACTTTCTCAATAACTTTTATATTTTACAAACACACACCTCTTCGTGTTTTGAAATGAAAACTTTTTGTATTTTAAATATTTTAAAAAGTGTTTATATAAATATTAATATAAAGTGATTTGTTTTAAAAAAATTGATTTAACATTCATAATATACCTTTAAATTTTAATATATTATTAGATTGATTAAATATGTAAACTTAATTTCTTTCATTATAAGCAAATACATCTTTTTTCATCTCAATATAATTGGCACTGAGCAAGCAGATTCAATTGAACTTGTATAATATTTTTTTTTCATTTTTGTCAAATCATATATATGTTACATTTAATGATGTTACATGTTTCTGAATATTTGTTTCCATGATCAATGTCATAGAATCAAAAAAAATGTTGTCATTTTTAATTTCATTCCAATTTTATAATTTCATGATTTTGATATGAACAATAAATATCTTAAAATGTAAATTTTTATTTGTAAAAAATTGCACAATATTAAGTCATTCAATTTGACTTGTTTTGTTTAGTGACCATCTACTTTTCTTTGTACAAAAATATGCTAAGTATTATCTATTAAAAGTCCCTAGAATTTTCTCATGTTTCAATGAGATATTTTTTTGTGTGATATTGTGATTATTAAATTTTTCATTCTCCTTTATTTGTCTGTTGTTTTTTTTTTTTTTGGTGGAATCAACTGGTCTACCAAGCTTTAAGCATATCTTAGATAAATTTTTGATTTAACTATCCAATTATTTCATTGAAACCTGATGCATTTTAACAAATACATATGATTATAATGTCATTTTATATGTGTGATGGCATTGAATAATGGATTGGCTATTTATTGTTAGTACAAAATCTTTTACACTATTGGCACACATTATTTTGTGGGAATATCAAGATGAAATAGAGATAGTCCACACATTGTAATTTCATTTTTAAGTTGTATCATTTAGCTTCATAATTCTAAAAAATAAATCTTTCTAATACTAGAAAAAAATAATAATAATGTGTTTTAAAAATAACAATGATTGAGATTCACATAAATGGGTCATAAAATATAAATTGACCCACACTTGGCATCTATTTCTAATTTATTATGATAATCAATTTGTAGGGTTCTGGTAAATTTCATATTAGAATTTCTCAGCATACTAGGAACCCAACAATGATACATGTGAATACTATTAAACATTAGACAAGAATGTTACCTCTTGAAGAGCAAAGAATTTGATTCCGAATGGTTCGGTCGAATCCTAGCATAGTCAAGTGTTCGCACCTCTAGCAGTATCCACAGTATCTTCATTGTATATCTTTCATTTTCTTTCTCTCCCATTTTATAAAATCTTTTGGTTTTTCACACACCTTTCAAAAAGGTGTGTCTAAAAGGATGTGTCATTAATGAAATTTTTTAGTTTTTTACCAACAGTTCTAAAAATTTGTGTCATTAACTAAAAGGATGTGTCATTAATGAAAAGGATATGTCATTAAATGACACACCTTTCTAAAAGAGAGAAACGTGAGTTTTAGTTTGGGCCCATTTAAAGGTCCAAACCACTACTAATTAGACCAAACTATTTTAATCCAAGAATCTTAAGATTTGAAATAAATTTCAAAATTAAGATTAGACTACTACAACAAAACAGCAAATTAATGACGATTTATATCTTGACGCTTTCAGAAAATGTCATTATACTATTTATAATTATACATTTAATGACACTTTTCTAAAAACATCATTATTTGGAAAATTTATTAAGTTTTTATGACACTTACTAGAAGTGTCATTGTTACTACAACAAAACTTAAAATTAATGATGTTTATATTTTGACGCTTTTATAAAATGTCATTATTATATTTGTAAGTAGATATTTAATGATACTTACTAGATGTATCATTGTTAAGACTAATAGCTTAGGAAAATTTCTTACCTCCTTAAAAATTTCCAAGGAATAAGGGGCTGAAAATTAAAAACTTTGTCACTTTTATTAGTGTCGTGGATATAAAAATTTAATTTTGAATTTATTGATTTGTAACTAATTTTTTATTTATTTATTTTAAATAATTAATAATATTTTTATTTTTACTCTATAATAATAATAAAAATTATCAAATTTTAGTTGAAAATTATTTATTAAAAATAAACAAAAACTTATGATAAAATTTAAAAATATCTAAATATTTGTACATTCAAAATTGAGTTTTGTATTTATAAAATAAGTAATAATATTTAATTTTAAAATTAATTTGTTAATATTTAATTTATCCCTAAGAGAAATAAAAATATAATATAAATATAAGGTGATTTAATAAAATTATGTGATTAATTTAATATTATTTTTAACTTAATTTAATATAATGAAGAATCGATCGCTAGAAAGACTTGCGCATCTTTTTCATCACGTTCGACCATTTCCAACAGCTCAGCTTCAAGCTCGCGTCTCCGATATCATTTGCCATATTTGCAGCATCCTATAAGCTTCCCCATTAAGTTTCTAATTGTATTTGCTCTTTCATACATTTAATTTTTATCAAAAAATAGCGCATTGAATCACTAGAATTGACGAGGTTAACCTATTGGCAATCAGTAGTCGTCAGCATACATAAGCCATTACATGAACCACTACCACATCTTAACATTGTTTTGGTTACGTTATTGTCAGTACAACTTCAAACAAAACACCATTAACTACCTACTCTTTACCCATTTCCGTTGTTGACTTATACTTAGTCTTTTCCTTATTTTTCTTTTAAGTTGTGGTAGTTTATTTTGTAAAGTCAGTGGGGGTGTTCTCCCACATAGTGGGGTGTTTTTCAATTTATCTTTAATGCCTATTTGAAGACTAATTGGTTCATGAATGTAACGGACAGAAAAGAGCAAGCTCCATATTTTCTGCTCACCAACTGCTCGACAAAATTCTTCTTCCATAATTATCTTGTTTCTCTAAGCATCCAATATCTTGATTCTTTAAGTATTCACAGAAATATCTTTATATTATATATTGTGATACTTTTTTCAGGGAATTTTGATGAGAGGGTGAGCGATAGTGTTTTGTATGATATTTTAATTCAAGCTGGGAGAGTTCTGAAGTTGCACTTTGCTCGGGATAAGGAGAGTAACAAATTCAAAGGATATGCTTTTGCAGGATATGAAACTCGTGAGATTTCAGACTATGCTGTCAAGCTTTTCTCTGGTCTAGTGGTTATCTATGATCATACCCTAAAGTTTATGGTGTGTCCATTATTTTCTACCAGCATTTGACTGTATGTGAATTTATCACTTCTGCTGGATCCAGTTTTTATACTTCCTATAGTTTCTCCTATTGCCCATTGGACATAAT
The DNA here is from genome assembly GCA_029783825.1 of Sapria himalayana. Classification (NCBI taxonomy): domain Eukaryota; kingdom Viridiplantae; phylum Streptophyta; class Magnoliopsida; order Malpighiales; family Rafflesiaceae; genus Sapria; species Sapria himalayana. Next base: position 523,223 of record JAREIK010000654.1, on the reverse strand, counting down.
TTTGCCTGTTATGAATTAAACTAGCAAAACTCTTCTTTGTGCATATTTCTAGGCAATATAAACTGTAGAACATCTGTAATGTGATTGTTTCTTCCCCAAATTCATCTGGAATGCCAATGCATTCTCCTTTGCTGTTGAGTGGAAGTGAAAACTCACTTTAATCCAAGCGATTATTTGAGTCATGTAGGGGATTGTCCTATTCTTCTCCCCATTTTTATTCAGGAGGTACTATACTTCTAGAATTTTCATGAGTTGTGATTCCTTTCTGGGTCTATTTTCTTCAGCCTCTCTTGTGCTGTATACTTTTTGATTTTATTTAGTGTCAACCTTTTCTAATAGCATGAACCACCCCAATGCATATGGGTCACCTTTCTCTGGCATTTCTTATGATTTGGGTCAGAGACTTTCTTGGTCGCCACTTGGGTATGGCGGCCAGTTAAGGTCTGGAAGCTATGATAGGAGTAGCAGTATACCATACCCATCTTATTGGTAATCTTTAAATGTTTTTATTTTTAAGCTTCAAATGCATCAAGTAGATGTTTGTCTCTGTGTATAAGAAGCCTGGTATGTAGCCTGTTTGGAGTGTGCTGTGAAACTTTATTTATTTGTGTATTTTGTGTAGACTCTGCAATGTTGTTTATTAAGTTTAGTAGCTTCACTTAGTGGATACCTCCTGATTTACTATTTCTGAAAGCTTCATCATTCCAAGTACCCTTTTCCTTAACATTGTCTCATCTTTCCTAGCTTAGCATTTTATTTGACAATATCTTGTTTGTTCATGGAAAATTACTGTCATGATGAAGTAAAAATTGCTAGAATAGTTTTTTTTTCACCCTTTATCCAATCTCATTTACCAACCTTAGGGTAGATGTAATGACAAATTTTTATACATTAGTGATGGTTTAAACACGTCTAAAAAACTACTAGAATAGTTAGTTTCAAGGAAAAATGTATGCTTTGATGATTAAATTATAGTGTTAGATGTTGATAATGGAGGGATGATGGAGTGGCCCTTGTTCGTTATGTATCTGTAGCATAGCTTGATCCAACTTACTAGCCATCTAGACTAAATTTGGTTCGAGTCTTATGCTTGACATGGGTCATGTTGGGTCTTGGGGTGGTGCTTGTGAGACTGTGATTTGAGCATACATGATAGCTACAAAAAATGTCATGGGTTGGGTGTGATAAGGGTGGGCATGTGATTTGCCTTCTGACACATGACCCACAATGAACCATGCTTTCTTTAATGCAACAACTATGTAACCATTCCATTTAATGCTGTAAGTAGGTGGAATCCAACATTGGATTTTGTTTGGTTTGGTAAAAAAATTATACAATTCTCCTAAAATTAGTTGTTAAGGTTAGAACACTAAGCTTAGATAAAATAAAAAGTAAGCTAAAAAGTATTTAAGATTTATATAAAAATGTATAATGACTAATTTATAATTTGGATATAAATTATAATAAGAGTTTTTATATATTCATTATAATATTAATTTATTAATATAATTTATAGAATAATATCCTATTTTATTATATCTTTTCTTTAGAGAAAATTAAATATTTTAAAAAAATATATATTTATAACTACATAAATAATAAAAATGTATGATTTTTAATAATAAAAAAATAGAGATATATTATATATTTAATCTCCTAAAATAGAGATATAAATAAAAAAAAATTTAAAATTTTATATACAAAAATTTTTGAGTTGTGATCTATTTGAGTTGAGTTACTAGTTTGTCGACTAAACTAGTTAACATTTTTAGTCATGCTCGAACTCGAATTGATCTTACACGAGTTGAGTTTTGATCAAATTTTAATTGAGTTGAGTCCGAGTAGCCTGTGAGTTGTCTCATCTCATTAGCACCTAAAGTTATAACCACAAATTAACTAATTGATTGATAATATTCCAAAATGCGAATCTATTCAATAATGGAACATGATAATATTTTGGGTGGCTAAATATATTTTTCTTGATTACTCTAATATTTATAAATGATTTTTGATTCATTGAATATTCTTGAGTGTTAATTTTTTTCTAAGTATCACAATAAGATGGTGATTGTCAAATTGTTATTTATCCCACAATTTTCATAGAGGAGGTTTTTGGATAGTCATTTAAGACCTTCCTCATGAAAGAAGATATGGATATCATAATATCATCAACAGAGGTATCATCTAATTGCCTTATGTTCTATATATGGTAAGAGAAACATTTAATATGTTTTTCATATATTTTAACTATCTTATTTATGCTTTAATTTTTCATAATAAGAATTGTATTTAATATTAGTTAAATTAAAATATTAAAACTTTTAAATATTGTGTGAAATTAAATCAGGCACTTGCATACAAAGATGGTTGATGCTAAAGAGGCAGAGCGATTTATTTTTGTAAATCCAACCTTGGTTTCCAAAACTAGATTGAGAGAAGCAAGCAAGAAAAATAGGTCAAGTGTTATAGCTAATTGGTTGATGAATGCAAATAATACAGATTTTGTTTTTATTCCACATAATCCAGGAGGGTAAGTTATTTAACATAAGTAAGATTACAAGTATGCATATATATCAAATTATAAATGTTATGTTGTTACACTAATGTTAATTTTGTAGTTGTCATTGGGTATTGGTGGTACTTGACAGAATGACTTTGATCACCTATTACCTTGATTCCTTGCATCATCAACCTTCAGATGATCTTAAAGATATTGTTAATATGTAAGTTTTTCACTTCTTATTATAGAATGAAGCATTTATTGGTAACAAAAAATTTTTTTCTTAATGCAAGGCTCAAAGAAATCTTCACTTTAAAAAACATACCTCATCAAAAATTTTATGCCATAATTGATAAATCTCCTGCTTTATATTTTATCCATTACTACTAACTCTATTTTTGTTGTTGTTAAATTTGTTTAATCGTATATGTCAATTGTTATATAAATTATTTTTATGATATGTTGTTATCATTCCTGTTTTTTTTCCAATGCTCTATAATATATTTTTTTCTGCAAGTGTAAGTATTTATTGTTCATCTTTTTGTATGCAGATTACCTTATTTGGAAATTAACTCTCAACTTTGTCAGGCTAGCAGGAACTAGTTTTATGGAGATAAGGCACAATTGGGTTGCATATATCAAAAATTTTGAATTAAATTTAAGAAATGAATGTTAAAATTGTGTTATATATTTTTTTGATTTGTAAGAAGTCTGAGTTACCCATTGTACTTGAAAACTGTATTCTTGGTATGGATTGTAAAGAATGTTGTTCTTATGTGCATACAGTATTACAATAACAGGTGAAAATATATTTATAATAATTATTAAATTTAAATTTATTTAAATCATAATCTTCCTTGAGGCTTTTACTAAGTGTCATAGTATTAAAAAAATTTACGATAGCTACAACATATAATAATGTTTTTTTGCAGTGTCGCTGAATCATACCTTGATGCTAAAATAAAGCGTCATTGTTAATAAAAATGACCCTTTATTTTAGCGTCAAGGTATGATTCAATGACACTGCAAAAAAATGTCATTATATGTATATACTTTTTATGTCACGCTAGCGGATGATGCTATCGATAAGCGACATTATATATATATATATAATGATGCTTTTTAAGTGTCATTGATTATGGTTTTTATTGTAGTGTTTTTATTAAGTGTCATTATATGTATAGACTTTTTATGTCACGCTAGCGGATGACGCTATCGATAAGCAACATTATATATATATATATATATATAATGACACTTTTTAAGCATCATTGATTATGGTTTTTGTTGTAGTATTTTTACTAAGTGTCATTATATATATATATATAATGACATTAAAATAAACTAGGTCGACCCAGTTTATTTTACTCTAACTAAAATAAAATGAACTCCAAATATATATATATGTTTTTATGTGCGTGACCTAATAGGTTCTTCTAACGTTGATAGTGACTTTAAAATCTCATTTTAAAAAAATAAATAATGAGTTTTATTTAGCAATACAACATTGCTACCCAAGTGACCAAAATATAATAGATTCGACTTAACCTAATTTCATGACTTATTTTATTATACAACTTAGTCCTTTTGTCCATGATATCTCAATTGATTTATGAGGCACGAATCATGTCATCCTCATATCAATATATATGTTTTTTAATCTTTGAGTAGAATAACTTAAAAAAATAAGCTCAATATCTCATATTGACTTATTTGAGCATGGCCATGCATTTTAGTAGGCCTACTCAATCAAGGGACCAGCTGATATCACTTTTGTTATATAAAAGGGACAAATTTCATATACATCAATTACATCCCTCTGCACAATTTATTATATACCTAGTAAACAACTTTATAACCATTCTTGTTACATGTAGCATTTACTAAATCTAAAGTATACAACTCCTTATATAGGGAACCATAGTGACTTCAGGTCAAAAAATAATTTATACTAATAGTCACTATGATAATGTATATGATATTTATATAATAATTCATGCAACATTCTCATAGTGGTCAGTTCAGTATACTTTCTCCAACATATACTCATGTGTTAACTTAATATCTCATATTAGTTAACCTACATGCTAGTCTTAATATATTAATATTTTTCTTGAATATTAATAATTGACTAGGGATAATTTAGAGTAGTATTCGATAGAATATTTCACTTTAGGGCATTATTATATTCATCTAATATTTGCACCTATATAAATAAATATAATAATCATAAAATGATACCTTTTTACATATAAGATATGATACAAAAGTCCCAAATTAAACATCTAATGATTGAATTTAAGGGCATAATATAACAATCTCTCACTAGCACTAAAGCCAATCACTAAAGTATCTAATACCTAGTGACCTAGTGTGACCATCATGCTTCATCTATGCTAAAGCCTTGGTCAGCAGGTCAACTATGTTGTCATTTGTAGGTAGTCTACATATCTTCACATCTCCTCTATCGATAATCTCTTGAATGAGATTGAATTTCTGAAGTATGTACTTGGATCACTGATAAGATCTAGGTTTCTTAGCCTGTGCAATAGCCCCATTATTGTCACAATAAAGGTCTGCTGGATTAGTCATGCTATGAACTAAATCAAGTTATGAGATCTAGGTTCCAAACTAAATCAAGTTATCAGAAGCAACAATATACTCAGCTTATGTAGTAGAATCAATAATTGTATCTTGCTTTGAACTTTTCTAACTCACAGCACCATCATTTAAGCAAAACACATAACTTGATTGTGATTTTGAATCATCCCTATTAGTTTGGAAGCTTGCATCACTGTGACCCTTTACAATGAGCTCCTCATCAGCTCCATACATCAAGAAATAATATTGAGTTCTTCTTAAGTACTTAAGAATATTCTTGACTGCTATCCACTAACTCTTACTTGGATCTGACTTGTATCTACTCGTCATGCTTTATGCATATGAGACATCAGGATGAGTAAAAATCATGGCATACATGATAGACCCAATATTAGATTCATATGGAATCTTATTCATGCATCCCCTTTCCTCTTTAGTAGAGTGACATAGAACCTTAGAAAGGCTCACTCCATGTAACATTGGCAAGAATCCTTTCTTAGAATTCAGTATGGAAAAATTATTAAGTACTTTTTTAATATATGTACTCTGACTTAGGCCATGCAATCTTTTAGATTTATCTCAATAGAAATTTATGCCTAATATATAGGTAGCTTCACCTAGGTCTTTCATTGAGAAATAATTTTGAAGCCAAGCCTTTATAGATTGTAAGACAGTGATATCATTTCCAATGAGAAGTATATCATCTAATTACAAAATAAGAAGTTGATTGTGCTCCCACTAATCCTTTTGTAGACACAAGGTTCATCTTCATTTTTAATAAAATTAAACTATTTGATTGCATCATCAAATCAAAGATTTCAACTTCTTGAACTTTGCTTTAATCCATAAATGGACTTTTGCTACTTACATATCTTGTAGTATTTTTTGGATCAACAAAAACTCCAAGTTGTGTCATGTACACATCCTCAAATAGATTCCTATTAAGGAATGTAGTTTTGACATCCATTTTCTATATTTCATAATCATGGTAAGCTGCAATATCAAGCAAGATCCGAATGGATTTAAGCATCACAATGGGTGAAAAGGTTTTATCATAGTCTTTACCATGAATTTGTTTTAAACCTTTAGCAACCAATCGCTCTTTAAAGCTATGCATATTACCATCAATGTCAATTTTTCTTTATAAACTTATTTTCACCCAATGGGATTTTATCCCTTTAGGTGAATCAACCAAAGTCCATACTTGGTTGGTATACATAGATTCTATTTTAGATCTAATGGCATCCATCTATTTTTTAGAATCTTAACTCTTTATAGTTTCTTGATAAAATGTAGGCTCATTTTGATCAACAAGTATTACATCACCATGATCAGACATGAGAAAAAAAAATTTTCTTTCTGATGACGTATCCTATCATATCTATGTAGAGCTCGTTCTACTTGAATAGGTTCTTGTTCAACAACTTCTAGTGGTGCAGCAAGTTCATAATTCACAACACCTTGTGGTGCATGTTCTTGTTCCATCAATGTCTTAATGCTAGTTTGTGTATCTTGAATTTTTTCAAGATCTATTTTTCTTCCATTCATTCTTCTAGAAATAAATTCTTTTTCAAGAAAAACACAATTTCTAGCTACAACCACTTTGCCTTGTGTGAGAATGTAAAAGTAGTATCTCTTTATTTTTTTTAGGATATCCTAAAAATAGCATTTGCTAGATTTTGGTCCTAGTTTCTTTGAGACTTGATGTCTAACATAAGCCTCACAATTTCAAATCTTCATTAAAGATATTTTGGGACTCTTTCTTGTCCATATTTAACATGGTATCTTTGTAACTACCTTAGATGGAACAGAGTTAAGTGTGAAAGTAGCTGTCTCCAGAGTATGTCCCCAGAAGGAAGAAGGAAGATCTGCATGACTCATCATTGATCGTACCATGTCTAATAGAGTAGAATTTCTTCTTTTTGGTATGCCATTCTAATGTGGTATTCCTAGTAGAGTGAGTTCGGATATAATCCCACATTGAACTAGATGATCATGAAAATCTTGGCTTAAGTATTCACCACCTCAATTTGATCAAAACATCTTAATACATTTTACATGTTGATTTTGTACTTTATTCTTAAATTCTTTGAACTTTTCAAAGGATTCTGACATGTGTTTCAATAAATACATATAGCCATATCTACTAAAATCATCAGTAAATACAATGAAATATTAGTTGTATCCTCTAGCTGTTATATTGAAAGAGCCACATACATCACTATGTATAACTTCTAATAATTCATTTGCCCATTTGCTTGACCACTAAAATAAGTTTTAGTCATTTTACCTAATATACAAGACTTGCATACTTCATATAATTCAAGATCAAATAAGTCTAGAAGTCTATCTTTATGGAGTTTAGATATGTGTTTCTCATTTATATGGTCTAAGTGACAATGCTAGAGATATGTTTGGTTTGAATCATCAGATTTTAACCATTTTGTATTTATGTTATAAGCTAGGCTTTCAAGGTCTAGAACATAGAGACCATTAGTAATTATGCACTACAATAGAACATCTCACTTAAATAAATATAATAATATTTATTCTTTATTATAAATGAAAAATCTTTCTTGTCAAAATAAGAAATAGAAATAATATTTCTAGATAAAGTAGGTGCATAATAACAATTCTCAAGTTCTAAAATAAGTCCAATAAGCAAATGTAAAATATAGGATCCTACATCTATGATACCAACTCTTGCACCATTGCCACATGTAGGTCCACCTCACATTGTCAATGATCTACTCTTTCTAAGATTCTGTACATTATTACAAATGTGAGAAGCACATCTGGTATCTAATACTCAAGATGAAGAAGCAGATAGGTTGATTTCAATAACATAAATACCTAAGGAAGAAGTCACTTCCTTTCTTCTTTTTCAATTCTTCTAGGTATAGTTTGTAGTTTATCTTCCAATGTCTGGTCTGACCACAGTGGAAGCAAGTACATTTCTTAGCCACCCCTCACTACAACAAAAACCATAATCAATGACGCCTAAAAAGTATCATTATATATATAGAATGTCGCTTATCAAGAGCATCATCCGCTAGCGTGACATAAAAAGTCTATACATATAATGATGCTTTTTTGCAGTGTCGTTAAATCATACCTTGACGCTAAAATAAAGCGTCATTTTTAAAGCATCATTATATGTTGTAGCTATCGAAATTTTTTTTAATACTATGATGCTTAGAAAAAGCGTCAAGGAAGATTATAATTTAAATAAATTTAAATTTAATAATTATTGTAAATATATTTTCACCTGTTATTGTAATACTGCATGCACATAAGAATAATATTCTTTACAATCCATACCAAGAAAATAGTTTTCAAGTACAATGGGGAACTCAGACTTCTTACAAATCAAAAAAAAAATATAACACAATTTCAACATTCATTTCTTAAATTCAATTCAAATTTTCTGATATATGCAACCTAATTGTGCCTTAACTCCATAAAACTGATTCCTGCTTGCCTGAAAAAGTTGAGAGTTAATTTCTAAATAAGGTAACCTACATACAAATAAATGAATAATAAATACTTACACTTGTAGAAATAAATATATTATAGAGAATTGGAAAAAAAATAGGAATGATAACAACATATCATAAAAATAATTTATATAACAATTGACATATACGATTAAAAAAATTTAACAACAACAAAAACAAAGTTAGTAGTAATGGATAAAATATAAAACTGGAGATTTATCAATTATGGCATAAAAGTTGATAAAATTTTTTAAAATACAAAACAATAATAATCCATTTAAAACCTAAAGGTGTGTAGTGAGTTTAAAGATCTCACAAACAACTTGAAAAAATACTACAAAAACTAATTAAATAGCATAAAATAAAAAGTTAAATTACTTGCCATCTTCCCAACACATCAATTAAACTCGATGAGATGCTATGTAATTTAATTTCAAGTTCTATTTGATTACACAAATATAGTAATCTAATCAACATAAAGTTTTAGATTCATTAATAAAATATTGGCTGCATTAAAAAAAATTTGTACCTTGAAATAATTAGTGTTTTATAAGGGTGAAAAGGTAATTTACACTATTGTGGTAAAGTAGTGAAGCCAAAAGTCGAAATCACAATTTATTCCATAGTCAATCTACAACAAAAAATCTATGGTTGACAACATACATAAAAGATAGAATGAAAACAAAAAAAATTTTAATTACTTATTCAAGTTTTGAAAATTTAATTGAACGTAAGAAGTAATAACTATGATATCATTAAAAAAAATACATTTATTATCACAAATGTGCATGGACCATTCCAAAGTAGGAAGATCTCCTTACTTGACCAAAAAAAAGTTTACCTTTAAACACCTAAGAATCATGCATTCAATATACTAACGTTATTCAACATATGAAAAATATTGAAATATAATGATTGTGTAAGTTAAATACTAAAATGTCTTCAAATGAAATTGTCGAACAATTTACCTTAAGTCATAGTTTTGTTCAAAAGAGATATAAATTACGAACCTCATCAAAAGTTAATGTTGTAAATCCCAAAATTTGTTCATGCTTCAATAAAAAAAGGTGTCCCCGATGCTTTTCAAACCGAGGAAAGTATTAATTGAGTTACCAACATCACCCATTCAGATCATACTTTATCCAACTCTTCTTTGTTGTATGATTCTTTCCCATTAAACTATTGAAAAGTAAAGTATTATCTTAATCAATAAAATTGGAAAACTAAAAATAACTGATATATTGAGAAACAACAAATCAACACATACCTTTGATGTTAGACATCATTGATCAAGAATGATATCTCTCATATATCTCATCACATAGTATCCACATTCAACACTACATTATTGTCTTGAGCACTAAATGTAAAATAAAATCAATATCTATTTATATGTAGTTACTTGCAAGTCATATTGTAAAAAGTTTAAAATTAAGCAGAAGACACTAAATATTATATTACTCAGTTAATGAGTTATGTACCCCTAGTACAACCCAATTAGACTCTCTTTTTGATGATATATGTTTTTTAAAGTGAAGATTTCTTTGAGCCCTGCATTAAGAAAAAAAAATTATGTTGCCACCAAATGCTTCATTATATAATAAGAAGGGAAAAACTTGCATATTAATAATATCTTTAAGATCATCTGCAGGTTGATGATGCAAGGAATCAAGGTAATAGGCGATCAAAGTCCTTATTTCAAGTACCACCAATACCCAATGACAACTGCAAAATTAACACTAGTGTAACAACATATCATTTATAATTTGATATATATGCATACTTATAATCTTACTTATGTTAAATAACTTACCTTGGGTTATATGGAATAAAAATAAAAATAAAAATAAAATTAACACTAGTGTAACAACATATCTATAACCCTTAACCTATTTTTCTTGCTTGCTTCTCTCAATCCAGCTTTGGAAACCAATGTCGTATTTACAAAAAAAAATCGCTCTTCCTCTTTAGCATCAACCATCTTTTTATCCAAATGCCTGATTTAATTTCACACAATATTTAAAAGTTATAATATTTTAATTTAACTAATATTAAATAAAATTCGCATAATGAAAAATTAAAGCATAAATAAAATAGTTAAAATAAATGAAAAACATATTAAATTTTTATCTTACCATATATAGAACAAAAGACAATTAGATGACACCTCTATTGATGATATAATAATATCCATGTCTTCTTTCATGAGGAAGGTATTAAATGACTGTCCAAAAACCTCCTCTATGATTTCTACTGCATGTATGATCTCATCCTTTAACAAGCACCCAACTAATGTAGCAAAGTTCTTGATATCTACGAGATTCTCATCATTAAAACTCAGTGTTCTCTCTCTATTACTCTGTTTCTTAAATTTCTTTGAATCCTATCAAACAAAAAATATCTTTGTATAAATAAGAATGGTCTTAGATAAACTAGTATTATTATTATTATTAAGAAATATTTTATTTTAAAAAAAACTACATACCAAGATGCGAAGAGTAGAAGGAATGACAAATTGGGCAGACCATAAAATTTGATGCCCAATAGCATCTCCAATAGTGGTAATTTGGCTTGGAATAGGTACCGAAAGTAATGCATTTGGATCATAAGAAACATCCACGGCAACAAGGCATTTATCACCACATTCAAGTACCATAGTTCCAGCTACGACAATATTTTCTCTTACCCCTATGGCCAATTGACAATTCATTTCTTGTAAAATGAAACTTTGTTGTTTAGTTATATGCAATCATCTAAAGTTGATAATTTTCAAGCATAAAAGTAATAGTTAGACAAAATTGAGTTATCATAACTTAATGAGCTTATTAATATAATTGATCATGCTAACTTATATTGTAACATTACTTATATTTTTTCATATCAACTAGGTAAGTTGATATGAAAATTATGAGTTTGTTATATCACATTTATATTAAAGAACATAATATTAAAGATAACTAACCTTTTTTGCTGCTAGCATTGGTGGAGCGTGATCTTCTACTCGACATTTTGGTTGTTCAACACTTTCTGGAAGGACAATATGTTTTTGAAGCATGTTAGAGCTACCAATATCAGATTGAGATGTAGTGGGTACCATCTGAGAGAGTTGGAATAAAATCTTTGCCTCAAACTTTGATTGTCGCTCTTGCGATTCTTTCATAAATTCCCACAAAGCACTATCAGCCATAGAATGAAAATAATTTCGTGGAGTATAATGCTTTCCTTTAGCTCATACTCGACCACTATATTCAGGAGTTCCCAATGCTTCTGTAAGTATGTCATTTCCATTGAAACTCAAACTACTTTCTTGTGACTGTTGCAACTTCATATCCTGATACACTATTTTATTATAAAATTAAATGTCATATTGGTTACAATAAATAAGTTTATGCCGTAAAAGAAATATTTGTTCCAGAACTATTACTTACAATCTTCTCCACAACTGGAATGACCACTTCATCATACGTGCAATCTTTTTTAACCATCGCTTTCTTCCATAATACACTTCTATCAATGACTGAAGTAAAGCTGGTTTCTACCGACATTAATAATATTTCAGTGTAATATAAGTCTCTAGGCAAATTCAACATAAAATAAAAAGTAAAGTAACAACATATTAAACTTACCATCTCCGTTTCATGACCAGCATATCCCTTCATACTAAGATGATGATTATAAATATGCTTTTTCCTTCTTTCCTTTTGAACTTCTCTAAACTCCTAAAATTTTTTATTTATATTAAGTAAAGAAAAATTGAGAAAATTCCATGAAAATAATTAGAAATATACCTGAAATCTTTGAGTCACTTTTTCTTTGACAAAAATTGCCCAATCTTCATCTTCAATAAAATTGTATCAAGATAGTGGTTTTTTAAGAAGCTCGAGTTGGTGTTTGAATGGAATGATATACTTTGCTGTCAACATGTTCTTGAAAGATCTAAAGCACCTGCCAATTATTTTCATACAATTCCTTCTACTTTTACAATCCAATGTAAATGCAGCCTAGAAATAATGAACATAGTTATAAGTTGTTAAAAAAATTACAAATAAAATTAAAAAACGTTAAAAATAGAAATAATAAATACAAGTTTACCTCAATGAAGTCCCACAATTTATTCTTCAATTGCTTAGGTACATGGTGCCAAGTGCTATATCTAATTGGGACCATGGTATGTGCCAATACTTCTAAATAACTTGTGAGATGCACCACAGCTTGTCCGACATAAACACCATCGACATTATACTGAACTGAAAGTTTAATTCCTTTGCTCCTATTCTTGATAATCATTGGCTTTCTTGTTATCCCTCTATATATATTTCTTGTAGTAGCTTTATCTAGTTGATCCATTTCCATACCTATCAAAAAAATAATAATAATGTTTAAAAAGAAGTACAAAGAAATAAAAAAATATTTAAAAGGAAAAAATATAAATAATTAAAGGCATTACCTAATCACTTGTTTTGCACAAAACATAATAATATCAGTTTTTAGAATATTCTCAACCTACATTAACTAAAATTGAAAGAATAATATTCATCTAATAACAAAGACGAATAACTTAACTAGTCTGCATACATTTAAAAAACAAAAAACTTTAGAAGCATATCAATTCACAAAGCAATAACAAAGATAAAAATTGGAATTATTCTCGACCCAAATTCCCTCACAATCATCCTGATTATAGATTTTATCAGGTTCATCCAATGCATCAAATAATTCAACTTGTGGCAAAGAAGATATGACTAGATTGTGTTCAATAGAAATTTCCATGGGATCATCATCATTTGCTCTTTTTGTGAAATCTTCTTGAGGAGTTGACAAAATAATTGACCATCTTAGATTAAGCTCATCTTGTACATAGAAGACTTTCTTAGCCTGTGAGGCTAATATGAACGGATCTGACTTATGAGTCAATCTGCTAAAGTCAACTAATGTAAACCCAAGATCATCGACTCTAATTCCATTCTTATTATCAACCCAATCATACTTGAAGACTGTAATTCTTAACATAGTATAATCTAGGTCTGAAATCTCTGTAATAACCCCATAGATACAAAGATCCCCGAAAATATGATTTTTATCCTTAGCATTAGCAATTTGTATTGTTGTTGATACAATACTAACTCTGCTATTTTGGGAAGCTAGTAAATCTTCACGCTCCTTAGTATTATATTGACAACTATTTATGACATAACAATTATACTTCATCACATAAAGGCTTGGACCATTAGCTATCCATTTAAGGGTTTTAGATACAAGTTCATTATTTCCCAATGCAACTTCAACCTATAGAAATAAGATAAAGATATAATTTATATGGTGACCAATAATGAAAACGAAAAGGAAAATTTAATAAACCATTTTTGTACCTTTTTTCGTAACAAAAAGGTAAAAGTATGAGCATGAGCATGCTCATCCTGTTACCACTTTTGCCTTTTTGATTGATGTGGATGTATCGCTTTCAGCCATTGCATGTGTTCTCTATGAGGTCATGTATAAAAATTAAATAATTAGAATAATATATAATACATACAACAAATAAAGAAACAAAAAGTAAGTGGTGATTACTCAATAAAAGGTTGGATAATTGATGTATTTTCCAACACATAATGATGTGCTTGTAATCATAAATTGGATTCGGCCTTCATAGTAAGACCTCCAAATATTGGTGCCCTGACTGTGTGGTCAATGTTTGAATTACTAGGAATTCCAATTGCTTCCACATTTGATAAGTACTCTATACAAAACTCGATTCTTTCTTCTGCAATATAGCATTCAGAAATACAACCTTCAGGTCTAGTATGATTTCGTACATAGCCTTTTAACACTTTCATAAACCTTTCAAATGGGTACATCCACCTAAAGTAAACCAGTCCACAAAGTCTCACTTCTCTTACAAGATGCACAGTAAGATGCACCATTATATCAAAGAAAGAAGGTGGGAAGTACTTTTCAAACAAGCATAATGTCACCACAATCTCATTTTGTAACCCATCTAATGAAGGAATGTCAATGACTTTAGTACATAGAGCATTGAAAAATAAACTCAATCTACATATCGCATTCCTCACATGCTTGGGCAAGATAGAACGTAACAAAACCGAAAAAAATTGTTGCATTAATACATGATAGTCATGGGATTTTAATCCATTAAGTTTCAAGTCTTCAATTGACACGAAGTTTCGAAGGTTCGAACTATATCCATATGGAACCTTCAATTGTGAAAGTGTTTGGCAAAACACCTTCTTTTCCTTTGTAGAAAGTGTATAACATGCAGGAGGGATATATGTTCTCTTCGAATCAAATAATGGTGCCAATTCACTCCTTAAGCCCATATCTACAAGATCCAAGTGAGTATTAAGCTCATCCTTTGTCTTACCTGCACTGTTGAGTAAGGTACCAATAATGCTTTCACAAATATATTTCTCAATATGTATAACATCCAAATTATGACGAACATGAAGATATTTCCAAAAATCAAGATCAAAGAAAATTGACTTCTTTTTCCAACAAGTAGTATTGTTGATTTTAGATTTTCCCAGAATAACCTTTTTTTTCTCCCAAGAATTAAAAATTCCATTGATTTTTTTTAATATTTCCTCACCAGTCAATATTTTTGGAGGTGACCCGAACTCTTGTTTTCCATCAAATGCTTTCTTTTGTTTTTTATAAGGATGATTTTTTGGAAGAAATCATCTATGTCCAGTATAGGAGTTCTTTTTTCCATGCTTTAACCTACAAGAATATGTTTCTTCTCCACATATTGGACAACCATAATATCCTTTAACTTTGCATCCTGACATATTTCCATATGAAGGAAAATCATTTATTATCCATAAAAGAACGGCTCTTAAAGTAAAGATTTCTTGTTTATATGCATCATAAACTTGAACTCCGACCTCCCACAATGTTTTAAGGTCTTCTATTAGCGGTGCTAAATAGACATCAATGTCATTTCCAAGTTGGCGTGGACCTGAAATTAATAAAGATAACATCATAAATTTTCTTTTTATGCACAACCATGGAGGAAGATTGTAAATTATCATGAGAATGGGCCAACAACTATATTTGCTATTAAATGAACTGTGAGGATTTATGTCATATGTAGAAATTGTAAGTCTCAGGTTTCTAGGTTCTTTTGAAAACTTAGGCCGTGTGTGATCAACTTGCTTTCATGATAGTGAATCTGATGGATGACACATTTTCCCATCAAAATTTCTTTCTTCGAAATGCCATATGAGCTCTTTTACAATTTTTGATGATTGAAACATTCTTCTAAATCTTGGAATTGGAGGAAAATACCACAATACTTTCACAGGAACTCCTTTTCTCCTCTTAGTTCCCATGTTATCTATCTTCCACCTCTAAGTTCCACAAATAGAACATAAGGATACATCTTTCAACTCCTTCTGATAAAGTACACAATCATTTGGGCATGCATGAATTTTCTCATATTCCATTCCCAAAGAATTTAATGTCTTTTTTGCTTCAAACATCGACAAAGGAAATTCATTGTTTAAAGGCAACATTTCTCCAAGAATTTGTAAAAGCTCTGAAAAGCTATTATCATACCACCCAAAACGTGCTTTCAAGTTGTATAATTTGATCAAGGCTGACATTCTTGTAAAGTTTCTGCAACTAGGATATAACGGTTTTTCTGCATCTTGTAGTAATCTTGCAAACAATTGAGGATCAAATTGACAATCCTCATGTGAAGCTTGAACCATTTCTATTGTACTATGTTGATCATCAAATTGAAGTCTATCATAATGTTCTGCTCGTATGGAAGGTGAGCCACTTGGAGCTGCCTCT
Source organism: Sapria himalayana (assembly GCA_029783825.1). Classification (NCBI taxonomy): domain Eukaryota; kingdom Viridiplantae; phylum Streptophyta; class Magnoliopsida; order Malpighiales; family Rafflesiaceae; genus Sapria; species Sapria himalayana. The sequence continues at coordinate 506,813 of JAREIK010000654.1, read as the reverse complement.
CCATGCCAATACCATGTATGGTAACTCTGATCAATTCCAAAGAAAAATAAATGATCTTGAATCATTTGAGGAGTATTGAAAATCATATTACCACATTGTAAGCATGAACATTTAATGGAGGTTTTATTTGCAGAATTTTGTATTGCAAATGCAACGAAGCATTCAACTCCATCTTCATATTCCTTCAATCTTCTATCCTTTGAGATCCATGAACGATCCATTTTTAAAGAAAAAATTAATTCCAATAGATATCACACTTCAAATGGAAGAACTCATCAACATTCTAGTGTTATTCGTTGAGCAACCTCTATTTTATCTGTTAAAAGAAAATTAAAAAATCAATTTAAAAAAATATTTAAATGCATGTCAGATATAAGATAGAAGAGATGAGCATTATTTTTTGTAATATTGTTGAATTTGTTAACACATGCAAAATTATTAAAATAAAATTTAAAATTGAGAAATTATTTCTCAAATTAAGTTAGATTTATAGAAAAAAATATTTAAACAAAAAAATATCATTTAATTATACTTTAAATTAAAGTAAAATATGATAAAAGTCATTTTATAGATATGACATTTAATGTCTCTAGGTCCGTAGGCTAATTGATTTTGAAATATCATGACTATAGAGCACACATTTATATGAAATATAGCCTCATTTTTCAAATCAGAATTTTAAAAGATAGAAATAACTGTAAAAGATAGAAATAGCATGACTATAGAGCATGACTATAAAATAAATTGGAGAAGAAGTTTGCATTGAATCAGAGATAGAAATAAGAATTTTTAAATCACCAATTTCCTCTAGACGAAATCCCAGAAATGACTGGTGCCAAACTAACAAATGGCCTCTCGACACCGAGGATTGGTATTCTCCGGCGAAGGAAAACATTTCCAACAAATGCAGCACTTGTTGTGATACTTGTTTGCGAAGATGGTGTGATTGAGATTAAATAGTGGTGCAGTGTATTTAAAGGCTTCAAAAAGAGATGAATGATCCAAAATATAAACTATTATTGGTCGCCACTGTTTATTTTAGAAAATGGATAGAGCTGACACTTTTTTATCAATCAAAGATAGAAAGGTTAATCGATTTATCTGGGACTCTAACTACTCTGACATCCCAAGATTAATTATATCTAATAAATGGCGACAATTTGAAAGCCAAGTCTACCAGGACTTCTGCCATGAATTGAAAATAAAAACTTATACTTTACCCCTTGGTATCTGCAAAGCAATGGCCAAGTTGAGGCCTCCGACAAAACCATGTTGATTACCTTGAAAAAACAACTAGACTCTACTAAATGTAAATGGGTGGAAGAGCTTCCTGAGGTGCTCTGGGTTTACTGTACCACTACCTAAAAGTCAACTAGAATCTAAATAGTTGATCTGCCACCATCCAAATAGTAACACACGATTCAAAAAATACGAAATCAATAGCCACAATGTTAGATATAAGTGAATAACAACGAAAAGTTGTTGCAGTCCTCATAACACCCTACTAATGCGTATGATTCAAAAATCAAAATCTTATTTCTATTTGGATTAATATGTGTTTTATTGTAAGAAAAAAAAATCTTAATAAATTTATAAATGTTAGAGACAAGTAAACGTATATCTATATATTTACAAAAGAAAATCATAATTTTAATAGAATGATAAAGTATGGTAAAACATTAATAAAAAAACATAATGTTAGATAAGTACAAATGAAAAAATAAATAAATTTATTTATGATTGATCTCAATGGTGCACTACATTTAATTTATTTTAAAAACAAGAATAAATTTATGAATGAATTATTACATAGATGTCATTTTATGTCACCTATGCTAAGGCAATATATTGTTTTTTTTTGAAGTTATCATTGTGACATTAGTGTTCTCAATGAATGAATCTTATCTACTTATATTTTTGTAGACCAGTTGCTGTATAAAAATTAATATTAACATATTGAATAAAAAAATCATAACTCCTAAAATTTAGAAAAAAAATTGCAACAAAACTAAATAATTAATATTTTATTGCTCTTCAATTCATAAAAATAAATCAAACTATTCTTTCCCCTCTTCAATGTAGACATTTAAAATGAAAAATGTTGAATATAAAAAAATATGGATCAGATAAAAAAGTACCTGGGTGAGAATCAAAAAAATCATCCAATAGATGCAAGATAACATGTGACTCAAGATTTGTTGTGCATTAATAAATATGTGGGTTGCATCAACTTGTGATTCAATCTAATTCTAATATACATACACATACACACACGTTTATTGCACTTGTTAGTAGCACTTAACATGAGAATGGTCAAGGTGATAGATTGGCAAATCATCTGCATTTATAAGGAGAAGTTGGCTTTGGGTTTGAACAAAAGAATCACGGTGGCAAACTATAGGATTTTTAAACAAGGATCACTCAGTTCAGCCCAACTCTTCCGTTGTTCTCGCCGAGTGCTCCTGAAAAATAGAGCACATAATACTGCTTTTATAATACATGCGGTATATGCTAAATCACTTGGAACAGATTCACATTAATTAATTAGGTTAACGAAAGCGAAGAGCTGATACAAGTATAATCAGAATGGAGAAACTTACAGGATGTTGCAAATATGGCCAATGATTTCGAAGACGCGAGCTTGAACCCTAGCTGTTGGAAATGGCCGAACGTGATGAAGAAGAAGCGCAACTCTTTCTAGCGATAGATTAATCTATATAATTAAGTTAAAAATAATATTAAAATTTTCACATAATTATATTAAATCACTTCTAGAAACAATATTAATCTAAGTTTTGTTGTAGCAATAATGACACTTCTAGAAAGTGTCATAAAAACTTAATAAATTTTACAAATAATGTCACTTTTAGAAAAGTGTCATTAAATGTCTAATTACACATCGTATAATGATGTTTTCTGAAAGCGTCAAGATATAAAGCATCATTAATTTGCTATTTTGTTGTAGTGCCTTTCTTAGGTTTCAATACACAAGATTTTTCCTTGCCTTTGGTTTGGGGTTTATCCTTACCTTTGGGCTTATGTTTTTTTTTTGCCCCTTTGCACCATCATTATGGGTTTGATCTTTTTAATATTTTGTTCAATAGTTCTCGGCATTCTTAAAAATTCAAGCAAAGTTTTGGCAATTTCATTTATGTTGTAATTTATGACAAATTGATTATAGCTTTCAAGAAATGTTTGAAAAATTAAATCAATAGCCAACTCTTGGCTTAATGGAAATCCCAACCTTTCTAGATTCTCAATATGCCCAATCATTTTGAACACGTGAGTTCCAACAGGGCTCCCTTATGTCATCTTGCATTGAAACAAGGCCTTAGATACCTCTTACCTCTCATGCCTTTCTTGCTCTTGATATAGTCATTTTAAATGCTCAACCATATCATATGCATCCATGTTCTCATGTTGCTTCTGAAGCTCATAGTTCATGGTGGCAAGCATAGGACATGCTACATGCAATGCATCATCTTGGTGCATATTATGAGCATCCTTATTAGCACGAGGAGCATTAGGAGTAGGTGATTCAGGATTAGGCTGATCTAGGACATATAGTTTTCTTTATTATGAGGACAATCCTCAAATTCTTATACTGGTCTAATAAATTTGCTCCATTGAGCTTGTCCTTCTCAAGAACAAATCATAGTGATTAGTTGTTTTACGTGTTCGCATATATGGTAATCTAAAATTATGTAGAAATTTGTATCATATTTAAAATTTATATAATTAGGACTTTAATCAAATGATCCTCCCACTAAATTATTAGGTTGAAAATAATCCCTCAATTTTCTCTTTAAATTAATTTTTTATTGGACCAAGATCCATATTTGACCTTGTCATGAGTTAGCTTTGACTAATCACCCAAAACACGGCTATTTAGGTATGTAACATTTACCAATTACATCTAATACAACTCTTGGATAATTAGGTAAACATTTGTTCTTTAGCCCATTTAATAGTGCATCTCCTAATTTTATGCCTTTAGGTTCTCAATCTAATGTTGAGATAACATAGTTAAGTCTCGCCCAAAGTTCAATAAGCTAGATATCACAATTATCCTATTGCATTCTACCAAAATAAATAAAGATACTTTACTTTGATAAACCTATCTAATATTGATCGAGGTAGTAATGAGAATCAAACTTTGGTAGACATCTTTTATTGAATTTGAGAAATTTTTTTAATTGTTTAGTAAAATAACCAATTTAACATGCATCACATACATTTAAATGTGTTTGTATTTATTTTAGTAGGCTAGTCATGTATCAACATATATTGCACAAACACATAATAAATATGACATGGTTATGCCCCCAACTAAAACAATTTTCTCAAGCTAATGAGAAAGTTGAAAGGTCAACCTAAAGGTATTATATTTTCTCCAAGTGCTTTCTCGTTTGTCATATTTTGTTGGTTGCTTTCTCCTTTAAAATAACCTTATAATCTAATACTATTCTAACCATACATTACACAACTAGAAGGAAACCTCGAGTTACATTTGAGGGGAATTAGATGAGAAAAGAATTTTACAACTTGAATTGTAAATTAAAAGGCATGACATGTTTGCCGTATTTAACTTATAGCAACAACACACATAATCTATTCATATCGGGTAAATAGACATAACAATGCACCATGCAAGATATACATCTAACATCACTTTATCATAATTATAATCAATCAAATTAATCACTTATGAGACATTTAAATTTTGGCGTCCTAGGGGCATCGCCCCTTAACAAAAAAAAATGATTTATAAAACTGGTTTATGACTATAATTAAAAATTACAGTTTCATCAATAAAACTATTTAACATTTTAAATATCTTTATATAACAATTATATGAATCTCTAATTGCTTTAAACAACTACCATATATTAATTCATGGATGTAATCATATTATAATCTTATTTATCACATAAACAAAATTTAATGTTCGTATTAATCAAATTAACATGAACAAGTTACAAACAATATTGTTTAATTGTATTATACTATTTATTATATTAATCATATTAATATTATAAATCTATTTCATGCATGATTAATCAAAATGCCCATAAATCATTTGTATAATCATGATAATATGTTTATTCATATTAAATATGAACAAATATATAAAATGATTTAATCAATTCGCAAGTTCCTTATGATACCATTGTTATGGTTAAAGTAAATTTCATATCAGAATTTCACAGCATACTAAGAACCCACTAATGATCTAAGTGAATACAATTAAATATTGGACGAGGATGTTATCTCTTGTAGCGCAAAAAATTTAATTTTGAATGGTTCAATCGAATCCTAGCATAGTCAAGTGTTCGTACCTCTAGTGATATCCACACAAATATATCTTTATTATATATCTTTCATTTTCTATCTCTCCCATTTTATAAAACCTTTTGTTTTTTCACACACCTTTCAAAAAGGACGTGTCATTAACTAAAAGGATGTGTCATTAATAAAACCTTTTGGTTTTTCATATACTTTTCTAAAAGGTTGTGTCATTAATGAAATCTTTTGATTTTTCACATACCTTTCTAAAAGGATGTGTCATTAACTAAAATGATGTGTCATTAATGGCACACCTTTCTGAAAAATAGAAATGTGAGCTTTAAGTTTGAGCCAATTTTAAAGGTCCAAAAATCTACTAATTGGACCAAATTCTTTAATCCAATTAGCTTAAGATTTGAAACAAATTTCAAACTTAAGATTAGGCCCAGTTTATTTTTGTCTGACTAAAATAAAATTAACTCCAAAATATATATGCATTTTTATGTGTGTGACCTAATAGTTTTTAGTAATATTGGTAGTGACTTTAAAATCTCATTTTAAAGAAATAAGCAATGAGCAGTATTTAGCAATGCATCATTACTACCCAAGTGATGAAAATATAATAGATTCGACTTAACCTAATTTCATGACTTATTTTATGTATGACTTAGTACTTTTGTCCATGGTATCTAGATTGATTTATGAGGCATGAATCATGTCATCTTCCCATTAATATATATCTTTCTTGATCTTTGAGTAGACTAACTTAAACAAATAAGCTCAATATCTCATATTGACTTATTTGAGCATGACCATGCATTTTAGTAGTCATACTCAATCAAGGGAACAACTGATATCACTTCCATCATATAGAAGGGACAAATTTTATCTACATCAATCACATCCCAATGTATAATTTATTATATACATAGTAAACAACTTTATAATCATCCTTGTTACAAATGGCATTTGTTGAATCTAAAGTATACAATTTTTTATATAAGGAACCATAGTGACTTTAGGTCAAAAAACAATTCATTCTAATAGTCACTATCAAATGTATATGATAATTTTATAATAATTCATGCAATATTCTCATAGTGGTCAGTTCAATATATGTTTGCAAACATATACTCGTGTGTTAACTTAATATCTCATATTAGTTAACATACATGCTAGTCTTAATCTATTAATATTACCCTTGAATATTAAGACTTGACTCGGGATAATTTAGTGTAGTATTCTATAGAATATTTCACTCTAGGGCATTATTATATTCATCTAATATTTGCATAGATCTAAATAAATATAATAATTATTAAATGATGTCTTTTTATATATAATAATATTTAGAATATTCATATGAAATCATCTACTAGTATTTCAATAGAATATCATATCAAATTTTTAGAATATTCTTCGCATCAATATTTAACCATGATGCATCAAATAATTATGCTAGAATTAATGTCTAAATATTTTTCTAAATCATGATACTTGAATTAACAATATTCATGTTTGTAGAATTCAAACTTAACAAATACCTTTTCATTTTTTATAAACACAAAGTATCATCATGAAGAATTTTATTCTATATAGAAATATAAATATAACATTACCAATACATTAATTCAAGTCAAAAATATGATATTGTATTAATACATATTTTTGTAAATATGAATTGAATATTTTTTTTATATTTTGGGATATTATATATTTTTGCACTATTTGGTTGACAAATACTACACGATTTCAAACAAAATATAATAAAATTTACTCACTATGTTATTACTAAGATAATAATGTGATAATAAAATAATAATAGAATTGGATTAATGAGTTTGTTTTAAACAAAATCTCATTAAGTTTTTACTCACTATTAGAGGTTATGTAAGTTAATAACATTTTTCAATATCATTCACTTAATGTTGTTGCTACAAAGATCATAAGATACCTGAAAATGGAGTACATTCCCCACAATCTTTCAAAATGTGTTGCATCATACCCAAGAAATTATATTTACAAAAATACTTGTAAAATAAAATAGTAATCATTTATGTTCTTTTCTTAAACCATTTATTGTGTGATACATGCTCATATTTTAACCCTTATTAAGGTGAATATGAAAAATGATTATGCTTTTGATTTATCCTAAAACAATGTTGTTTTTTCTTTTTCAATTATCTCGCAAAAGACTTATTGAATCAAGATGCGTAACTACATAGCTACTATCCAAGGCATATAATTATTTTTAATAATTTCAAGTAACATAAACTCGAACATTGTAATATTTGACATACTAATTACTAAAATAAAATGAAAAAAGGGTTATAATTTCTAAAGCTCATTAGTAAAAGTGGGATTTCTATTTTTTTATTATTTACATATTAAAAAAAAAGATGTGCATTTCAAAAATGTTATTGATGCTTGTGATTTTTAAGTAATCAATATTTTTTTAATGGATAAAAAAGAAGCACTAATGCTAATGCTTTTTGAAAAAAACCACTGAACTTACATTCATCATGTAGCATATACTATCATGCATTGGATGTTTATGAGCAAGAATTTAGAGTAGACAAAATGAAAATGTTGCAAAAAATAAATACTATATTAGAATTTAGAGCTAGAATAGTTTTGTAGATACAAGGGTATGACATTTATTAATGTTGGATCTTAAATCCCAAGATCATTGTGGTTTGCATTCGCGCTTTCATTTAGACTAACAATGTTATGAGGATGGAATAGTATACATATTTTAATTCAATTTTAGAGAGCTCCATTTGCAATGGATCCATCGTACAAAGCGTAGTCTTTTTTCATATTCCTTAACCACTAAAAAATTGAAGAAAAGAGACTTGGTTCTCTTTCCTTTCCACCTACTTTTCCCACACATCACATAAAGTGATGTGCTTTCTTTTCAAAAAATCACGCAAACAAATTTATTTATGTTATTGTCTTTATAAAATCATTCATAACTAATTTTAATTATAAATAAATAAAAAGATAAATTCTTTTAATGTGTTTAATGAAACTATCACTTATGACAATAGTTAAGGTTATGGAAGGGACATAAGCTTAGATAAGATTTTTTGGGCTTCAAATGTAAATTAAAAGATATCATTTACATTAATTATAATTCATTCTACTATATAATTATAATTATACTCCATTACTTATTCTAAATATAATCTGAGCTCTTTGTTATTTAATACTTATTACCCTTTTTATATTAAGATTATAAATACTCATTAACTAAATTAAATTAAATTACAAATAATTTTATTTAATTAATATCTTTTGATCTCCTTGAAACCTTTCCCTTAACTTATTCAATATACTAGATCATAATTCACCTGCAAAGTATGATATTATTAAAACTTATAATTATCCTCAAGGAGGTATCATTAATCCTTTTAATATGGCATTGATTCTATTAATACTATTCGCCATACAAATGATATAATTATCCAACTTACAAAGCTTATTAATCTATTTATAGATCTCACTCTATGTGAATCAAAATAACTATCAACAAGTACACGTATTTATTAATTATCTCATGATTAAGAGTAATAATATTCACAATAACTATGGGGTATAATTATTTTATGTGTCAGTATAAATAATCACCCCGAGTTAGTCCTTTGCAATACACACTAGTATGCTAGTACAAAAAATTAGAATTTTACTATTTTTCATAGTCAAGACATGCATACTAAAATCTTGTGATACAATCCTACCAATGGTGTGCCTAACTTTATTTATATTGTGAACATTATACTTATGTTCCACAAAAATTGATAATTTTGATCTTCTATGTGTAAGTAGTACTCTATATATCAAATCATCTACTTTCATGACAATAAAATGATGTTCGGTATAAATATAATTTTAATAATTAACTAACAAATGTGCTCAAAACATGTAATACAACTATGAACAAACAAAATAATTTGATATTTATATTTTTGCATTATCCAAAAAATATCTGTAGAATGATTATATTGTTTAATATTATAAAGTAAATGATCCAATACTTTTGTTGATACATCTTTTTTTGAAATCCATCTTTGAATTTTATATTTTCCTTAATATAGGAAGTTAGTAGAAATATAATGAGAAATAATATAATAAAATTGAATAATAACACGTGCGTCACATTAATTAGAAAAATATATTATCTAAATTTTGTTTTTGTATTGAAATCAAATATTTCAAAGTACAAAATACAAGAAGAAACTTAAAGCATAGGTGCAATTTATCTAGACTTAAAATACATGAAGGTTAGTGTCTTCGCTCATGTCTTAAACAATATAATATATTATTTCTAAATTGCCTTAGAGACTTGTTCACTTAAGGTGTATTTTAATATAGGTGATTATATGACATGTAACTATTTTCAATAATGTCAAAAAAAGAGCTTTGGTTTTTCATATTAAAGATACAAATATTATATGATTGTGTAAATATGTATTCTCCTAGTATAGAAGAGAATCATGGATTATTTTCCTTAGAATTAGGAATACATTTTAAATATTATGTAAATGTGTAAATATTTATTTTTACAATCTAAGAAGAGAATCACATATTATATGCCTTAGAATTAGGAAGATGTTTTTGTTGAGCAACAAAAACAACAACACTTTATTACTTTATATGGTATTAGAAGAAAGAATTAACATCTTGATAGAGGATTTGAAACTTCAACAACATTTCTTTCCAACAATCAAACAACAACAACATGGATTTATCTAGTCTATATTTTCTTCACCACTCAAATCATCATAGACACATTCTTGTTGCAACAAAACTAAATGGTACCAACTATTAATAATGGTGTATGCCTATAATTTATGCACTCAAAGCTAAGAACAATGTTATTTTATATTATGACTTTGTTATGTTATCTAATTTTGTTAGTTAGGTGATGTCCTAAAAGCTCGTTTACAATGGTATATCATCAATAGAGATCCGTAAGTACATGGGTCATACAAGTAATAAAGTAGACTCTTATCTAGATATTTTTTTAGAGGAATTGTATTGGCACTTTGGTCATTAAATAGTGAGATGACTTATTTCTAGTAAAATGGATATTTGGATTTTGGGATAATTTTAGATCCATGGTTTATTCATTTAATATATGTGATATATATTTAAAATTTCTCAAATTATATTATGTTTGAACATAGAATGAAGCTTCAAGTATTATGTAATGAATTTTATTTCAATATCACACAAGGTGATTATTATCATTGAGCTCATCCTAATGATGGTTCCCTCATAGCTATTACCTCAGTATGTTACACTTAAATAGAATAATTCAATCCTACTTGAGAGTCTTTGCAATCTCATACCTTTTAGGCAATTTTATCAACTACCTTTGATGGTTGCTTCATATACACACTATTATTCTCTAGCCTCAAGTATTATAAATACTAAGGATTGACATGATTTGTATGCATGTATGCTTTCAACTTCATTAGTATCATACTTAATAATTAATACATGTTTCCCTTAAATTTCACCCATGAGAATCATGAGTAAAATCAACTCACAAGGACTATCACCACCTTACAAGTCATAACATACTCATATATATCTCAAAGATTATCTATCACAATTCTCCTCAAAGATGATGTAATTTTCATGATAAAGGAGAAACTCGTAGAAAAATATTTTATATAACATCTATCTCAATTGAGAATTAGTTATTTTATAATGTGTATAATAGATTAACATATACAAGTATTTGTACTTTTAACTTCGTAAGTATCATACTCATGATGATTAAATACCCAAATTTTGAGTTTTACCATATAAGTTTTTTTATCAAAACTTACCTCAATATATATATATATATATGCACACATAGTTACACATAAGGCAAGGCTGGCCAAATGGCCAAACCCACCAAATCTCTAGCACCCTAGGCTCAACGGGAGCTGCAAGCAAAATACGACTAACATGAGTCATCCCTAAAGGAACAAAGCATCGAAAGTAAATGGGGGGCCATAATAGTTATATGGCTAACATACAACCATGAGCTGGCTAAAAGAAAAAAAAAATATAACTCTTCTGTTCCAAATCTCTAATGTCAGCTCCACATCGCTCTGCACTGCTACCCGAACCCAAGAAGATCCAACATCATCCATCAATAATCTATGCTTGAAATGTCACATTAAGAGCTAATAAGCACCCACAATGATAAAAATTATAATGTACATGGGTGATCTAGACTACTCCACCTCATCACTCCCACGCTACTATGATACCTAACTAGTAAAATAGAAAAAAAAAATAACACATAAGTATTAGTTACAAGGAAAAATAGGAGTGAGTATTCCTAATCTTTTTACCTTCAGCCCGAAGGGACCATAGAATTGTCTCGATAAGCTTGTCAACCCAAAAATAACTGTCTGCCGAGAATTAGAAGTTTCTAAATCTAACATCATTACACTCCTAAATCTCCCACATAATCAAGAGAGCCGTATACCTCCTGATTCATGGTAAATTAGTTGGGATCTTAAAGTTTGAAGGTTTGTCAAGCTTCATGTCTTGTTTTATCATGTAGTTTAAAGTATTTATGCTAGGAAAGTATTCTTTCCATACTCACTAGAAATCCTCACAGTGAAGCATAAAGTGAATACACATCTCCTCCTCTGGGTCACATTTAGATGATAGGCTATAGTCATTCTTCTTAAGAATTTCACTTGTCGGAATGAATTTCACTTGTGCCATATTTATATATGATCCGACATCAAGTCGCCCCTAGAACATACCACATCCTAGGTTGACTTGAGGTTGAAAGGTCCCTTGTTAGGTAGCCAAACCAGTTTGTCCACCATACCTCTCCTAATCTTAATAATCAGTTCCACCAATCTAGGTGGGAGCATCTTCTGAAGCTTCTCTAGGCCCTAGCCATCACCCCTGTAAAACACTATGACGAGAGTGTCAGGGGGGCCGGAGGCTTCTAGCGAGCTAAGCTTATCAGCATCGACCCACTTATCATGTCAAAATAATATGCCATCACTTCTAACCTTTTATGCCATGTACATTTTAGTTTTGGCACTCTCTTTTTTTATTCTCATCCACATTGGCATGCCAGAATACCTATTATTCATATCGGGGAAGTCCGGACCATAGTATTTATTTCTCAAAAACTTGTTGAGAAGGGTCTGCATGGTTTGGAACTCCCACCACAACTTCATCTCCATCACTCTCGAGATGTCCCGATGTTCCTAAACCCCAAGCCACCCTCATCACAAGGCTTACAAAGGTTCATACATCTCGTCCACCTAATGTACCTCAAATCTCTCTTGTAACCCCATAAAAACTTAGATAAAAGTCTCTCCACTGCCTTGATAACTATTAGAATAAGTCTGACTGCCTGAATAAGATAAAGAGAGAGTGAGGTGAGAACATGCATGATCAACATGATTTTCCTCCCTTCGAATGTCACTTGTTCAACCTACACTTTATATGAGAATGGATCTTGATTAGGGTATTATCGAAATAGACACTAATATTGTTCCTCTTGAAAAGGGGACAACACATGTATGTGATGGGAAAGTCGCATTTCTTCATCCCGAGATTATTCTTGAGCTCAGGCACTCTGTTTGGTCTGGTTTTTTCTTTATAATAAAAACTACTCTTCAGAAGATTGATGGCTTGGGCCAAAATCTACTTGTACCTATACTGCAACTCCCTTACCTTCTTAAAAGAGCTGCTCAACCTAATTCATTATATATATTTAAAGTCATGACACTAGGCATAGCCATTACTTTTTTTAAAGCTTTACTTAGCAAATTTCATTATGTAACACTAAATTCACTGCACTATGCACAACCATGATTTTATCTCTAAGCTTTTCTTGATAATTTTTATTTTGTAATAACAAAGACACGGCACTAGGTATAGCCGATGCCTTGTCTTTGATTGGCTTCTCGATAATTTTTATCTTGACCTTGTCTTTCTTCATTATTACTTGAGTTTTCTTTGAGTTGTCAACATAAGATATATGGGGTCACAATTTCAAAGAATTTCATGATCTCATTTTAATCATCTTTCTCTATTTTCTTATTTTTGTAACTCCAAAAAGTGCTTCCTCTTTATATTTCTTATTTTCATTACTATCATAGCTCAAAAGTTTTTCATTACTTCATCTCATTCTTCTTCATTTGGTAATTAGTCTTCTATAAAATTCTTCCATCGAAAATTACTTTTTTATTATATTGTAGTATGGAAGAGATTTTATATTCTTTAATATCCTATTTCATCATTGATTAAACCCTATTAACTATTGTAATGATTAAACTTTACTTGTTTCTAAATAACACAAAAAGTGAACACCCTTTCTTGATATCAATAAAGGCTTGTTTAATGACAAAAATAGTTTTCCTAATATTAATAGTACATAATTATCCTTTTTCATATCTAATATAATAAAATCTGCTAGAAACATAACATATCCATCTTTACCAATACACCTTCGATAATTTCATTTTGGTACTTAATAATTTGATCTATCATTTAGAACGATATAGATGTTGAATAATTTTATTGAGATTAAATCTTTACACCATTGATAAATGCACCAAATTGATACTTTATCTCAAATCACATAATGATTTTCGAAAGATATGATCTCCAAGCTATCCGATAAACTTACCCTCATTTCTTTAAGAACGTTCTACTATATTGAGCATACTGAAAAGCTTTAATCTCAGGTAAACTAGTTATAATTAAGTCAATGCTTAATTCACAATTCATTACATATCCAAATTATCATATCCTTTTAGTGTATCAATGCATCTTTAGTGCAAATTGTACTATTGATGACCTATCACCTATCTTAAAGTGAAAAAGAAACATAGGGACCTCAAACATTTTAGATCTAACATATTCATCAAAATGCTCCATTAGGTGATAGATTAGTGTGTTAGCATCCATAGCTTCAAGATACTTCTAATGTTCAGGTGACATGAAGGTGATCATGATACACCTCACCATCTCATTATCGTCTAGGTTCTTTTGATATGCCCTCTGAATCTCTTTAGAAGTATCAATATTCGAGAATTGGAGAATTGGCTAATCTAGGATATAGGCTAGTTAGTTGCTTTGAGAACTACTTTTAAGTTTCTAAGCCAATCAAGAAAGTTTGGCTCAATTATGACTCCCACTATTTTATTGTGAATTCAAAGTCTTGACTAAAAATTCAAGAGAACTTATATAGAAGTTCTCCTAGTGGGATAATATTCAATATTACCATGAATGACCTTGGGATTAGCTAGCAAGCCACTTTTGATCAAAAGGTAGTTATCATAAATACCAATTGCATCAACATGTAAGTATCAAATTGGAATCATCACACTATTTCATGTACACGATCATTGGGTTGTCAATTCTTTGATGTGTGTACATCACATGTCCATTCACCCTATTTGTCTCAATTCACATAAACATTGTCTCAATAAATTAGCATATCCATTTAAAGCCAACCCATTAATTATAAAATCATATTTTTATTGGTTTGATCATATTTAAGCAACATAGGCTTGGGTTTGCATAACAACAATACCTAGAAAAAAAAAATTTTCTTTCCATATTAATGGAAGACACTGCTTTAAAAAATTAATTTAAAGGATTTGCTTTTAAATTAGTCTCGTCATTTTAAAGAATGAATATTTATATATACAATCATCATATGAACATACATCAACATTTTAAAACACAGTTATATATAATCATCATATGAACATATATCATCATATTAAAGCATGATTATATATATATATATATATAATCATATGAACATATAAATGAATAGTTCTTTAAACATATGGTTCAGTTTTGGACTTTCTACAATCAATTCCTCAAGGCATGGAAGAATTGACTAGGTCAAACTTAGGACATGCATATTATTACAAACCTTTTGAAAAGAAATAAACAAATATATTTAATGAGTCTTCAACTTCATGCTGCCTCTATCTTGTAATTAGCTCCTTTATATCTTTAACCTATCCTAATCTTATGTAATATAATTACATTCCAAAAGAATACCATAAGTTATATTTGAGATAAATTGAGATGAGAAGAGAATACATAAAAAGATTATAAGAGAGGTATGGTCACACATACCCTAATTTCAATCAATTGAAAACATGTAATTGAACAATCATATTGGGCTTAGTCAATAACCAACATTCATACATATTCCATAGACCCTTATACATGCATCTTATGTAATAGGTAAATAATATAAATTGGCATTCTAGATTCCAATAGTATTATCATAAACCCAAAATAAATATGATTCAATACATGAATTAAAATTTCCTACTTTGAGCATGTTGGTTCAATTAGAACTAACCAAAACTCATTCATAAGATTTTATAGCCTAGATTTTGAATCTGTCCATTTGAAAAAAAAAACTTGATGATTTGAATCCTATTCAAACCCCTTTCTTACCTTATAATTATTTATATGATGAAAAACTATGAAGATCAATTTTAAATTATGATAATAATTTTCAATCTCTAGCACATGATTTCCACCACTCCATCTATTAATATCAATTTAGGATGCATCCAAATGTGTCTCTAATACAACTATTGGGATCATACCCTTGGCACGAAAGTCTCGAGAGCAAAATGAGGAATTAAAATCATTGATCCCACCAAGTAATCAATCATGAATCTACAAAATCAATATGATAGATAGATATTATACAAGGAAAAAAATTTTTACCTTTTGTAGCTATGCCTTCTTTAGGGTAGAATTTCAAGTTGACCATATCATTTTAATTTGAGCATGCCTCTAACAATGATCCATACAAACCAAAGCTAGTAAAACCTCCAAATAAGTAATCAAGGATACAAGTTGGTGCTAGACAAACTTGAATCAGAGAAAGAGAGATGTAATGAAAAAAAAGTTATTATCCTTCTTACAAACTTGAGATACTTTTTTCACACTGTAAAAGTAGCCTAAGAAAAAGGAATAAGAAGAAGATCTTTTTTATTTTTTCCAAAATTATGGGGAGTGAGAGACCAATTTTCCTTATTCCATTTCAATTGTATAGATTCAATGAATCTAGACAAAATTGTGAGATTTATAAGAAAACTCTCTAGCTTGAATTATTATTTTTAAGGAGAGTAGGTTCCATGTATCAAGTATCTTCCTTCTATATAAGATAACTAATCAAAGTAAGTTGAGATCTAATGAATATTAACTTAGTTTGGTTATTGCTTACTATATCAACCTTCCACATATAATCTTACCATATTAGATTACGGTGAGAAAATACTAAAATGCTCATCCCAATTGGGTGGGCCAACCATGTGCATCTTATACACATGGGGCTTGCCTATCATGGATCACAAGCTTATTAATGAGTCCAAGTTCTTTGAAGTCATATATGGATCATATCTAAAGTATGTTCCTCAATTTGTATCAAATCCAAATCACTTTATCTTAGCTTTAAACTTTTAAATATGACCCATTAGGGTTCTAATTATGTTGGCTCAACATTTGAATTAAATAAGTCATGAGTAATATCTAGCAACACATCAAGACTCCAAATTGACCAGATAGTTAGCGGTCTAACTATACATCCTTTTATAAGTAACATCAATCATAAACCATCCTTTCATCTTTCTATACTTCACTCAGTTTAGAGTTTGAAAAAGTATAGCTCTCATTAGACTAGCTATGTCATATTTATCCAATGGTTCATTAGTCATCAGTCATGCCATCAAAGACATTCCTCATGACATTTTTACTATGGCTAGAGATTTCAAAGTAATTATCTTGACAAGTGACAGTGGATATACCCTCCTTCTATCTGAAGTGGGAACCCTCTATTGTCTATTTTGATAGGCAACAAAGAATGAAGTCAAAGCATATGGCTGGCATCTAAGATAATATTGAATACCTCAAGTATAAGGATACTTGCATCATTATTATAATGAGACTATCATCTAAACTAAATAAATAATTCATATGATTGTCTCATAGTAGATCTCCAATATACTTTACTACTCATAACAAGCATCCACATGTCTACTCTAAACATCATAATCTTCATAGTTCACGAGATCAATTACTTGATCAAATCAAAGAGTCAAATAAATTGTTGGGTAATTGCGCTTCTACGGGTAGTGAGATTAAGAAATAGAAAACAACAGAAACACAGAAAACAATCAATATATATATATATATATATCACAATCCAACAGCATCCACGACAGAATCAAAAACGAGAAATCAACACAGGAAATAACGTGCTTCGCTAGTCGCTCAGTACGACTAACTACCTCCATCAGAAAATGCTTATGCGTTACAGATTAAAACCAAAATAGAACGTCTTACAGTATGCAGCACGTAGCAGTCGCGAAATCGCGCAGAGAGAGAGAGGAGAGGGAAGATGAACAGTTCAACCGGGTCAAAAACAGCCGCCTGAAAAATAAATACAAATCGTTTTATATGAAAAATAAACATCCGGTTCATTTAACTGAAGCAGGACCTCCGTTATTGTGCTACTACTGCATCCCCGGGCTTTTAATATTTCCTTTCCTGCACTTACATGAAAATATTAAAACAGAAAAGACATTTGGTTATACAAATAGATTATTAAGTAAAAACAAATTACATATACAGCATAAATGTTAGTCTATTCAGATCAATAATGTCCAATCTAATCGATCCTATAACTAAAAAGTTTTTTAATAAAACAAAATTACACTTGATAATAATCTCATTTTCATGTTGTCATCATGATTTCCTTAAATATTTTCTGGTGATACAATAAAAGATCCATATGATTTTCTTCATCCACACATCTTTCAAACACTTCTATACATAATTGTTCCACATTATTTATAGACACAATTTTATAGAAAAATTATGTTTTGTCATACACATTTAAAAATTTTTATTATTTAATTACCCAGTTAAAAAAAAGTATGCACAAAACTAAAAAAAATTAATTTTTGGGGAATATCTTTTTTTTAAGGCTAAACAAAAGTACTACTACTAACTTGTTATTTTAAAAATAATAAAAATATCAATGATATTATAGTGATTACGGTCATAATAATTTGGCGCATCGAGATATATTTGTTTATCGAAATATTTGTGTGCACAATTTTCGCAAGTTTCATGGAACCCAGTGGCCGGGAACAAGAAGTCTAGAACTGCTTGCCTGTAGCACTAGCATCCTCTGCGCAGCCCCTCTCTTGCAGAATACCTAGTGCTGGTCGGCTATTGCCTGTTGTCGTCTCTGCTTTCTCTCTCTGAAACACCACTCTCCGTCTTTCACTTGTGCTCCAAAATACAAGCTGGTCGGTTCTGTTCCCATGTTGTGCGTACGATTCTCTAGGTGAGGTGAGTTTGGATTTACAATGGCAACAGCACCAGGGAAGCCACAGCAGTTGCACAACTTCCCTCTCCCCTTAAAGTGGGGTCAGCCCTCTTTCTGCGCCACGCATAGCAATAACCGTCCAGATCAAAGTACTTGTGACTCTCCGTCCTCTTCCTCGCGTATGCACGAACACCTAGAGTCAGCTTCCGACCCCCACAGGGATCCTAAAATCGGCTTAAATCATCCACGGGTCGGATCGCGCTCTGCCAGGCTTCACCGCATCTCATTCAACGCTTCCTCCTCAACGTTTCTCCGCAAGTCGAGTAAATTGCCAATTGAAAAATTATCTGTTATCCAGTCAGAGACCGGTGGAAAATCGAAAGATAAATCAGGGGATTTAGAAGCAGAGGAAGAAGTAAAAGTGGAAGAAAACCCTAAGAAAGCTAAGGAAGTTGGGAATTTAAAGCCATGGAAGTTAAGGGGGAGAAAAGGAGGTTTGAGTTCTAATAACATAGAAGAATTTGGGGATGCTGTGATGGAGTTGAACGAGCAGAGAGATAAGGAGAACGTGAAGAATTTTCATGCTAAATCAATGAGGTTACGGACAATGGTTGAATCAGGAGGAGGAGGATGCAATGGTGTTTCGGAGAGGAAGGAAAAGAAGAAGTTTTGGATAGCTTTATCACGAGAGGAGATCGAAGAAGATGTTTTCATCATCACTGGGTCTAGGCCATCAAGAAGGCCGAAGAAACGGCCCAAAAACTTGCAGAAACTACTTGATGTAACAATTTTCTTCATCCATTTAGTTTTTTTTTTTTTTTTGCTTTCATTTCCTGATGTTTTTGTTGTATATGATACATGTTTTACGTGTCCGTTCAGAATTTCTTTCCTGGGTTATGGTTAGCAGGGACTACAGTAGATTCGTATAGAGCTGCTGATTTGTAAGTGAAGGTTTGCTGCCTCTTTCTTAATTATCCTTGAGTCTTTATTTTCCTGATGTGCCTTCCCACAATGGAAGCCAACATAGACATATGTAAAAATAGTTGTTTGTTTGTATTGAGAGAAATGCTTTTAAATTAACTTTGCTTGATTTCTTCATTCATATTTTTTGTTTGATCTGCAACCCAACTATTGGAGTAATTCATAGAATCTAAACAATTATATCATTTGTAACAAGTCTACTCATTTCAAAGTAACAAACTTAAGATTTTTTAGTTGTCCTATTTATTATCAAATATATTTTATTTTGATTTTATTTGACTTGTATCATTGATGATTTATGTGAAACTCACAAGGTGCTAAAGTCCTAGGGGCCACTTTGGATCTTAGGCACAAAGCCAAATGAGAGTGTTAGGTATCAAACACACCCCAGATTTTTGTTATTATTTATATATTATAATCATAGTTTTAAAGGTGAAAGATGCACCTTAGTGTCTTAGGGTGCACCTCACCATAGGCTTGTGCTGATTATATAATCATTTTTAATATTCACTAATTATTTATTTGTTTTTAAAGACATAATTTGCATATTTTATTCTTTGGGAGACAACTTGTGGATTGCCCAAAGACCCAAATTTTATATATATATATATATATATATATGATTTATGTTGTGCTTTAAAAACTTATATTTTATTTTAATAATTTTTAAAAATATTTCTTTACTCCCTCTTTTCCCCATGCAAAATCTTTATAATGTTGTTGAGCTTCATATGATATGAAAGGAGGTTTTTTGGCAAAGGGACATTGGTATTAGGGTATGCCGTACGCAAGTGATGACTCACCATTTGGGAGCACCAATGATAGTAATTATTAGAAGATTTTGATGATGATGATAGAGCTGCACTAAAATATTCATGTACTATTATTATTTTGTTTTTTTTTGATTTTTTGAGGTTGTTGAATATTTATTGATGTGATTTGGGTGGATGTGTCAAACAGGCCGTGCCTAGCTGTCCTGACATGGGTTTAGATTGCTAAATCAGGCCACCATACTGGGTCAGGTACAACATGGTTACTATATCGTATTGTGCTTGGCCCAGTATGGTTTCTTAAAGGCCAGGTCCAGCATGGATTGTAGGCATGGCTGGGGTTTTATTGTGCCGGGTTAGGCCCATATGGGCTAGTTTAAAATAATTTTTTTTTAATTTTTTTATTTTTTATGTAATTAAAAAATAGATAATATTTAAAAATTTTTAAATTATAAATTGTAAATTTTTAATAGTTTAAAATTTTTTATTTTTTATGTTATTTATTTTAATTTTGTATTAATTAGTAGATTATTAGATTTAGAATTTATATATGAAATAATAAAATATTAAATAATTAAAATTTAAATATGATTAAAAATTTTAATCAAATGAAAAAGTTAACCTAAGCCTAGAGGTGTCAAACGGGATGTGCCGGGCCGGCTTGACCCATTTTTTGTGAGCACGACTGTGCTTTCGTGCCGGGCCAGTCACGACACGGTTACTAAACTGTACCGTGCATGGCCCGGTATGGTTTAATCAAGCTAGGCTCGGCACAGCCTGTTGGTCCTGCGATAAAAGCACCATGCTGGGTCAAGCCCGTACTGGCCAAAACAGGCTCGTACAGGCCTGGTTAAAAAAATAAACTTTTTTTATTTTTAAAAATTTAAAGTTTTGTATTAAACTATATATAAAAATTAAAATATATATTATATTATATATTGATAATGTTTACAAATTTTAAATTTGTAATTTGAAAATTGTTGAATATAAAATATTAATAAAGTTTAAATTTTTTTATTAATTTTTAATTAATTTAGATTATAATTTATAAAAATTAAATTATAGAGTTTTAAATGAAAAATTTAAATAAAAAAATAAATTAAATAAAAAATTTCGTTAATAAAAATTACAAAGTCACAAAAATAAAAGCAAAACAAATATTCAATCTCCCAATAGATACCAAACTAAAGAAAATACAATATAACATAAATAAAAAAACATATAATCAATACAAAACAAAATATCAAATTCAAAAAGTAGAATAAAAAATAAATAACATATATCATCAGTTGTGTCCGTGACCATGTAGGCATCAAAAATTAAAATCAAGTGGCAATGACAAATGACATGTAGTGTGGTGGCGTGGTGTGGCATTGACTACTGGTGTCTGGCAATGGTCAGGGGCAACCAGCAACCACGTCAATCGTCAATCGATATATCATGAGCATCATCAACTGTAATATCAAAATTACTATTATATGGATCATCATTATCAGCAATTAACTCATTAGCCTTCGTAACGGATGTAATCCCTATCTCAGCTCCAGCATGATCCTAGATGCTAAATCCCGAATCCTTCCAATCCTTCAAACAGGTCAATGTCTCAATAATATCTGGACGTAATCTCGATCTTCTATCCAAAATTACGTTCACTGTAACAGAAAAAATAGATTCTGATGCTACGCTCGATACTGAAGGAGTCAGTAGATCTCGTATTATATTAGAAAGCATGGGAAAGATGGACTCATGATTTTTATCACTGTAATATATCAAGATTATTAGTATCAAAATATGATATAATTGAGTAGTAATCAGTATCTAAGTACCGAGAATGCTCGCTCCTATGTGATGATTCTCTCCGTTGTTTTTCCAATGCTTATTAAATGGAAAAATTATTTCTGAAGAAGGTATCTATGTCCGTAATCATAGTCTCACCACTACTACCATACCTAATATTGTAGTATGTGAATATGTCAGTCAACTTCTCGTCAATGAACATTTCAGGTGGGTCTTTCAGGTTCATGCACGAGGAAATATAAGTTAGGGTGTTATCTACCATTTTCACCTTAACTTTAGGGTCCATGCATGTAGTTAGATAATAAAGAGATGGAACGATGGATCAGTACTCAAAGTACTTGGTTTTCATCTTAACACCTATATGGCTAAGTGTCAGGTCAGCTTGATACTTTCTAAATATGTTACTAATGTTGCATATGTATTTGAGTGCAATGCAAGTCGTTGGAGTATAAACCGACGAACATATGTTCGTCATGTCATAACAAATTTTTAGGAATTTCATAAATAAAATTTTTAAAGTCCAGTCAATGTCGTCAATAATAAGTTCATCACTCTTACTATTGACATAGTCAGATATCATATGTTCGTATCCAACACATGACTCCAACATCAAGTACGTGTAATTCTAATGGTGTCTCATATCCGATTAGAATTTCTTCTTCTTAAGATTCGCAGACAAATATAGACTACCAAACTCTTGTTGTTTGTGAGGATTATGAATATATTTTAATGCATTACATATATTATACAACGTGAGGGAACATACTTTCATATTCGCTTGTACAATTATGTTAATCACGTGACACATACATCTGACATGAAAGATTTTTCTTAATGGTGTATCTCTAATATTCCTAATAAACATTAAATCACTACTTCATTATTAGATATATTATTTAATGTAATACTAAAAATTTTATTTTGAATTTTATATTCTGTAAAGATTTTTATCATACACTCAAAAATGGCTGGACCATCTTTAGGATGAAGAATCTTAGTGTATTCTAATATTTTTTATTCATTACCCAGTTAGAATCTACATAGTAGCCAATGAGACACGCATAAGATGATTCATTGTGACTTGTCCAGATATCAGACGTCACGGACACCACTTCACTATATGTCATAAATTTATTAATTATTATTTGTTTTTCTAACTTATATAATTTTAGTATGTCATTCCTAGATGTGGACCTAGGAATCCTACGATAAGCAGGCTAAAAATATGTCTGTATGATGCACACTATCCTTGGATCTTTTAAAAATATGATTGAAAGACCAATCAATGTGATAAGTTTGGTCATGCATTCTCTACCCAACTTATTGTGATATATGAAGGGAGTAAACTTTTAGACTGAACTCGATCCAGTCTCAAAAAAATAAGTGTTAAGTTAGGTTTGTATAGGATCTAATGCATCATATTTTTTGGTGTATAATTCGGCGTGTCTTTTAAGGTACCCAGTCCCAAACGAATTCTTACAAGTTAAATTTCGTACACAATATTTATACTGTGCTATTTTTTCTTTCTTATCCTTAATATTTTTTTATTTTATTATATTAAAATGAGTCCAAACTACAAAAATCTTAATTTTTTATTTTTTAGATATTTGTGTTGAGATAACTATAGAAACTAAAGTTTCAACAGCTTTAAATCTCTGTGTAAGATTTTTATTTTCTAAATTAAAATATATTTTATTAGTATTAATCATTTTTTTGGATTTTTGTTAAACAAGAGTAGAGCCTAGATGATAGATTTTAGATTTTAGATTAGATAGAGACTAGAGAGAGAGAAAGTAAACAAAAAAACTTAAAATACTCGTAAAATAGTGAGGTAGATCTCGTGCACGGTGCACCACAATCTAGTTTAAACTTTCAAATCCGAGTTAAGAGTCCCAAAAAGTTGAGCCGAATGATGAAATCCCGAGTGCCGAGAGAGAGAAGTGCAAGAACTTTGAGAGAATTCTGAGAGAGTGAGAATAAATGTTTATGAAAAACATAAATGTTATAAAGTGGTGGGGGAATTTTATAGATTGAAGGAATTTTTTTTTTAAAAGTAATTTTTATGTTTTTTTTATTTTTTATTGATTTTTAGGGGGCAAAATCATGAGGGCCGTTGGATTCTGTCCCTTAGCCGTTAGAGGTGAAATTCAACTTCTGATATTCAAATTTTAATTTTTTTAGCTGTTGGGGAGGAGGGATTTGGATCGGGCGGGACTGTGGATTGGGTCGGAGTGGAATTGGACCCGTGCCCACATGTTTTCCCTATCCGAATGGCGTTGTGCTGGCGATGGGGTGCAGGACATGTTCTGTGCTGGTGGGCCGTGTCACGGGCCACTTAATCGTGTTGGGTCAGGCACAACACAAGGCTCGGTTGGCCTCGGCACGACACGATCGATGCCATGGCCGGGCAAGGCACTGGCACGGGCACGGGAAATTATCTTGCCGGGTCGGCTTAGGCATGGTCGAATCGTGCCGTGCCTCATGCCAGTCGACCCGGTCCGGCCTGGTTGATACCTCTACTTAAGCCAAATGACAAATACAATATAAATAAAAATAAGTATAGTATAATACATTGAAATAAAAAATTAAAATTAAGCATAATTCATAAGTATAACATAATTGTTATAATCCCGTAATTGTCAATCATCATGTATCAAGTGACAATGAAACATCATTAATCACTCATTATCGTATCATCATCATCATCTTTAACCTCAATGTCAAAATCATTATCAATAGATAATTATCATTAATCAATTCTTCTGCTTTCATTACAGTCTTAGTCTTTGTATGATTCTAGATGCCCAAGTTCGAATTCTTCTAATTTTTCATGCATGCTAAAGTCTCAATAATATTTGAATGTAATCTTGATCTCCTATCTAAAATTATATTCACTACAATAGAAAAAATAGATTTCAATAATATGCTCGACATTGGAGGAGTCAGTAGATCTCGTGCTATTTTAGATAGCATGAGAAAGATAGATTTATATGATTTTCACCATTATAATATATCAAGATTCTTAGTATCAGAATATGATATGATTGAGAAGTAATTCGTGACTAAGTATTGAGATATTTCGCTCCTATTTGACAGTCTGTCCCATCATTTTTTTCTTGCTAATTGAATAAAAAAGGCATCGTCTTTAAATATGATATTCATGTCCGTACTTGGAGTCTCACTACTATTACCATCATACCTAGTATCGTAGTATGTGAAAATCTCAATCAATTTCTCGTGGATGAACATTTCCGGTGGGTCTTTTAAGTTTATACACGAGAAAATGTAAGTCAAAATATTATATACTTTTTTCACATTAATTCTAGGGTTTATGCAGGCAGCAAGATAATAAAGAGATGAAATGATGAACCAATACTTTAACTAATTGATTTTCATCTCTATAACTATATGACTAAATATTATGTCAGCTTGATATTTCTTAAATATGTTATTAATATTATATATGCACCTGAGTGTAATGATAGTCGTGAGAGTATAAATCGACGAACACATGCACCTGAGTGCAATACTAGCTGTGGGCTACAAGAATTTTATATATGAAACTTAAAATATATATATGTGATTTATGTTATACTTTAAAAAATTAAATTTTATTTCAATAATTTTTTTTTTCCATTTTTCTTTTCCATCTTTTGCTTCTTTGTGTAAGACCATAATGATTTTGATGAACTTCATATGATATCAAAGGAAGTTTTTTGGCAAAGGGGCATCAGTATTTGGGTGTGCAAGTTATGGCAAACCTTTTGGGAGTACCAATAATAGTAATTATCAGAAGATTTTGATAAGATGATAAAGTTACTGCATTGTATCACCAAAATATTTACGTACAATTATTACTTTGTTTTTTTTTAAAAAAAATTTTTGAGGTCATCAGATTTTTGATGATGTGATTTGGGTAAATTTTTTTTCTGGAATGTTGATGGAACCCACAGTGATTGATGTGATGATAATGGTACATAATCATCACTATCATATAAAATCATTGTTGATGTAATTTGAATTTCTTTTGTTTGTAAAAAAAGAGGGAAGTTAATAATTGATATGGGGCAGTTCGCATTTTTTTTAATAAAAAAATATTTTGGCTAATTGTGTAATTTAATTATTTTCATGTGTAGAATTGTGTATTCTGGTTAGATAAAAATGACTTGAATCAATATAGAACTAATCAGAATAATTCAATGGAAATTGTGGATATACAGATTTTATCTCTGGGCTATGTTAATATGCTTGGCTTTTCATATTTATTAAATTTTTTTTTGTTTACTTTTTTTTATGTTTTGATGGGAGTGCCCAACTTATGGGTTGCTTCAATCTTTTCAACCTCTATATAAGAGGATCTTGTGTATATTAATTCTAAGAATGTAGTTCCATATATTTTATTTTGTTTGTGTTTAATTTTACTTGGTACAGTGCGAGGTTATATATGTGGGTTACGGTTTTCAATTCCTGGAAAAGTTGCATATTAATCTATAACAAAAAAGGGGTTGTGCAGTATAGTTGTGCACAAACTATAGACATGTAGAGATGCAGAATGGAGGAAAAGGCCCACATAAGTGTGCACATAGTAATGGGAAACACTTGCCATTGGCGTAGAGTGGAGGTGTGTGGTGTGATGAGTTATTTTGTATTTCAATAAATCATAGTTGTCGTCGATGGTGAGCAGGAAGTTTAACATGATGACAGAGACAATGACAATCAACAGCAAGGGGTAGTAGGTAGCTATATTTCTAGGAATTTCTTCTGTTATAAAATAAGGAGGCTACTGAGTGTATAATTTTTTTTATTATTTAGAGGAATCATAATTTTATGACATGTATAGATTATTGTAGCAAAGATAGGAGAAAAGTATTAGTTCAATTTTTTTATTAAAGGAGGATAAGGTATATTAGAGAGAGTTATTGAATTTTATTTTTTAAGAGACTGAGAGCGTTGCGCAATAGTGAGAGATACAAACTAACACTATGAGTCATTCATGGGTCATCATAGTTTATCTATTATGATATTTATTATAGAGGTGTTATAAAATCCCTCTCTAATCCAATAATAGTTTTTTTTTTTGAAGTATTATTGATTATTTTATTCACATTCTTATTTCATACTATTTGATTATATATATAGGAGTAAATATTTATATTATTGATAATTATATTTTATTCTTTAAGTTTTTTTTATTTTAAAAATATTATTGTTACCAATAAAAAATACTCGAAAGTTATTAACTATGATATTATCATCTTAAATTCTTAATTTTTTTTTGTTATGTTTATTTTTGATTCTATTATTAGTTTATTTTTCATGAGTTATTTTTTCAAATAATTTAATAATGACTTGGTCTGTATTTTTACTAATGTTTATTTGTATGATTGTCATATTAAGAAATATTGTATTTGAGATTGAGCAGGTTAGTTTATATATTTTCTTTTTCATAATAAGATCTTTCTCTAGATATATAATTTCTTTAGACTTGCTACTTGTGTATTTTCAACTTGGGCATTCATTATTGGTTAATTTAAAATTTATTTATCTTAGTGTTAATGGTATTTCAATCATAGATTACGATGGATGTTAGCTAGGAAAATTTATTAGAGCTTCTTATTATACATGTTAGTCAAAATTAAGTTGAAAACTATTCGATTTGATATTCTAACATATGAGAATCTATTAGAAATACAATTAGAGAGAGATTTAGATATTTGATATTGTTTTTTAATGATTGCTTGATATGTTTGAATTAATCTCTTTCATGATAAATTATAATTTTTTTTTATTTTTTAGATTTTTTATATAATTATAAAAATTTAATTTAATAAAAATATTAAAAAAATAAAAAAATAACAATGCATTACAATATATGTTTGACTAATTTATTATATATTGTATAAATTATGAGATTCCATACTACACTTTTTGTATTAGTACACTTTAATAAAATGATGTAGTTGGAAAAAGAATAAATATATGATTGAGATAATATAAATATTTCTACTTGAAAAGAGTCTATTTTGCTTGTTTATTAGAATTTTTTGATGTATTTGTTTTATTGTCAATTATTTTTCATGATGATATAAACTAATATTATGGTTTTGAGTTGTATTTTTATTGGATTTTTTAGTACTTAATGAGGATATATATATTTCTTATCATAAACTAGTAAGATTTTAGTAAGTGTAGATCATTAAAATTTTACTAGTTTATAATAAGAAATAAATATACTCTCATTAAGTACTAAAATATTCAATAAAAATACAGCTCAAAGCCCTGATATTAGTTTTTTTGATTATGACTCCTTTATTGAACCTAAGAAGAGTATGATTTCAAATGTTATATATGGATACATTACATGTTATTTCTTACCTATAGTGTTGTTTCAATTACTAATTGGTAGAGAGTCACTCATTAATTATATTTGATTATCATGGTATCGAATATAATATTATTCTCGTAGAGTTATCATATCTATCAACAAACTCAAATTATTACACGAGTCTAGAAAAAGTGAAGATTCTCAAGTAGTAGGCTTTATTCAGACTTAGAATATGTATTATTACACGAGTTTGCACCAGTATAAACTCATAATGAGTCATCAAGGATATTTGACAACTTAAGACTATAAGTTTATGTCAAGAGAGTGAGTTATGATGAAGATGATCAGATGAAGGACAAGCTTATCTAATTTAATATATTTTGTCATATTCTTGCATTGTTTATTTTATTTTATTTTTATTAATATTAGCATACCTAAGTCTTTTATTGAGGTATTATTTTTTTTAAGATGATGTCAAACAATGATAGATAAAGTTAAGCACTCTAATCTTGATCTTTTGATCATTCTTTGAAAGGAATAAATGAGTTATACTTAGCATATACTTACATATATTGTCATATTTTTGTATTGTTCATTCTTTTATTATTTTTAAATTATTTTTTTTTAATAATTTTAGCATACCCAAGCCTTTTTCTAAGGTATTATCTTATCTGAGATGATCTCATATCATGATAGATGAGCTGCATCCATCCATTTTAATAAAACTCAAGAACTAGTATCATGACTTTCTAGAAGGTGTATTGTTAGTTGTAGGTGAATATTTACAATAAAGATATGTCTAGATGGAAAGGTAAATCAGCTTAAGATGAAGTTTATAATGAGGGAATAAACTTAGATATTTAGTATGAGCTATTAGGACACTTACTCTCCAATGAATAATATGACTCAATATACTTTTTTTATATATTTCTTGTAGTATCTTATAGTTGGAGAATATACTAGTTAGACATGAAAATATATTACTTCATGGTGACTTTGAAGAGAAGTTATATATAGAGCAATTGTTGGGGTTGTGAGTAGTATTGTCAGGTATAATTTGTAGATTATGAAAATTATTGTATGACCTGAAATAGTCATCGAAAGTTTAGTTTGTGAGATTTTTATAGCTAGTTATTTTATTTTGATTATACATATGTGTTAATTGATTTTTCTTTGTTATTTTAGAGAAGCTATAATATTAAGATAATTTTGTTGATTATTTATGTATTTGTTATTTTGATTATGAAAGATAATGAGTTGAGAATTATCTAATTTAAGGAATACATTCAGACATAATATCAAATAAAAGACATTGGAAGACTTGGATATTTGTTTGGTATAGATGTATCTTATTCTATGAGTGATATTATTTTGTCACTAAGGAGGTATGAACTTGATATTCTTATTGATGCTGGTTTTTTGGATTTTGCTCTAGCATATATTTCTATTAATTTAAATATTAATTTTATTTTTGATATGAAGACTAATTGAATTCATTATTTTTACTCATAAAAATAATAGACAAGATTAATTATTTGATTATGCCTAAATCAGATATAATATACACATCTAATATAGTTAGTTATTTCTTTTATTTTTCTTGGTAAATTTATTTTGATGTAATTTTTCATATATTGAGTATATGAAGTTGTTTCTAGGATCTGAGATTTTTTTTATGGATCATGGATACTTATAATTATTTAAAATATTCAGATTTGAGTTGGGTGTTAACATATATTGAGAAGATATTTACAACAAAATTTTATATTTTTTTGGATACAATTTTTTCTTTTAGAAAAATAAGAGATTAATTGTTTTTAAATTTAATGTAAAAGTATTGTTCCAAGTGATAACTATAATTATTGTGAAGTATTTTGGTTGTGACGTATGCTCAAGGAGATCATACATGCATATTTTTTTTCTCATTATTTTTTATTATGATAGTCAGACAATGAGATATATAATCTTCAATTCAATATTTGACAAACAAATAAAATATATGAGGTGAATTATTTTCTCCTTAGAGAAAAATTTAGGATGGAATCACAACTATTACATATATTTAGACAATAAAATAGTTATCATATATATTCATAAAGATTTTAAAGAAAATTTTGTTTACATTTCTTTATTTTAAACTAAGTGTTGTAGATTTGTATGCACTAATTTGATAGGGGTATTGATATTTTTATCTTTTCATATTTATTAATTTTTTTGTTTATATTTCTTTATGCTTTGATGAGATCACATAATTAGTAGGATGTCTCATTTATTTTATCATCTATATAAAGAGATTTTGTGTATGTTATTTTGAAGAGTGTAATTTCAAATGTTTTATTTTGTTCGTGTTAAATTTTGTAAATTGCATTAGAGATGATATGGTTTATGGCTTAAGAGTATGTGGATCATTTAATGTAGAACTCACCTTAAACAAAGTTGGTGACAACTAATTTGATGCAGTTTTATGACAACTACTCGTGTATATGAACCAATCAATTGATCTCAATATATTGAGTGTATTTAACTCTTATGATATTTATCAGAGTGATTGAGATATAGTTGTGTTGATGTATTTTTATAGATGTTTTATTTATATGATATTATTACTCAATGGTAGATGCACAATTGATTGATTAAGACAAGATGATTTATTTTGTCACTTAGGCATAATTATGGGAGATAATTATTAGAGTAATATATATATTGATAGATTATATAACATTAATGAGTCTCAGTGAGTAGGTTATTAGCTTTCTTTGTATTTATTCATTAGGAGAGCAATCTGTTTATTTGCAGCCACATTTTTAGAGAGAGAATATTTTTGTTTCTCTTTGAAATTTATGAAAGTGACTTAGACATTCATAGCTATACATAAATTAAGTAAAGTTAGTATGATTTGTTGAAGTATTGTGACATTTTTTGTCACATAGTGGCGATAAGTGAATTGGTAGACTTGGTAGAGGTATGCCAAGAGTAATAAGACAATAATGAATTATTCTTGTTGTGGGAGGTCAGACATATTCATGAAAGGTATTTTATGTTATACCTTGGGTCATGACAATTTTTAAGGATCATAGGTTAAACAATAGGCCTCAAAACATACTTAGATTGGTTTTTCAATGTTCGTTTTTATTGGAGATATTACATTGTTGTTTTCTCAGAAATATTTTAGAATTTGTTCTTTGGATTAGTTATATCTATGTCAACTATATTTTTTGTTCATCATCTCACTTTAGATTTTTAGATAGTTGATTCAAGAGTTAATATTATAATTTTAGGGAATCATATTATTTTTTACTTTTTTAAGCAAAGCCTAGAGACTTTGATATTGTCGTGGCTAATGCTTTTGGATATGTTATATTGATATTTTCTTAGGATTATTGTAGTCTTTATTCTTTAGGTATCATTGAATTAATTATATCTATATTCATTATATTTTCTACTTACAATCTCACTCTTAATTTTTGAGTATTAGATTCAAGAGCTAATACCCATGCTATAGATACTCATTATTTTTTTTTTTTGAGCCTATAGGTTCAAATGTTGTCATGACCAATAATATTGTTGTATGGATTATGAGATAAGATAATATTAATGTTAACTATTTTATTTTGATATGTGTTTTAAATGTGTTTGAATTTTGTTGTAATTTATTTTTGTTTGTTTAATGAATAATAAGAATATGATATTGTATTCTCTTTTTTTAGTATTTTTATTTAGGATTGTCAAATTAGACAAATAATTTTCTCGAGGATTGAGACTTATTTTTTTTTTTTAATTCATAGGTGTCCTAGATGTCTGTATACTTTTAATCCAGCAGTGATTTACTCTCGATTGGGATATCATTCACTAGAGAAATTGAAAATTCTGAAGTTTAGCATTAGATGAGTGACGCTTATTTATTGTGAGATATGTCAGTTATAATTTGAAATATTTTATTATTTTTATTAATAATTATATTTGATTTACATAGGTATTAATACTTAAGAAATTATCTTAATTTTTTTTTATTTTTATGAAATTTTATGAAAAAAATAAAAATTTAGTTTGAATGTGTTTTTAAGATATTGAGAAATAAAAATATATTAAAATATATTTTTATTTGTTTTTTATTTTTTTTAGTATGAGATTGTTTATTAGATATAATGTACTAGTTTTCCTGCATAGAATAAGGTAGCTAAAGGAAAAATTAATATATGGTTGAGATGACTAACATACTTATACTTCATAAGAGTGTGTCTAAAAATTTTTGGAAAGAATTAATGTTAACCACCAATATAGTTTCTTCACCATCAATCTAAAATTTTTGATTATATTTATTTTGATAATAATCTCTTTCAAGATATGGAGGAGATGATAATAATTGTTATTAAGTGCACCCTCATTGCGTACTATAGTACTCAAAAGAAATATATGTATTATTTTATCAGAGACTAGGAGAGTTATTATGAGTAATTATATCATATTTTGAGAATAAATTATTTCATAAGGAGTATATTCAAAAGAATATACATTTAGACATTATAGTAGTAGACTTATTTTTATATTCAATTGTTATTTCTAATGTAGGAGTAGTGACAACTTTCGCAGGGCAATGTGCTTATGAGAGGAATCTAATGCGAGTGTCTCATTAGTAATGAGATATGATTTTCTTTAGAAGAGGGAGACAAGGGTTAGAAGACTTGTTTATCTTAGTCTAAAGGAATATTCTAAACAGATATAATCATAATTTGTTTTAGACTAGGAGGCTTGTTATGAGTGATTATATCAAATTTATTTGAGAATAAATTATTCCTTAAGGGCTATATTCAAAAGAATATACATTCAGACATTATAATAATAGACTTATTTTTTTATTCATTTGTTATTCTTAATGTATGAGTTGTGACAACTTTCTTAGGGCAATGTGCCTAGTAGAGGAGTCTCATGTGAGCGTCTCATTAGTCATGAGATATGAGATTCTTTAAAAAAGGCAAACAAGGGTTAGAAGACTTGTTTATCTCAATCCAAAGGAAAATACAAAATGGATATATTCATAATTTGTTTTAGATGAGTCTTCTGTCATATCAGTTAAAGCTGATCCAATCTCGAGTAATGATTTGGACTTTTCGATTGTATTATGGAAGAAATCATGGACATGTTCTACCATATTTTATAGTTTTTATATATACTTGATTGTTGTGGAATGTAGGATTTCAAACACTCTTTCCAAGATACTTAATTATTTAGGATATTGACAAGCTATATTGGAAGAATTAAGGTAATTACATTTAATCATTCATGGGATTTCATCTCAAAATTAATAAGTAAGCTATTCGTGAGATGTTGTATGATGTTTACGATGAAGATGAAGGTTAAAAGAAATGTTTATGATGAAGATGACAATTCTTTAATATCAAAAAAGTTGCTAATTATTTTATTTGGAAGAGATGAGTAGAGTAGAAGAAAAATATCATAGTTTAACACAAAAAATACCTGTAATGTTGGAACTTAATAAATAATATAGTAGATGTACAATACAAAAAAAAATATCTGGAAGGTTGGAACTTATCAAATAATGCATCACATGTACAGCACTTGTATGGAATATTTGTGGAGGTTGATCGATTGATGCCAATTTTATAATTTAAAATTATAAAATAAAAATTTTCAGAATTTTTTTATATTGTAGTAACTAGTTAAAAAGAAAATTTAGTTAGAAGAGGGATAGAAATGAAATATTTATATGAAAATAAACTTGAGTTTTCTTTATTTATAAAAGAATTAAGTTGATTATTTTCTTTAGAAAAAGTTTTTTTATAAAAAGTTGTTATGGAATTGCTTCTGACCATCATACAAAATCCATTGTATTCTGTCCTGTGGGAGTTCACCCTTTACTAGCATTATGGTCGGAATACTCAATTGTATCAAAAGAAAACAAGTTGGGTTGGGTATAACTGAGGTAATTGACTTGCTTGGCTTACCTGACTTGTATGAAAATTATTTCTAAAAATTTGTCATGTGTCATGCATCTTTTTTGAGTCATGTGCTGAGTACGACTTTGGGACCCAACTATGTTTGTCACCTCTAGTTTCTTCTATTTCATCTAGCTTTTGGGTTGTGTGCTTCTCAAGCTCAATTTCTAAGATGACACTAGAACAAACATTATTCAATTGTAGATGTTCAATATATGGTAATTCCATGCTCTAGATTTATAATCCTGGGCATGATAAAGATGTTTTAGAGTCAATATCATCTTACATCAGAAATATCGATTTTATTGTGCTGTTTATATATGAATGAGATTCTTTTTCTTTTTTAGCTAGTTATGATTGAACTCAATTTCTAAGATATATTAAAATATGTTCAATTTGCTCATTATAGAATTTTTAAGCTGACATATCAAAATAATTTTATAAAATATTTTAAACTTAGATAAAGAATTAATAATTGAACAAATTTTTAAAAAATATAATGGTGTCTTGCTAGAAACCTTCAATATGTTAACCATTCAAAATAACATCTCATTAATGTGTCTTTGTTCACTATGTTGATTCAAATTGTATCCTAAAAAAATTATTAGAGTTTTGTTAGATTTTTCATTCTCATTACGAATTTGTCATATATGTTTGTAATTATTATTTTTAAAAAGTGATTCAAAATAAAATATTTAATATTATATTTAATAATACAATAAAAAATAATGTTAATAAATTTATTCATAATAATTATAAGAAAGTATTTCAATTAAAATTTTTCATATTAAATTTATGTGCTTTATTATTAACTTAATAGTACATGTCAGATTAATATTAATTTCACACTTAGTAGAAGCTATTTGAGATTTAATAAAATTTATTAACATGTATAGTAACTTTTAAAAATTTTAGAATCGTTTAATTCATAGTTTTAAAAAAGAAAAATTATAATATGATATCTAATATTATTGAAATTCAATAAATCTAGTATTAGAATTATATGTTGTCTATAAAAATATTATATCTAATTTTACGAGTAAATATTAGTAATATCTTAATTATAGAATATGATTAATAGATTGTGTTTTTTATTTTTTAAGTTATTAAAAATATTTTGTTAGATTACAAAGATATCTTACTTTGTATACACTCCAAGATTATGTCTATTAAGTTATTTCATAGATTCTCTAAAATTATATTTAAACTGATCATTTTTTTTTGTTTATCACTATTTGTTATCATTAGTTCTGGTTAATAAAATATAATCGATGAAGTTATTTGTACTTTTTTCTTTATTGCTCAATTATATTCAGCATACTAAATTATTAAGACATTGATTTTGTCACATAGAAGTCCATTCTTTATTTGTATGTGATTCATAGAATCTATGAAATAATTTATTAGATATAAAGATAGATCTTGTATCAAATATACAAATAATTTTGATATATTTGAATGATTGAGAAAATGTATATTATAATGCTTCCAATTGTAGAAGATCAATTTTGCAAACAATTTTAAGAAATTAAATATCTAAATAGATGTTGATCATGTTCTTGAAGTTTAAGATGTCAATGCCGAATAAGTTTTGGAAATTTAAATTTTTTATGTTGCATTTATTTTATTTTATATTTAGTTTACAAAATTGTGTGTTGTATGAAGTACTACATAGTTTAAACATATTTTTTTTTGTACATGGTGATTTACTCTGGCTCATTGGTTATTGTCCAGCCATTATCCACTATGTCATTGACATAGAGCGATGAATCTTCCCAGGCCAAATCCTCTCAAATCCTACCATCATATGGGAAAATCCTACCATTAACTAGATTCCTTTACGGGCACAAGAGAGCCTCTCAAACCTTACCATCATATGGGAATGAGCCTCTCAAACCCTACCATCTTCACAAAAGAGCCTCTCATTAACTAGACCATACCATCATATGGGAAAGATTTCTCTATGGGCATAAGAGAGCCTCCCAAACCCATATATAAAGAGATGAAATATTATAGAGATAAGTTGAGACTTCTTTGATCAAAGTTATGTAGAATGTTCCAAAAAAATTTGAAGAAGACTACATAATTATATAAGATATTAGAAGTATTCACACGTGAAGAAGATGGTAGGGTCATCGTGCCCGACCCAGTTATAGGTGGCCCACCCGGGACACAGTGCCATGCCTAGCTTGCCACCGTATCTTTTGGTCAGGCCCAGCACGGCTCATTGGCTTGTTAGGTTGAGAAATCATGCTGGGTTAGGCACGTATGGGCCGGTTTTAATTTTTTTAATAATTTTTTTTAGTTCATGCTTATACTTTATATGCTTAATGTTTTTAATACTTAAATTTTTTTTATTGTTATTTATTTTTAGTAATTAGCTAATATTAATTGTTTTTAATACTTTATAATTTAAATGTGTTAATGTGTATCATACTATTAGTGTAAGTAAGATTTTAAGTGTATAAAATATAAATTAATAAAATATTAAAATTTAAATATGAATAAAAATTTAAAACTAATGCAAAATAAAAATTCAAAAAAATAAATATTCAAGTTAACTTTCAAGCATTAAATGTATCAATCCACAAAGACATAAATCACAATCACAAGCTCAAGGCTCAAAGTAATATCACTATTAAAAATTAAACAAATACAAATATAATGTAAATGAGTAAATTAAAATTAAATATCAGAATCAAATATAAGTGTCATAATTCGGCAATCATTAACTGTTATCGTAATCAATCGTCATATCATTTTCAGTATCAATATTACATAGATCATTATCAGTAATTAATTCTTTTGCTTTTGTTGTAGTGCCAACACGATCATAGATGTCAAAGCTCGAATCATTCCAATCATTCATCCATACTAAAGCTTTGACAATATCTGGATATAATCTTGATTTTCTATTAGAAATCATATTCACTGCAACAGAAAAAATAGACTCTGATACTATGCTCGACACTGGAAGAGTCGGTAGATTCTATATCATCTTAGATAGCTTAGGAAAAGTAAATTCATATGATATCTATCACTGTAATATATTAAATTTCTTAGTATTAGAATATGATAGGATAGAGTAGTAAAATATATCTAAGTACTGAGATAGCTTGCTCTTATTCAATTATCAATCATGTCATTTTTTTTCTCGCTAATTGAATGGAAAAGTCATTGTCTTCGAATATGGTATTCATGTCTGTACCAAGTGCCTTATTACTATCACCACCATACCTAGTATCGTAGTATGTAAATAGTTAAGTCAATTTCTCATGAATGAATCTTTCAGGTGAGTCTTCTAGGTTTATACACGAAAAATATAAGTCAAAATATTTTTTATTCTTTTCATCTTAACTCTAAGATCTATGTAGATAGCCAAATAATAAAGAGATAAAATAGTAAATTAATATTATAAGTATTTGGTTTTCATCTATATAATCATATCCTAAGAAGCACGGACACAGACACGGACACGGACACGACAATATACGAGGATACGATAAATTCTAAAAAATTAGGATACTGATATGGTTAGGATACGACATGATTAAAAAAATAAAATTAAAAATAAAAATTATTTTTTTTATAAATATTAGGTATTTTATAAAATAAAATAAATTAAATTAAATTAAAATATTTTATTTTATAAAATAAATATATATTTTTATATTTTATAAAATAAAAATAATTTATTTTATATTATTTTATAAGATAATATTTATAATTATTTTATTTTATAAAATAATATTTTATAAATATCTTATATTATATAAAAATATAATTTTTTTATTTTATAAAATAAAACTATTTTATTTTATTTTATTTTATAAAAATCACGCCCCCCAGAATCTTGCCCTGCATCCCCATAGAATTGTGCCCACCCTACATCCCCAAAGAATTATGCCCACCCTGCATCCCCAAAGAATTGTGCCCATCCTGCATCCCCACAGATCGTGCTCGCCCTCTGCCTCCCCCCTTAAATCGTGTTAGGCCCCTGCCTCCCCCCTCAAATCGTGTTAGGCCCCTGCCTCCCCCCTCAAATCGCGCTAGGCCCCTGCCTCCCCCCCACAAATCGCGCTAGGCCCTTGCCTCCCCCCTCAAATTTTGCCCACCCCCAACCTCCCCCCCCCCCCCCCCCCCTCAAATCATGCCCGCCCCTTGCCGCCCCCCTCAAATCGTGCCTGCCCCGTGCCTCCCCACATATCGTGCCCGTCGCCTGCATTGAGTGGCCAACGTCTCCCATGCGGCGAAGTTGGCCACTAGACGTCGGTTACTCTCGGCATGGATACGGTAACCGACGTAACCATCTGATACGTCACGTGGCATATCAGATATGGATTGATCAATGATACGTTACGTGACATATCAGACACGTGTCAGTACCGTGTTCAGGTGTCGGACACGTGGACACTACTGTAGGGAGTTGTGTCTGTGCTTCCTTGATCATATCGCTAAGTGTCATGTCATCTTTATACTTCTTAAACATGCTACTAATGTTGCATATGTCATTGAGTGCAATGCAAATCGTGGGATCATAAACTGATGAATATATATTAGTCGTGTCAAATATTTATGAATTTTATAAATGAAATTTCTGTAGCTTAGTCAGTTTTGTCAATAATAAGTTCGTCACTCTTACTACTGACGTAGTCGAATATCACTTGTTCGTATACAACACATGATTTCAATATCAGGTAAGTATAATTTCAATGGTGTTTCATATTCGATTATATATTTTTTTCTTGAGATTCACAGACAAACAGAAACTACCGAACTCCTGTTGTCTGTGAAACATATGAATATATTTTAATGAGTTACGTATGTTTTCCTAAGTGGGGGCACACACTTTCAATCCTGTTTGTACAATCAGGTCAGTCACGTGACACATATATCTAACATGAAATTTTTTTTTTAATTGTTCATCTTTAATATTCCTAAAATACATGTTAATTATTATTTTATTATTAGATGTATTATCGAATATGATATTAAAAATTATATTTAGAATTTATATTTACTAAAAATCTTTATCATGCACTTAAAAATAGCCTGACCATCATGATACTGATTATCCTTAGATCCTCTGAAAATCTTATCAAAAGATTCATTGTGGTGATCAGTTTAGCTATATTTTTCCTTCTCAACTCGTTGTGGTATATGAAATGGATAAATTATGAAATTGAACTGAATCCAGCTACAAAAAATTCACTGCTGAGTATGATTTACCTAGTATCTAATGAATAATATTTTTTGGTACATAGTTTGACATGTCTCTTAAGGTGTCCAGTCTCACACGAATTCTTATTATTTAAAATTTTTTTAAAATATTTGTATTGTACCAATTTTTTTTAGTACCCCTAAAATTTTTGTGTTTTATTATATTAAAGTGAGTTCGAATTATTGAAATTTTTTAGTTTTTTGTTTTTTAGATGTTTGGGTCGAAATGACCCGATAAACTAAAGTTTCGATAGCCTCGGACTTTTTCATAGGATTTTCATTTTCATTTTTAAAATTAAAATTAATTTCATTTTCATTATTTATATTATTATTTGTCATTTTTTATTTTTTTAGACTAGAGAGAGAGAGAGAGAGAGAGCCTAGTTACCTAATTAAAAAAATATAAAATACTCGTAAACTGAAATGCATCAAATTTAGTTTTTATATCCGCATCACATGTGCACCACAAATTCAAAAACCAAAATTGAGTTGCGAGTCCCGAAGGCCGAAATCCTGACATGGGCATGTGCATGGTTCATTCCCGTGCCGTGCCGGGCCAGGCACGGCGGAACTTTGCTATGCTTCGGGTTGGGCCGGCTCGGCCCTTTGACACCTCTACACTTATGTGAAAGAGTGGATGAGTGAAAGAGTGAAAGATCATGCAATATGAAAGAGTTGTCTAGAATATTCTGTGATAGTCTTATAATTACATGTACATAATAGGACTTTTTAGAATTTTCTAGGTTAGACGAAAGTCTTCAAAAGTTTTATACTCTTATTTGATGTGTATATAAGAATGAGATGATTTTATTTGTAAATCACAAAGTGAACCACCTAGTTGTGAGTTTTTTTAAACTATTGTATAAAATTCTTTCAAATAAGTTTTTTTCTTCAATGTGTTTCCTTGAGTTCTCTACATTTTTAAATTGTGAATAGACGCTGAGCATAGTTTGCAAGATGAGTAAAAGATGGACTTAGAAACATCTTTTGGATAAGTTGTCTAGGTGTTGTATTCAAGCTTAGGTGGGAAGATCAAGTCCGTAACAATTTGTATTACAGTCTTGGTTGTGTGTGTGGGGTAATTTGGAAGAAATTATGATAAGCTCTGATGTGGAGCAAGTTTTAATAAAGTTTGAGAAAAGGATCTTGATCTTGTCGCTAAGGGATTGGGAGAGAAGGACAAGTTTTGTAATCCTCTCATGAGCTTGGATCGTTAGATGATCAGATTAGATGTTGCTATGATGGACATCAAAGAAAAAATGAACTTCATTGAGCAAAGCATTGAGAGGGTCGTGGGGGATCTTAAAGTGCATATTCAAGACATTCAAGAGGGAATGTAAGGCTCAATTTCATTCGTGTTATTTGAAGAGTTCATGAGGGCCTTGTACATGCTAGTTAGATTGGAATAAATGTTGGAGTTATTGACAAAGCATGAATAAGTGCTAAGAGAAGAAGTGGTGATTTTTAAGATATCATTGTTGACTAGGGTTATAGCGACCCATGAGACACCAAGGGTGGAGATAGCAAAGTCACACATGTTTAGTCGACAACAAGATGTCAAAGAGTTGACAACTAATTATGACACATGAAAAGTTACTTTGAGGTGATTGTACTAATTGATGAGATAACAAATGTGTGTGCTACTATTTATTATATCTTCGATAATGTAATTATGGTGGTGTAGAAGGTTTATGGAAATAGAAAAGAATATGTACACCATATATATTTGAGCTAACTTTTAGAAATAAATCAAGAAGCAGTTCTACCTAGAGGATAAGTCATATATAACACATAAGCAAATGAAGTATCTCAAACACATGATTAATTTGTGATTATGTTAAGTTCTCTTTATTAATATTTGAGGCTTCTGATATGAAATAGAATAATTTTTCTTTTCAACTTTATGGATAACATGTAGAGCTGGGCTGAGCAAGAGTTGAGGAGACGTAGTATCTAAGATTTAGTTATGATCATGGCGGTAACATAGTCACTCATGGATTTTTAAAGGAGAGACTCATCTCAGGCCAAATTGACATTCAAAGATAGTCACAACACAGATAAGGGAAAAAAGGTGCCTCCTAGTATAGCTGCTAAGTATGGTAATGACAAGATATCCTATAGGGGGAATATAGAGGCCAATGTAAAAGTGCAAGTTTGTGCCAAATTTGAAGCACTTGCTTTCTATGTGATGGTCCATATTTTTAAGATAGATGTGTCAAATGAGCTATGTCATGCATGTACGATTTATTTTTGGGTGACTCAGTGTAGTCATCATTTTATGCTAGGCACGACCTGGTTGGGAAGTTGTGTTCCGCTATGCAAGACACAATTGAGATTATGTTTGGCCTGGCATGACCTGATACGGCTCAACTGGGATTATGCCTAGCCCAGCAAGGCTTGACTGGCACGAGTCCAGGTAGCCTTGTGCCTTTCATGTTGGGTTATTTTTGGGTCGTGCCATCGTGCTCGATCATGATATATTTTTTGGCCAATCGGTAGCCTACAATCCGCACCAGGACCCAGTACCGGCACCATCCATATTCAATGTCTATCACCTAATCACTGTCACCATAATGAATAAAAAAATATCAATTTATGCTTCTAAATAAAAAAATAATAAACAAATTCAATAATAAAATGAGAAAAATAATAATTTACAAGCATCAATTGAAAAATATAAAATGTAATAAAAGTTATGTCAGAATTCATAATTGAAAAATATAAGCAAGCATCAATCCCAATCTCAATGCCAATTGTTGTCTGTATGTGTATATAAATTATCATTATCATCATCGTATACGCATCTAATGGTATCACTAGTTGTAGGGGAGCCTCAAAATCTTTCAAGTCTCACGAGTCATCAACAATATGAGATGTGGAAATTTATATGATTTTTATCATAATAAAATATTAAAGTTTTTGTTATTATAATATGATAGAATTGAATAGTAATTGGTATCTAATTATTGAGATAGTTTGCTTTTATTCGATGGACAATCCTTTTGTTTTTCTCTTTCTAATTGAATAGAGAAGTTATCATCTCTGAATATGGTGTCTATGTTCTTATTTAGAGTCTGATTATAATTATTATTATATTTAGTGTTGTAATATATAAATAATTCAAAGCTTGACTTCAACTACTACAACTATTATAACTATTACTGATCATCTTCGGTTAAGTATTTGATGATATTACTAGTAGTAGGCTCAACATTCTTAATGATGTCAAATGAGATGTGTCGTGTTAGCACGTCCTAGTTTTTGGTGGCCCAATTGAGCCACTGTGTCGTGCCTGTCACGACACGACACTACTATAATTTAGCTAGATTTGTGCATGGCCATGTTGAGTTGGGCTGGTTTGGGTCTGGTTTTCTAGCTTAGCCTAGCCCTAGCATAGCTAGGTGCCTAAGTCCTAGGACTTCGAGTTTGAGTCTGAGACCAACTCATATAGTTGCTCTCGTGACTTGACTCATCGTCTTTGTCTCAGAATTAAAGAAGTAGAAATGGTATGTGGATAAATAATTTTATAATTTTTTTTACAAATTTTATATTTTAAGTTAACATTTATGAGTAGCGAGTGCAACAATATATTATATTATTTATTTATTTATTTCATATAATGATATAAATCACAAAAATTATAAAAAAATATATTAATTCTTTATTTATCATTCAATGTAAAAATAAATAAAATAACACAATGTCATAAATCATAACAATATAAAATAAATTTTGTTAATCTCACTCATAAATCATAATAATAATAATGCAAGCAACAAGCTCAACTACCTCAAACTAAATACCAACTAGTGTATACAATTGATTATCTTTATTACCGTAGCATAAGTGTCTAATTGTATCATTAGCGATGAGCCCAACCTTCTCAAAATCTTATAAGTTATCTGTTAGCAACTTCTTTACTCTTGTTCCAGCATGATCATGGATGTTTAATTTTGAATCCTCTTAATTCTTTATACATGCTAGTGTCTTAATGATATCTGTCTGTAGTCTTGATCTTCTATTTGAAATCATATTGACTGCCACAAAAAATAGACTCTGATACTACGCTAAACACTAGAGGAGTTAGTAAATTTTGTGTCTTCTTAGACAACATGAGATAAATGGACTCAGTTTTTATTATTGTAAAATATCAAGGTTCTTATTATCGTTATTTAATAAGATTGAGCAGTAATTAGTATTTAAGTACTGAGACAATTTGCTTATATTCGATGGTTCATTCTATTATTTCTCTATTGCTAACTGAATGGAGAGTATCGTCTTAGAATAAGGTATCAATGTCTGTACTTAGAGTCTGACGACTATTACAATTATACCTAATATTGTAATATATAAATAATTTAGTCAATTTCTCACAAATAAATTTTTAAAGTTGGTATTGTTGATTTATGTATGAGGATATATGTCAAAATATTTTTTATCTCTTCTACCTTAATTTTATGTTCTATGTCGACAACTAAATAATAAAGAAATAGAATGGTGGACTAATATTTGAAGTACTTGGTTTTCATCTCAAAAGCCATGCCACTAAATATCGGGTCATCTCTAAATTTTTTAAATATGCAACTAATATTGCATATGCACCTGAGTGCAATACAAATTGTGTGAGTATAAATTGATAAACACATGTTTGTCATGTTTAATGAAATTTTTGTATCATAGTTTCTATTGTCAATAATAAGTTCGTCACTTATATTATTGACATAATCAGATATTACGTGTTCGTATCCAACATATGACTTCAATATTAGGTATGTGTAATTCAAACAGTATCTCACATCCATTTGAATTTTTTTTGGCTCATAGATAAATAGATGCTATCAAACTCTTGTTATCTACTAGTTATCTCAAGATATTTTAGTAAGTTACATATTTTTTTTATAAATTTTTATTCCCTCTTATACTATCAGGTTAATGACATGACATATGTATCTAACGTGTAATATTTTTCTTAATGACTCATTTTTAATAATTTTAACAAATATATTAATGGTTACTCTATTATTAGATGCGTTATCAAATATGATATTAATAATTTTATTTTGAATATTA
Organism: Sapria himalayana; assembly: GCA_029783825.1. Lineage (NCBI taxonomy): Eukaryota > Viridiplantae > Streptophyta > Magnoliopsida > Malpighiales > Rafflesiaceae > Sapria > Sapria himalayana. Next base: position 462,053 of record JAREIK010000654.1, on the reverse strand, counting down.
TATTTTTTAAATATTTTTATTATGCACTCATATATGGCCGGGTTATTATGAGAATGAATAATCTTTGAAAATTTTAATATTTTTTTATTTAGTATTCATTTAGAATTTACATAGTAGATGATGAATATGTAAAAGATACATTATCGTAACTAGTTTAGATATCAGATATTATTAATATCATATCATTATATTATCTAAATTTATTATTTATTATTTATTTTTTTAACATAGAATATATTAGTATGTCATTTTTATATGTGTACATAGAAATCTTATGATATACAAGCTGAAAATAAGTCTGCATGATACTGAATATCCCTGGTTTCTTCCAAAATTCAATCAGAAGATTTATTGTGGTGATTAGTTTGACGATATCTTTCTTTTCTAACTTGTTACGGTATATGAGGGAGGTTAACGTAGAAGCTGAACTAGATCCAATCTCAAAGATTCATCGCTCAGTTGGATTTGCCTAAAATCTAATGTATTATCTTTTTTTGGTATATTATTTGGTATTCTTCTTTAGGTAGTCAGTTTCACATGTATTTTTATAAGTATATATTTTCTTATAATATTTGTATTGTGTCAATTCTTCATTAATAACTCTAATATTTTTACTTTGTATAATATTAAAATGAGTCTAAATTATATATATATTTTTTTAATTTTTAAATGTTTGAGTTTGGTTCAAAATAATGAAAAAAAACATGGTTTCGGCCTCAAACTTTTTTGTAAGGTTAGTAATATTTAAATTATCCATGTTTAATTAAGGTTAATTTCGTTATCATTAAATTTTATATTTATTTTATTTTTTTAATTTATTAATTATATTCTAAATTTCAATTTAAAAATTATTTAATACTAAATTATAAATAAAAATAAAAAAAATAAATAAAATTTTAAAAATAATACCCATTTATAGAATATCAAATATGTATAGGATAGAAAAAATCACAATGCTTATCACTTGCACCGCAGTCCATAGTTTGTGTGCCACCTTATAGCACGTCTACTTGGGTTTGGATGCTCTAGCCAAATACATGGTGTTTTTTTTAATCTACCATGTGTAAAAGGTGAGGCGAGATTTTTTTAAATAAAATATTATTTTTAAAATAAGAACCTGGTGGGTTGAGCTCGGTCCAATTGGACCTCGCCCAAACCTCGGTTTGAGCATGATAGCCTATTGTGCATGTGCCTATCGGCCAGGTAGCTGGGTCGTGCTTGGCCCGACATGAGGTCTGGCACCCCCTGGCCTAGCATGATGTGAGTCATGTCTCGAGTTGGCATGAAACATGTCCAGGCACGGCTCAATCTGGTCGTGCCTAGGTTGCCTGACCCACTTGCCACCTCTAGCCACGAGGCAATCCATTTTTTTAAAAACAATCCTTTACGTTACCGATTGTAATTGACCGGCTTGTAAGTTGGCCATCCCCCGCCATCATGGCTGTGCACTCTGTTCCGTGCCATCATCTATCATAGAGTAACAAAAAAGATGCATGATACATGCATTTTTTTGTTTGGCAAAGTTGAGCATGATTGTGTACTTTGTCGTACCTATCATGTTGTGTTGGGCTGGTGGATCACGTCACCATGTCATGCCTAGAATGATACAATAGTTTAACCATGCCGTGCACGATACTGTGACATGACCATGCCTTGAAAAAATTTGCCGTGTCGGTACGTCACTGTTTTTTTGATACCTCTAGACATAGCCAGCCCTCACAGGGACAAAATCCTAAGGGGTAAAGAGAAATCAGTAGGGAAGAAGGACGACACTCCAAGCCTCGAAGAGACGGGTACCAACAATAGGCTGAAATCTCGCGTGAGGTGGTAGAGTCTATCCTAGATGAATGAGGCACTACAAAACAGGGTCCCTCGAGTGCGAGAATACCTGATTTGGTGGAAGGGTCTACCGAGGTGGAAAGCTAGTTGAGAACATGAGAATATGTTGGGCAAGCTTGTAAATTGTGGTATTGACAAGGTATTGACGGGGTTGTCAATGGCATGGGTGGGGCAAAGTGTCTTAGACTTATTGGTGGGATTTCATCATAAGAGAGATTTTTTTATGGGCAAAAATAAAGTATCTCAAGCCCATTTATAAAGAAAAAAATGTTTGAGATTTTTGGAGATTTCTTTGTGAAAGTGTCCACACATTTGTGAAAGATAATAAAAAGAATTTATAAATTTGGAGAGACCTTCAATTTCTAGATGAATATGGAAAGTTCATGATAATTCAAAAGAAGTTTACATTTATGTGGAAGAGTGTGGAATGGTGTGGAAGACTATGAGATATGTGAGAGTAATTTAGAATATTTCATGATAGTCTTATAATTATATGTATATTGTAAAACACACTAGACTTTTTTAATTTAGAAGAAACTTTCAAAGCTTCTATATATTTTTATTGATGTCTATATGTGTGAGTGACCTCATTTGTAAACAATCAAATGGATCATAAAGTTGTGAGTTTTTCTAAAATATTGTAAATGGTTCTTTATTCAATAACGAATTTTTTTTAAGTATTTTTTCTGTGTTCTTTTTGCTTTTAAACTATAAGTATAAGTTGAACCTAGCTTGCAAAGCAAGTGAGAGGCAGACTGAACAATATACAAGGGGCAAGTTGTTTAAGTGACACTAGGTAGGAATGGGCTGTCTCTTGCTCTGCTTTGCTTGGAAATCACGAGGCACTACATCACACTGCATGCATGTGCTTGTGTTGTACCCATATCCATATAAAGGCACGAGGTTGTCCTCATGTCGTGTATCCATATTAGGCACGAGTTTGCTCTTGTGTCGTGACCATGTCTATATTAGGCATGAGCTCATGTTGTGCCTAGCCGGGATGAGGATATGGGATGAGCGGGATGGGTTGTCTCTACGTGCTTTGGTTCCCAAAAATAGATGTGAGCCATCTTTCCTCCCATATCCAGGTATATTTGTGCTTTTAACAGGCATTGCCACATATGTAACCTGACATTTGACGAGTCAGTAATAAATACGAAAAAAACATCATTGGGGAAGAGACCCAATGTAAACAATGCTAAATTCCACAAATATGATCTGGTAAGTAATTTTTTAAATGTTCATACGATGACGAAAATATCTAGGCCATTAAATAGTTTCTGCTAATTTATTATTTAGTCTGGGGAGAATAATAATTTTGAAGAATACATTTAGCACTCAATTTGTGTATAATTTTAAAAGGTTAGTAGAAAAATAATTGGGTGATATGTTACTACATCATAAAAAATATGTTACACTAATAAGTAATTTATACTCAAATAAATTGTATGTAAGATTAATGTGTGATATTTGAGTTGTTAGGTCATTTCAAGACTATATTAGTAATATTTGCATATTATTTAGTTCTTCAATGAAATTTACAAAAACAGATTATAAATTTTTTACTAATTGATTATGATCATACTTTGAGTGTTTTAATTAAAATGGAATATAATAATCATATAATATTAATCATACTTAATACATGTCAATTCAAAGGTCACGACTTTACTATATGATGAGTTGCTGAACATTTTAGATGTAAATTTGTGCTACATCAACATTGTAAATATTATGTGTATATACAAAATTTGATATGTACTAGAAGTTAGATAATATTTTTATATTATATTATTTGACTATTATTTTATATCTTCAAATTAAATTAATTAGTTTATATAATGTTCTTACATGTATGTAAATATGCACATTTTTTTTTGACGGATACTAATGCAAAAGAGGAAGCTTGAGATATTTAATATTTATTATACAAATCTTTGGCAACCACTTAATCTTGAAAGCAAAGACATTCCATTGGTCGACCATAAAAATAAATGACTTTTAGATGTTATTACTCATTCAAGTAAGAAATGTTTTTGTTTCATAACATTTTGTTCTAGTATTAAGCTACTTCATCTCAAAGGAATAAGAGAACACACGTGCTGCTTTTAACAAGTAAAGATGTTTTCCTGATTTTTGATTGATAAGCTTTACAAGTAATGAAAATGTCAATATTCTGGGCGAGTAGAAATTGTTTTTGATAATTTATTTTTACTTTACTGATTAGCACTCTATAACTTGATAATCTTTATTTCAATGGTTTCATCCTAATTACCTTTTAGTTTTATTGCAACAATAATAAAATTGGTCAAAGAATAAAAGTAATATTGGAAATGAACTAAGTCGTCACACATGCATGAAATATTGAGAAAAGCTGATAAAACAAATTAATATACTATATTAAATGGAGAACTTGTACATTTTCGTGAATTAGCAGGCGACAGTGTTCAGGAGTAATTATATTATTTTAATTTTTACTGTATTTTATTTTAATTTGTAGTTTTTTAATCTAAACATGAAATGTCTTTTTTTTTTCCTTACAATTGTAATTTCTTAAAAAATTAATATTTAAAAATTGGACAGAAAATACGTACATGTACATGATATTTATCTATTCTGCGCATCTTGCACTCTGTGCATTACAGAACAAGAATCCACCTTGGTGGCTAAGTGCCTAGGCATGGGGTCATGCCTTGTTGCCAGGCATGGCATGGGCATAGACCGTGCAATTCGCTGGGTCTTATTGGGCTCTGTGATTAAAAATCAGGGCACTAGAATTCATAAGTCATAAACTACCATCTTCCCTGCCGTTTGCCCTCACCCTCGCATTTGCCTCGCGCTCTTCTCTATGAGCTCCATCGTGGAACCTGCTGGAGCTCACTGGAGCTCCACGATGGAGTTTGTGGAGAGGGATGAGGGGTGAGGGGCAAGGGCGAGGACAAGGGCGAGAGGTAGGGATAAGAGGTGAGGGTAGAGGTGTCAAACGGGCCGGCCCAGCACGGCACGGCACGGTCACTGTTCCGTGCCGTGCCCGGCACGGCACGGTATTTTATCCCACGGGCACGGCACGGCCCGTGGGCACGGTTCGGACGTGCCGTGCCGTACCCGGCCCGCTCGGGCACGTTTGCTCAACCGGGGTCCGGGTCCCGGGAGCCAAGAGGCAACAGCAACACGCAACCGGCAACACTGTTGCCGGTTGCGTGTTGCAACAGCCAAGCACGGGCACGGGCGCACGGCCCGTGCTTGGCACTTGGCAGTTGGCTTGGCACTTTGAAATAAATTTTTTTTTTAAATTTTTTTATTATTTTTCTGTTTATCTTTATTTAAGTTTATGTAATAAAAAAAAAATAAAATTTTTTGTTTAAAAATATTACATTTAAAATTAAATGTAAGTATGTAAAAAAAAATTAGAAAATTTATTTTTTTTTTCAATTAAGTTTAGCATTTTTTAATATTATAATGTATTAATTAAATATTAAGATTTAAAGTTAATAAATTTTAAAATAATATTTAAATCTTAAATTAATAATTAAATACATTAAGTTAGTAAAAATTTTAATGAAAAAAAATTTAAACTACGCAAATAAAAATTACCATTCATGCTTTTGAAACCAAAACTCCGAAAAAAAAAAGTATAAGTTTCAACTTCAACACAACGTATAATACAAAGTACAAACAAAGCGTATAAAAAATAAATATATCGAAAAAAAAGAGCAGATGAGCATCAATCGTCAAGCGGCATATAATGAGAATCATCAGCCGCAACATCAAGATCAGTATCATATGGGTCATCATCATCGGCAATCAGCTCCTCCGCCATCGTAGTGGATGTGGATGCGACTGCAGTGTCTGTCACAGTCCCAGCTTCAGCACGATCACTGATGCTAAATCTCGAATCCTCCCAATCCTTCAAACATGCCAAGGCCTCAACCATATCTGGACGTAATCTCGATCTCCTATCCGAAATCACGTTCACTGCAACAGAAAAAGCAGACTCCGATGCTACGCTCGACACCGGAGGAGTCAGTAGATCCCGTGCCATCCTAGATAGCACGGGATAGGCGGACTCATATGATTTCCACCACTGTAATAAATCAAGATTCTTATTGTCAGATGGTGATAGGATTGAGCAGTAATCGGTATCTAAGTACCGAGACAGCTCGCTCCTATGTGAAGGTCCACCCCTACGTTTCCCCCTCGCTAGGTTAATGGAATATGGGTCATCTCCGAACAAGGTATCAGAGTCCGTACTCACAGTCTCAACACCACCACCACCATACCTAGTATCGTAGTATGTGAACAGGTCTGTCAACTTCTCGTAAATGAACCCTTGAGGTGGCTCTTCCAGGTTCATGCACGAGGAAATGAAAGTCAGGGTGTTTTCAACCCCTTCCACCTTAGCCCTAGGGTCCATGCATGCTGCGAGGCAATAAAGAGATGGAATGGTGGACCAGTACTTCAGGTACTTGGTCTCCATCTCTGCAACCATAAGGCTGAGCGTCGGGTCCGCTCGATACATCCTAAACATGCTACTAATGTTGCATATGCAACGGAGTGCAATGCAAGTGGTGGGTGTATAAACCGACGAACACATGTTCGTCGTGTCATAAAATATCTTCAGGAATTTCATAAATGAAATTCCTGAAGCCCAGTCAGTGTCGTCAATAATAAGTTCGCCACTCTTACTATTGACGTAGTCGGATATCACGTGTTCGTATCCAACACATGATTCCAACATCAGGTACGTGTAATTCCAACAATGTCTCACATCAGATTGGAATTTCTTCTTCTTAAGATTCGCAGACAAACAGAGATTACCAAACTCTTGTAGTCTGCGAGGAGTGCGAATATACTTGAGTGCATTGCGTATATGTTCCAACGCGGTGGAACACACCTTCATACCCGCTTGAACTATAAGGTTAATAACATGACACATGCATCTGACATGAAATATCTCTCCTAAAGGTGCGTCTCTAATATTCCTAACAAACATATTGATCGCTACTCCATTATTCGCAGCATTATCGAAAGTGACACTAAAAATTTTATTTTGAATTTTATATTCCCTAAATATTTTCATCATACACTCAAAAATGGCCGGGCCATCATGAGGATGAAGAATCTCAGTGAATCCTAATATTTTTTTATTTATTGTCCAGTTTGAATCGACATAATGACTCGTGATACATGCATAAGAAGAATCATCGTGACATGTCCATATATCGGACGTCACGGACACCACTCCACTAAATGCCAAAAATTCATTAATTATTTTTTGTTTTTCTAACTTATATATCTTTAGTATGTCACTCCTAGATGTGGACCTAGGAATCCTACGATAGGATGGCTGAAAATAAGTCTGCATGATGCGGACTACCCTCGGATCTTCCGAAAATCTGATCGGAAGACCCATCAATGTGATGAGCCTGGCCATGCCGTCCCTACCCAACTCGTTGGAGTATACGAAGGGACTAAACTTTGAGACTGAACTCGATCCAGTCTCAAAAAATGTAGTGCCAAGTTGGGTTTGCCTAGGATCTAACGGTCCATGTTTTTTGGAGCATATTTCAGAATGCCTCTTTAGGTGCCCAGTCCCACATGTACTCTTGCATGTTAAAAGTCGCATACAATATTTGCACTGTGCCATTTCATGTTCCTCACCCCTAACATCTAATTGTGTTATGATTTTAAAATGTGTCCAAACTACAGAAGTCCTCCTAGTTTTTTGTTTTTTAGAACTTTGGGCTGACATGACAGGAGAAACCAAAGTTTCAGGAGCCACGGACGTTTGTGTAACACTAACATTTTCATTTTCCAAATTTAAATATGTGTTAGGTGAATTCGTCATTTTTTTTTTCGTACGTTTTTCTAGAGAGAGAAGATTTAGAGAGAGAAAATAAAACAAAAAGTAAATTATATTACCCGGTAAAAGCAAAGAGGTCTCTCACGTGAAAGATGCACCGAAGCCCGCAGGAAGCTTTGAAGTTCAAAACTCAAATTGAGTTTCACGAAAATTCAAGCCGAAATCAATAAAACGAGGGCCGAGCGAGAAAAGCACGGTTTATGTGAGAGAGAGAAAAAATTGAGAGGATTAATGTTTTTGAAAAACATAAATTCTATAGGGAGGGGGGTAGATTATATAGCCTAAAAAAGGTTTTTGTTTAAAAAAAAAATTATTTTTTTATTATTTTTTTGAATTTTTTTATTAAATTTAATGGGCAGAATCACGAGGACCGTCGGATTCTGCCCCCTAGCCGTTGGCGTCGAATCCAACGGCTGAAAATCGATCTACGTTTGAAATTTTTTTTTTTTTTCCCGTTATTTTTTTCATTTTTCTCGGTTTTCGGCGGAAAAGACCGCGGGTCGTGTCTGTTTGGACCCGCCCCGCGGTCTTTTTTCCGGGGGGGCCCTAGTGCTGGTGGTTCGAGCACGAGTCACGACTCAGTGAGTCGTGACTCGTGACCGTGAGTCGCGACTCACGAGTCAGGGGTCACGCGGTCACGCCACGGCACGCGTGGCACTGGCGGCATGCCACGCGTGCCTGCGGGACCGGCACGGGATGGACCCGTGCCGGCGTGCCGTGCCTAGGCACGAGCCGTGCCGGGCCAGGCACGGCACGGCTCGTGCCATGCACGGCACGTTTCGTGCCTTGCTTCGACCGGGCACGGCACGGGCCCGGGCACGGTTTTTTAACGTGCCGGGCCGGCCCAGGCACGGCCGAACCGTGCCGTGCCTCGTGCCGGGCCGGGCCGGCCCGGCCCGTTTGACACCTCTAGGTGAGGGTAGTTTAGGACTTATGAATTCGAGTGCCCTGATTTTTAATTTATTTATAGTATGATGTCTTTTTTTTTTCAAATATTAAAAGATCAGTTACATATTATTAAATATTTCTGTGGAAATATCTCAAAACATAATTCTCAATTTTTTATTATATTATTTGTCATGTCTTGTAAGGTGATTTATGTAATTACTTATATAATTATATTTTTTATAATATACATGTTAGATGAAATCTATTTTCTCAGATTTTGTCTCTTTTGTTTAAATTAGTCTACATAATTGCATGCCTATTAATTGCAAGTTTTTGTTTATATAAAAGAGAATGCTAGAGAAAGTAGTTTCTATCATATCAAAAATATTAAATTTATTATATGTATTAAATTCATTATTTTATAATTTAAAATATTAAGTTTCATTAATTTTTTTTTTAAAAAAAATACTTGAGGATTAGAAACATGAGGAATAAACTAATTTTATTAAATAAAAACTTGTATTTTATATTAAGCATAAATTTTTGTTTGTGTCATTATTAATAAATAATACATAATTTTCTATGCTTAAAATATATTTTTATTTCAATAATTTAGTTCAAAAGTAACATGCTAGCTAGACATGGTTGACATACTTGAATTATTAGGTTAATTGTTTCATTTTTAGATTCTGATGGCAGTTTTCCATAACATTTTTGGGGTGGTAACCATGTGATTTCTATGATCAAGGCTGGAGAGAAAAGTAAATATATCAGAGCAAAAGGAAATGGTCTACATTGTTTTATTATTTCTACTTTGCTGGTGCGCTCATTACGATAGTATTGTGATTCTGCTTGCTTTCAAAGATTGTAAAAGGACAAGAAACAAAACCTATTGAATGAAAGTTCTTTGTTTTGTGACTTTGCTGGCAATTGTTGTTCATGGGTTTATTTGTTTAGGGATGGTGTTTTTTCTTTTTTTTTTGTCTTTTCTGTGATTTGGACTCTTGTGATGTATTTTAGGTCATCAATGTTTTTCACAAAAAAAAATTGATTGCCAATTTGCATAGAAATATAAGTAATTTCTTAATTAAAAAAGAAAGATTTGCCAATTCTATTTATCCAACAATGTAAACTATTTCCATTATATATTTTGGCTTATTGAAATTCAGCAGGCTTTTTGAAAATTATTTTATCAGAAACCTCGTTTAATTTCAGTTTCATCTGTTCATTTATTTTTCTGAAGATTGAGTTGGGGCAGTATTTTAATTTCTTGGCTATAGCTGACAGGTTTTTAATTGAACCAAAAAAAAAAAAAAAAAGAAAGCTAAGATGTTATCTGCAATACAACATTTAAACTAGCTATATGTGCGTCAAGGTGTTTTTGTCAAGTGTATTATTCATACTGCTGAGGTCTTTTCTGATTTCATCAGTCTGTATCACCTGGTGCCTGTACAATTTTTTTTAATCTCAGCAGTGCCCCAGCCTATATATGAAGAGCTAAGAGATGATATGTGATAAAGATGGAGAGAACGAGGGGATACAAAAAGTACATGATTAAATTGTTATATGGATATAATTCGGCAGTGAATATCACCTTCGTGCCTATCCATTTTTTTTTTTAATTAAAAAACATGTAACTATATAAAAAAAACATACATGTCTGCTTGAAAAAAAAATGTAGCACTTGTACTTTTAGCATGCATGGAAAAACATATCATGTTTACTATCACTTCAACACATTTTCCCAATCATGAAGATGGGGCAGGTATTAATCAGCTCATTATTTAATTAAAGTTTGTACTTGTCCAATATTCTTATTCTAGTCTGGGAAAATAGTAAATTAGTAAAAAATAGATATAATTAGCATATCGCGTACTATACTAGTTGTACCAAAAATAAAAAAAATAGATATAATTAGATTAATTGACTCCTTTTATTTTTCATTTAATCTCAAGTTTTCATAGGTTTAATTTTCACATCTTATATGAGGCTAAGATGTGAAAATTAAACCTATGAAAACTTGAGATTAAATGAAAAATAAAAGGAGTCAATTAATCTAATGGATATATTGCCCAATTAATTAGATTGTACTTGTCGATCACCTAGTTAGATGTGTCAAATAAGTCATATTAAGGGAATCGTGCCAAGATGACAATGTTCAAGACTCGTGGACCATTGGCCTTGGCCCTAGGGTATGTGGTTCATGGCATTTCTCATTGGCAAGCGGCAGCTAGCACATGGGTCATGGTTCGTGGCCCATATGTTGACTAGCCACGTGGGTTATGGCCCGCCACCCCAATACTGCTAAGCACATCCGCACATGGTTGTGGACCGTGGTCCCTGTCCCTGGACACTGGTCATGAGCTTGGGTGGTGGGACACATGCCCCTCACCCATGGGCCCATCTCAATTACTTAGCCACATGAGCCGTGGAATTTATAATTTGGTATATCAAATATATAATAAAAAAAAAAAACAAACTTTTTAATAAAAAAATAAACATGATTTTTCCCTTAATATTACATTTTGATACACTAAAAATAAAAAAACATGATTTTTCCCTCTGCTAACACGTCAACTTAAATAAATAATAAAAAAATTAATTAATATTTCAACTAACGCATCCATTAAACAATTAGGTAGCTGAGATTAGTAACATTACAAAACATCACTATTTCCACCCAACTACATAAAAAAAGTCAAATAATTGTCAGAATATATATTTATAAATATAAACACATATAAACATAAACACACACACACACACATGTTTATATTTTTTGATAAACACATATATAAATAAATAAACATAAACACACACACACACACACACACACGCACACATGTTTATCTTTTTTAATAAACACATAAATAAATAAACATAAACAATATAAAAACACAAACACACACACACCCACACACAAACATATTTGTATTTTTTGATAAATGCATATAAATAAATAAACATAAATATATATAAGTAATAACATATTTTATATTTGTTTATGTTTATATATTTATATATGTTTGTTTATACTTATTAATATTTATATATATTTATGTTGACATTTTTATATATATTTATGTTTATATATGTTTATATTTTTATATTTATATAAGTATATATATATATATATGTTTATATTTTAATATATACAAATAAATAATATATATATATATATATATTTGATAATTATTTTATTTTTGTATCTTGGTGGTAAGAGGGGTATTTTGTAATTTAAAGCATGTGGGTTTGAACCCTAGCCGGATAATCGTAAACTGTTGATGTGATAGTTATTGTCATAATTATTTTTTATTATTTTTTTTAAGTTAGCATGTTAGAGATCTCCAACAATGCTCTCTAATTTAACTACTTAAAAAATATTATAATATTGTATTATCTATTTTAGCTACTCAATTTTTTAAGTTAAATCCAACAATGATATTTATTTTAACTATCCACTTCAACAAATTATAACTAACTTTTAAAAAATAATTTTTATATTATAATCAAATAGACATATTTCAAATATTTTGTGTAACGAAGCAACGCTCACACGATCTAACTATGATTAATTGGATTTGCTAAGTATAAAATAAGCAACACATAATTTCACATACTTTCACACACATACACAATCACACACACAAGCACACACATAAGCACACAAACAAGCACACACACAAGAAAACACACACAAGAACACACAAATGCACACATACAAGCACACACAAAAACACACACAAAAACACACACAAAAACATAGAAACAACACACACACACTGCTGATATATAATTTTTATATTTCAAGGCTATATTCAAGGATATATCCAACACACACTCACAAACACACAAAAAAACTCAAATTTCTGTTTAGGGAAAATGAGCTGAATTAAAAAAATAATAAAAAAATGTTTTAATAAATTTTTATTGTTGCACACACAAGCAGCGAAATCTAGTTTTCGTGCATCGAAAACCAGTTTTCGCTGCTCAAAAAATCGAGAAAAAATATATCGTAAAATGAAATTTTTTTTTTCTATCGCACGATATATCAAGATTTCGTTGCACGAAATCATGTTTTCGTGAAACAAAATCAAGATTTCATGCAACGAAAACATGTTTTTGTTACACGATATTTATGTATTTCGTTGCTCGAAATCTTCTTTTCGAGCAATAAATCAAGTTACTGAGATGGATCATGAATAATGAATAACGAAGATACATTTTCCAAAACAACGCCAAAACAAGAAAAAAATTTCCAAAACTTTTTCTTTTCTGCCGAATTTAAAATTACGCGAACATCTAAAAAAAACGAAGAATACCTGAATTCTGTGAACGGTGATATGTCTGGCGAGGAAAGAAGACTTCTATTTCTAGCGATTGTATCCAACGAAATATAAAATAGCTAGGCGGTTGGCGAGGTTGTTGAAGTTGGTTTTTGGGCAAATTCTCGCTAAAATCGCTAAGCAGATGCGTTTAGCGAGCCACTTTGCATAATACACTAATTATATTTGTTATATATTTTTTTATTTTTTACTACTTTTATCTATTAAAATAATTAAATAAATTTATTTCATTATTTTAAGCTCTTGTAATTTTACGCATGTGAGTTCGAATCAAATCTCAACTATGTAATCATTTACCGATGATACAATATTTAATCTAATAATTATTTTTTTTATTATTTTTTTAAAAAGACATGTTAGTTAAGGGTAAAATTGAGTTTATGATTTTTGGCATACCAAAATATAATTATTTTGTGTTTTGGTTAATGAGGCACTTGCAATCACTTTGCATAGTATTGTAATCATATTTGTTATATATTTTTATATTCTAAACTACTTTTGTCTATTTTAATTATTAAATAAATTTCTTTTATTATTTTAAAACCGTATAATAAATTAATTAAAATAACAAAAAATATTGAATGGTTAAAAAACTTGAAATATAAAACATTCATTTAATGTTCAACAAACTCACATTTAAAAATAATTATAAAAAATATAAAAATATATAAAATAATTTTTATTCAATTTAATATCTTGAATGTCACTGTCTATATGAAGAATGAAGATTCAATTTATAGAAATCTTCTATAAATTAATCTTTTATGGTTTGAAGTAGCACATGTATTTTTTTCCCATTTCTTCATAAGTATAAAACATGTTTTTAATTTTGTAATTATATTCATAATAATAGAAAAGATATATTTCGATGAATGAGATTTTCATTACTTTATAATGTCAATTTTTTTTTAATTCAATATTAAACATGTATGAGTAATAATTAATATTTAAATATTCTTAAGAGTACCTCCTACTAGATAGACCTTTTTGTCACTTTTAATTGGTTAATTATTTGAAGAATTGATAATTTTCAATTGTTTGTAGGGGAAGGTTTTGATAATTTTTATATAAATTATTTAGGGATAATTATGTTAAGGGATTCCAAAATGAAAATAATTATGTTAAGGGATTCCAAAATGAAAATAATTATATCTTGGGACTCATTTTACTTTAATTTAATGATTAGGTACCAAAAAAAAAAAAGAAGAGTTGTGTTTTAGTGCACTACCCAAAAACTATATGAATTAAGGTAAATAAAGTTTTAATATTTGAAAACAAGCACATCGTGGTCGAGCCTATGGCACATTAATATAATAACCCAAAAATACCATTAATCCATCGACGGACGAGCTACATTGGACTCCTAGCAATCTACATGGAGCTCGACTAAGATCTTGTGGTCGAGCTATAGGACCTCGTGGTCGAGCTACAAGAGCTCGTCGTTGAGCTCCAAGAGCTCATGCAAGCTCGATGATGAGCTCGTGGAGCTCAACGATGAACTCATGGAGATTGGCGTTAAGCTACAAGAACTCATGCGAGTTCGATGACGAGCTCGTGGAACTCGATGACGAGCTCTTGGTCGAGCTCCATGTAGCGCATCGGGTGTTGTATGTAGCTCGTCCGTTGGGTATGTATGTAGCTAATCAGGTGTCGATGGATTAAGGGTATTTTTGAGTTTTTATTTAGAGTGCACCAAAAATTAATTATTTAAGAGTTTGATGCAATTATTTTCAAATATTAAAACTTTAATTACCATTTTAAAATTTTTTAAGGTAGTGCACTAAAATACAATTCACTGAATAAAAAAATATTAAGATTTGACATTTGAGTTTGTTTTTTGTGAGAATTGTGTTTTTTTTGGACGCCTAACAAAATATTTGAAAAATTACCAAAATTTTAATATTTAAAAAAAAGTACACCAAACTCTGAAATAATTAATTTTTGTGCACTAAATTATGATACTCCTAAAATACCCTCACCCATCTCCCATTGATCCTCTTTCATCACCCCTCTCCTTTCTCTCCTCTTCTATCACCATCGCCCCTCGCTGGAGCTCTACAAAAGAGCTTAATGGAGCTCCACAAGCTCTTCTATGAAAATCTAGTGAGAGACGAGAGGCAAGGGGAGAGGAGCGAAGGCGAGGGAAGAGGGGAGAAGGGTGACATGAGAGGGTCAACGGGAGAGGGTCGACTGGAGAGGGGTGAGGGTGTTTTAGGATTATCACAATTCAGTGCACTAATAATCAATTATTTAAGTGTTTAGTTCACTTTTTTATAAATATTAAAATTTTAGCTAGCCTTTTTTTCAAATATTTTATTGAGAGTGCACCAAACATAATTCTCCCTTCTTTTTTAGCACCAATTCATAATTATCCCTTTATGCTTATGCATAACAAATTGATGCATAAATTTGTTAGTTTATGCCTAAACTTACACATAATGAATTTATGCATAACCTAATCAATTCATGCATGAACTCGTCAGTTCATGCGAGTTCATTCATGAACTCGTCAGTCCATGCACGAACTCATCAGTCCATGCACGAACTCATCAGTCCATGCACGAACTCGTCAGTCCATGCACGAACTCGTCAGTCCATGCATGAACTCGTCAGTTCATGCATGGACTCGTCAGTTCATGCATGGACTCGTCAGTTCATGCATGGACTCGTCAGTTCATGCATTAACTCATCAGTTCATGCATTAACTCGTCAGTTCATTCATAAACTCATTAGTTCATGCATAAACTCATTAGTTCATGCATAGATTCTTTAGGTCATGCATAAACCTGTTAGTTCATAAATAAAATTGTTAGTTCATGCATAAACTGTTGTTTTGAAACAACTATTTCTTGTTTAACACAAGAAATTCTCAAGAACAGAAGCAGATTCAAGAAGAAGAAGAGAAGAATAGAGGAGAAGAAGAGATATCGCCCAGCAGAGCCAATTCAAAAACAATCAATAATTATCATCCAGCATCTAGGTCAAAAAAATATTGGTTTTTATATCAGTCCGATAATTAAAACGCGTAAATTTATTAAAAAAAAACTTTACAGTAATGCACGATAATTGCTCATTAAGGGCAAATTTGTAACTTTACTTCCATATCCTAACACAATCGAACAGCCCGTCAACAATCCCCCCGATTCGATGTAGTTGAGGTCAGTCCAAGCTTTTCTCTCAAATAGATAAGCTTTTCTCTTGGTAAAGACTTTGTGAATATATCAGCTACTTGATCTTCAGTCCTGCAAAAAACCAACTTAACTTCATTAGATTCAATCGTATCCTTAATGAAATGATATTTCAAACCTATGTGTTTAGTTTGGCTGTGCATTACCATATCATTCGCAATAGATATAGTGGATTGATTATCACACAGAATTTTTGTTGGATATTTTTGGACTTTATCTAAGTCACCCAACAGTTTTCTAAGCCATAAGGCTTGAGAGGTTGCAACTGAAGCTGAAACATATTCAGCTTCAGTAGTGGACAAGGCTACAGTTGATTGTTTCTTGGACTGCCAAGAAACTGCAGTAGTTCCAAGATTAAATACATATCCAGAGGTACTTTTGTAATCCTCTGGATTTCCTCCCCAATCACTATCACAATAACCTATGATTTCTGTATGATTAATTCTATGATATTTCAGACCCAAATTAAGTGTACCTTTGAGATATCTCAATATACGTTTAGCAGCACTTAAGTGTATATGATTCGGACAGTGCATAAAACGTGATAGCAAATGAACTGAGAAAACTATGTCAGGTCTGGTTGCTGATGCATACAGCAGACTGCCTATTAGACTTCTGAAATTTTTCATATTTACTGGTTTACCCTTAGCTGAAAGAAGTTTCTGATTTACTTCTAAAGGGGTAGACACTGGTTTACAGTCACTCATTCCAAAGTTTTTCAATACTTGTTTAATGTATGAGGTTTGAGAAACGGACACACCACTTGTGTCTTGAATTATTTCAAGTCCTAGGAATTATTTTCAACTTCCTAGATCAGACATTTCATATCTAAATTCCATTTCTCTCCTAAAATTATTTATCAATTCTATTTTATTACTTGTAAATATTATATCATCAACATACAAGGAAACAATCAAAATTCCAAAATTGTTATCTCTTTTAATATAGAGTGTAGGCTCACTCTTGCTTCTACTGAATCCTTGATTTAGAAGATAAGAGTTGATTTGTTGATACCAAGCACGAGGAGCTTGTTTCAACCCATACAAGGCCTTATTTAATTTATAAACACAGTGTTCACTCCCCTTTTTCACAAACCCAGGGGGTTGTTCTACATATATCTCTTCCTTAAGTTTTCCATTTAGAAAGGCAGATTTTATATCTAATTGGAATAAATTCCAACCTTTCTGTCCGGCTAAGGCTATTAAAAGCCTTATGGTTTCTAACCTTGCCACTGGAGCAAAGGTTTCATGGTAGTCTAATCCGGGTTTTTGTGAGTAGCCTTTAGCTACCAATCGAGCCTTGTATACAGGCTGATTTGAGTTTGATTTAATTTTAATTCTATAAATCCACTTAACACCTATACTGTGTTTATTTTGAGGTAAGTCAACTAAAGTCCAAGTGTTATTTTTCTCGATAACAGACATTTCTGTCTGCATCGCTTTGAACCAGAATTGATGTTTTACAGCCTCTTCATAGTTGAGTGTCTCAACTGAGGTGTAGTTACATCTCTGATAAATGTCCGATAGGTCTCTATACTTTACAGGGGTTATTTTACTAATTTCATTCCTCGATTCAAAATTAGATGATGTACAATCACTATGTTCAGAAACAGATTTGGACTTATATTTGGAATCATGTTCAGTAAAAGAATCAGAATCAGAATTAATTTCAGAAGTAAAAGTAGAGGGTGAGCCGAAATCATACCTTGGAGCATTTTTAAATTTATAGCAGGTTGCACCAGCTTCTGTGCAACCATTTTCGGTTCCAGAATTAGCTTCACTTAAATTTCCATCCCACATGCTGTTTTCATCAATCAGAATATCTCTACTCACCAGAAATGTCTTTGTTTCTGGTGAGTACAGTCTATAACCCTTGGATTGCAGACTGTAACCTACTAAAATACATTTTAGACTCTTGGAGTCTAATTTGGTTCTATGTGCACTTGGTATATGGGAGTAACATACACTCCCGAATACCTTTAGGTGTTTAACACTAGGCTTCCTTCCAGTCCAGGCTTGCAATGGAGTTATGTTTTCCAGTGCTTTGGTTGGGCATCTATTGAGTAGGTACACAGAAGTGTTCACTGCCTCTGCCCAAAATATCTTTGGTAGGTTTTTCTGATTTAACAATGTTCTGGCCATTTCCATTATGATTCTATTTTTCCTCTCCACAACTCCATTCTGTTGTGGTGAGTAGGCAGTGGTAAGTTGTCTAGTTATTCCTTTAGATTCACAGTAATCTGTGAATTTTTGAGAGAGGAACTCACCTCCTCTGTCTGTTCTAAGTGACTTGACACTTAGACCAGATTGTCTCTCAACAAGTGGTAAAAGTTTCTTGAAGCATTCAAGTGCTTCAGACTTGTGCTTCAAGAAAAAAACCCATATATATCTTGTGCAGTCATCTATAAATAACAGAAAATAACTGCTACTGCCTAAGGATTTTACTGACATAGGACCACATATGTCAGCATGTAGTAATTCCAGAGGTTGAGAAGCTTTCCAGACAGAGTGTTTCGGAAAGCTTCTTCTGGATTGTTTTCCCAGTGAACATACTTCACAGATAGAATTAGGTGGTGTAAGGTTTGAGGGCACACCAGTTACCAAATTATTTTGAAAAATATTTTTTAGGTCAGAGTAATTCAAATGCCCAAACCTTCTGTGCCATAGAGAGGTGACAGATTGGACGTTCATTGAGAATGCCTTATCTGTTTTCTCTGCAAATGTCAGTGGAAAACTTCTTCCACTCGACATTTTTACAATCCAGGAAGGTTTATTGCAATTTTGGTCAAAAATTTTACATATTTTATTTTCAAACATTAATTTATAGCCTTTTTCAATTAATTGGCCGACACTTAGTAGGTTCTGGTCCAAGGCAGGAACCAGAAGTACATCTTTTATGAACTTTGTTCCAGAGCTGGTGGGTACAGCCACTCTGCCCTTGGCTTGCGCCTGAACTAGTTCACCATTCCCCAATTTGACTTGTGAATTTACTACTGGAAGTAAATCCACAAATATCTCTTCATTTCCAGACATGTGGTTTGAGCAGCCACTGTCCAGAAACCAAGTATTTACTGAGTGTGTATTTTCTGTTTCATTTACATAAAACAGATGTTCTACAGAACTTACTCGTTCTGTAAAACCAGCACTCTGGTTGGATATGTTCTTACAGTTCTTTGAACTGTGCCCAAACTTTTTACAGTTTTGGCACTGATTTTGTTTTCTAAACCAACACTCTGTCGCAGTGTGGTTTAGTCTCTTGCAAATAGTGCAAGAAGAACCTTGTTCCTTAGATGAGTCTGAAGAATGAGAAGAAAAAGAGCCTGTTTTAATTTTATTTTTATTTTTATTTTTAGATCCATACCTTAGTGCATTTTTCTTGTTCTTCATATCTCTGTATTGCTCTTCAGCCTTAATAGAGTTATCTTCCCATCTTGACTGCATTGCAGTCTCTGCAGAACTTTCTGCTCTCTTCAGTAATCGACCCTCATAAGACTTCAGGGAGCTCAAAACTTGCTGGATGGAGAGTTTTGATAGGTCTTTGGTCTCCTCAATAACTGCCACAATGGCATCAAATTTATCAGGCATGCAGATTAAAAGTTTTTCAACCAATCGAGTCTCAGAGACATTTTCTCCATGAATCTTCAGTTGATTAACAATATCTAAGAACTGAGTTGAAAACTCAGTAAGAGAATCTGAGTTTTTCATCCTCAGATTCTCGAAGTCTTTTCTCAAGGAGTGCAGAAGAGCTCCTCGAGCCTTCTTATCTCCTTGGTATTCCTCGATTAGGAGGTCCCATGCCTCCTTGGCTTGAGTACAGCCAAGTAATCTAGGGAATATCGCATTACTTACACCCTGTTGGATGAAAAGTAATGCCTTAGCATTTAACTTCCTCAATTCCTTCTCTTGTAACAGCTCTTTACCTTCCAGAATAGAGAAATTAGGAGCTTCTTCATATCCAGAAACCACTATTTCCCATATGTCTTGGGAGATAAATAACGTTCGCATTTTGACAAGCCAATAGTCAAAATTATCACCATCAAACAAGGGAATAGGAATCAAACCCGAGTTTGATGTGTTTTGAGTTTTTGAAAACATAATATCTTAAGAACAGCTTGAAAAAATATGAACAGAAGGTTCAGGTTTTGTAAAAAATAAGTTTTAAAAAACCACAAAACCTTTAGATCTTACTAGATCTGGTTAGATCTATGCTCGATCTTAAGAAATTTGTGAAATATATTTAGGTTTTCAGAGAACGCCTAACTGGAGAAATTAGATTTGAATATTAT
Organism: Sapria himalayana; assembly: GCA_029783825.1. NCBI lineage: Eukaryota > Viridiplantae > Streptophyta > Magnoliopsida > Malpighiales > Rafflesiaceae > Sapria > Sapria himalayana. Next base: position 441,644 of record JAREIK010000654.1, on the reverse strand, counting down.
TCAAAAATAATTTCAATCGCAGTTAAGTATCGATGCTCAGATACCACAATGTTGTTTTGAAACAACTATTTCTTGTTTAACACAAGAAATTCTCAAGAACAGAAGCAGATTCAAGAAGAAGAAGAGAAGAATAGAGGAGAAGAAGAGATATCGCGCAGCAGAGCCAATTCAAAAACAATCAATAATTATCATCCAGCATCTAGGTCAAAAAAAATATCGGTTTTTATATCAGTCCGATAATTAAAACGCGTAAATTTATTAAAAAAAAACTTTACAGTAATGCACGATAATTGCTCATTAAGGGCAAATTTGTAACTTTACTTCCATATCCTAACACAATCGAACAGCCCGTCAACATAAACTCGTTAGTTCATGCAAGAACTCGTTAGTTCATGCATGAACTCGTTAGTTCATGCATGAACTCGTTAGTTCATGCATGAACTCGAGTTCATGCATGAACTCGTTAGTTCATGCATAAACTCATTAGTTCGTGCATGAACTCGTTAGTTCATGCATAAACTCATTAGTTCGTGCATAAATTCATTAGTTCATGCATAAACTCGTTAGTTCATGCATAAACTCGTTAGTTCATGCATAAACTCGTTAGTTTGTGCATAAACTCGTTAGTTCATGCATAAACTCGTTAGTTTGTGCATAAACTCGTTAGTTCATGCATAAACTCGTTAGTTTGTGCATAAACTCGTTAGTTCGTGCATAAACTCATTAATTCATTTAGAAACTCTTTAGTTCATGCGTAAACTCATTAGTTTAACTAGAAACTCTTTAGTTCATGCGTAAACTCATTAGTTCAACTAGAAACTCTTTAGTTCATGTAGGAACTCTTTAGTTCATGTAGGAACTCATTAGTTCATTCATAAAATCATTAGTTCATGTAGAAACTCTTTAGTTCAAGCAGGAACTCTTTAGATTATAGTTAATGCATACACTCATTAGTTAATGCATAAACATGTTAGTGTTGGGTTATCCCACATCAGCTGTGGAAGGGGTTGATGATATATTTATTAGTGTGAGGGAAAACTTCATCTCATGAGCTAGTTTTTGGGATTGAGAAGGTCCAAGATCACCTAACATTGGTATCAAAGCCCATGTTAACAAGTCTCAACCCACCAAGAGAAATTGGGTTGTTGCTCCTCCAACCCAAGTCCCGATGTGTGAGGGGGAGATTGTTGGGTTATCTCACATCGGTTGTTGAAGGGGTTGTTGATAAATTTATAAGTGTGAGGGAAAGCCTCATATCATTAGCTAGCTTTTGGGATTGAGAAGGTCAAAGATCACCTAACATGGGTATCAAAGCCCATATTAACAACATCTCTCCGTCCACTGGGGAGAAACTGGGTTGTCGCTCCTCCAACCCATGGCCCGATGTTGAGGGGAAGAGATTGTTGGGTTACCCCACATCGGTTGTGGAAGGTGTTAGTGAAAAATCTTTAAGTGTGACACTACTAAAAATAAAAAGAATATTGACCAAAAAATTAGTCGGTAATTACTGACTAAATCACGACCATTTAGAGATCAAAAAGGGATTTCGAAAAAAAAATTATTTCCGACCAAATTTCTGACCAAAGACCGACCATACTTACCGACCAAATATTTTTGGTCGGAAATTAGTCTGTAAATTAGTAGGGAATTAGCAAATAAAAATTACCGATAAATTACTGACCGTTAAACGACAAAAAATATATTACCATGAAAAATGGTCGGTAAAGTAACTTTCCAAAATATTTATAACGTCGTAATTACCGATCATTTACCGATCAAAATTTTGGTCAGTAATACTTAGGTTAATTTTTTTGATTTAAAAAAAAATTGACAAGTCATTAGCACTTAGCAAAATTTTACTCTTTCATATTTCGAAGTAGAGGCGAAACGTGACTATAAGGGAGCAACCTAGGAATTCTATCTCTTCTGTTACCTGGTAATTTTTTCATTATTCTTCTCATTCAGAATGCTATATACATATCTTCGTCTCTCTAAATTTTATCAGCACTATCAGATTTTGATTTTTTCAGAATAATCGGGTATTAACTTTTTTTTAATTCTCTCTTGATTTTCTTTCTTTTTTGCTTCTATTTTCATTTCACCTATATGATTTTGACTCAACACCATTAATGAAACTATAAATTACTAGCGTAAACTTTGTTCTTCTATTGTTTAAATTTTTAGGGTTTTATTGATTTAATATTCTCAATGTTTGCATTTTGTTCTCTCCTTCTTAATATTTTTTGTTTCTGTAACTTAAGAAAAATTAAACTTAATGTTAATTGGTTATATTTTTGTTTTCTCCGAATAAATTATAAACATGTAACAGTATATATAAAGTTTTATACATTTATATAATCGTATGACATTATATACTAATTTCTATACTTTAATTTATATAAATGTATTACATTATATATAAACACTGATATGGTTATATTAACATATAATGTTATATATAAATATTTATACATATTTATTAATGTTTATAAATATCTATACAACATTTACATAAATCTATCCATTTATATAATTTTTTATATAACAATTATATAACATAAAATGTTTATACAATTTTGTAAACATTTATATTACATATTAATTTTTATATAAATATAGAATATTTATAATGTTTATATAAATGTGATATATATACTATATATTATTTATAAAAGTGTAACATATATATAATTATATTTAAGTAACATTTATAAAAATAGTTTAATCACAAAAATTATATCTAAATACTTGTTTAATTATATAATCACATGCCATTATATATAAAAGTATATATAACTATATTTATAATTAAGTAAACTATTTTTATAACTATATTTATAACTATACATAACTAATTTTTAACTATATAATAATGTATAACTATATGTATAATTCTATATAACTATATTTCTTAAAACTATATACTATATGTATAATAATATATAACTATATATAATTGTATTTTACTAAATGTTTAACTATATAAATGTTGTATATAATTATATCTTTAACTACATACATATTTATATCTACATGTATATAACTATATATAAATATTTGTATACCTATGTAACACTTTTTATAATTAAATATAACTATATTTGTAACTATATATACATATAAGTATTCATATAATTAAATCAAAATATTTGTTTATAACGTTGTATATATTTATGCATAACTACTTATAACTACTTATATGAATATATCTATATATAACTATATGTTTAGTTATATATAACTATTTATAACTTTATATATTATATGTATAATAATATATAACTATAAATAATTGTATCTTACTATATGTATAACTATAAAAGTTGTATACATAATTATATTAAATATTAAATTTACAGCTTATATTTAATATATATTTGTATATATTAGTATATAAAAAAGTATTTTACTATATAAATACCTATACATAACTATATGTATAAATATATAAAATTAAATGAAAACATATTTATACCTACATGTATAAATATAAATATAACTATATGTGTAACTATAGGTATAACCACATATAACTATATTTATAATTACTGTATAACATGCAACATCATGTTTAACTAAATGTGTATAACTATTTATATATATTTGTATAAGTATATAAAACTTTATATAATTAAATATAATGATATTCGTAACTATGTATACATAAATCTAAATCTATATATTTGTTTATAATTTTGTATACATTTATATCTAACTACTTATAACTACTTGTATTAATATATCTATATATTACTATTTGTTTAATTATATATAACTATTTATAACAATATATATTATATGTATAATAATATATAACTATAAAAAATTGTATCTTACTATATGTATAAATATAAAAACTTTATACATAACTATATTTAAATATATAATCTACAACATATATTTAATATATATTTGTATCTATTAGTATATAAAAAAGTATTTTACTATATCTATACCTATACATAACTATATGTATAAATATATAAAATTAAATGAACAAATATATATACCTACATGTATAAATATAAGCTTAACTATATGGGTAGCTATATGTATAACCATAAGTAACTATACTTATAATTACATGTATACCAACATACAATATTCTGTTAAACTATATGTGTATAACTATATATAAATATTTGTATAACTATATAAAAGTCTATATAATTAAATATAACTATATTTGTAACTATGTATACATATATAAAAATCTATATATTTGTTTATAACTTCGTATACATTTATGTATAATTACTTATAATTACTTGAATGATTACACACACACACACACACACCTATATGTTTAACTATATATTATTATTTATAACTATATATACTATATGTATAATAACATATAACTATACATATATGCCATACTATAATGGGCCATTCCGACACAACACAATCATTTTGATGCCTCTATGTTTGACATTACTCATAAATAACAGTTTTAGTGATTAATGAATCACATAAGTTGCTTTTATAGATTCTATTGCCTGCTTGCTATTTATTTGTGTTTTGAATTATTTTCTTCTTACGGACATTTTTCTTAAGTGTTTGGTGTAATGGGGTGTGGTTGATTTTGAAACCTTCCACCTTTTAATGATACCAACCCATACAATGTGTTCAGGCCTCGAGAGAAAGCCCAATAGCTCCCTATAAAACAAGTATGTTGTCTAGTAGTCTTTTATGATGTAATTAGAAGTTTTACAAGTAAATTTCATAGTCTTGTAAGCTGTTTCTCATTATGTGTTAAGATGTTACGGATGGGAAAATAATGTATAATAGATTAAAAAACTTTGTTTGGTATTTAGATTAGGCATAATGTGTTATGATTAATAAGTTATAAAAGAAGATTTTATTTTTCTATTACAATTTGCATCTATTAGAAGAAAAAAAAGGCCATATATGTATGTATCCATGTATGCATGTTAAATGTATGTATGTATGTATGTATTGAACTTTCATTCTGTAAAATTTAGTTGCAAATTTCTTGTGCCTTGTGTTTCTAGGTTCAACACAATTTTGAACAAACAAAGATGATTTTTGCAACCCTAGTTAATGATTTAGATTCCTTTTTTTATGCTTATGACAGAATTTCTAGCTATTTGATGTTTATGCTCTATTATGGATTAGGACCAAACCTATTGAAGAGAAAATAATTGTTGGACAGGTGGAGGTGGAGGTGGAGGTGAATGTGCTAGATTACTATGTTTGAATATACCATGGTGAGAAGCAAGTCCACGAGAGGTGTTCAAGTTCAATATGGGTTTAGTAAATGAAACTGATCAGATGATCTCAGATAATATGAATCACATTATATACCATAAAATGGTTTGTGATGTTGTGGGTCTTGATGCATATGTACACTACATACTAGTGTATACATATATACTATATTGTATATGTATACACTGGTATATATGTACATATACACTGTAGTGTATATGTTCATATACTAAGTATATATGTACATATAAATACTTGTACATATATACCAGCATATATGTATATGTACATATATACCAGTATATTTGTACATATACATTGTAGTATATGTACATATTTATATGTACATATAAATACTCAGTATATGTACATATATACACTGTAGTATATGTACATACATTGCAATGTACATGTACATATATACTATAGTGTGTATATATATACACTTGTATATATGTACAAATAAACTATAGTATATATGTACATATATACTGCAGTATTATATATTTATCAAAATAGAACTTTATTTATTTTGATTTGATTGACTGTTTAATTTTCGTAGAGATATGGTACCACAATATTTTCCATTCGAAGCTTATAGAAGAGAAAGGATTTTTCACTAGACATGACGCACCGTGACTAGGACAGCTTTGTTGCAGCAGAAAGATGGAGACCAATGGAACTGGGAGAGAGAATGCAACGTCAATTTAATGAATAGATTATACTTTATGCATTATATGTATATATGTATGTATTCAAGTTTTATCCTGTAAAATCTAGTTACAAATTTTTTGTGCCTTGTGTTTGCAGGGTTGATGCAATTTCGAACAAACAAAGATGATTTTTTAAGGCATGATTAATGTGTTTTTTCTTGTTTTTTTATGCTTATGATAGAATATCTAATTATTTGATATTCATGCTCCATAATAGATACTCACGTTACTTTATGCAAATATTTGTACATATATAGCAGTTTATATGTAGATGTACATATATACCATATAATGAGTTTCGCCTGCATTTTGATTGGCTTACAAAGAAGTTTCAGGAAGGAGGACTACAGTTCAACCCTGATGATCAACCTCGGATTGTTAGGCATAATGCTCCAGCTACAGCATCTACTTCAGCACCTATAGTAGCACCTACAGCAACTGCATCAAGATTAGCAGCAACAGACAGCTCTACCCCAATACCCGACATCTCACCATACAGACCAGATACATCTTAGCATAATGATTATGACACTAAGTTGGATGATTGAGTGTATTACACACTTTTTTTATGTCTAAAACTTGGATTTGTGAATTCATGTTTTTATTTTCTGTTGACTTAATTACTATATATATGTAGTATATATATTAGTCTGCTTGTTTTAATTGTACATTTCTTTTATTTCATAATGTTAATATATATATATATATATACAAGATATAAAACTCAAAACAAAAAAAATATTTAAAAATTAATTTACCGACCTTATTGAGACCAAAAACTTACCAAAATTCTTTAATATCAATGGTCGGTAAAAGGTCACCAATGATTGGTAATTCATTTGGAGACCAATTACCGACCAAAAAAATTAAAAAATTTTGGTCAGTTTTTGGTCACAATTTCGGCGGTTATTACCGACCAATTGGAGATCATTTATCGACCTAAAACTTATGGTCAGAAAATGGTCGATATATAGTGGATAATTGTTTGTCGGTAAATGGTCGGTAATTTACCGACCAACTTATTTTTTGTCGGCAAAAAAATTACCGACGAGAAAAGATACAACTAAATAATTTGGTCGGTAAATGGTCAGTAATATGTTTACTGACCAAAAAATAGCTAATTACCGACCAAATAATTGGTAGGTAATTTCGGTGAATTTTAGTAGCAGAGGTTCCTCATCAAGTTTCTATGGAGTTCCATGGAGCTTCTAGTTGAGCTCCATGGGCTCTTTTTTGAGCTCTTGGAGCTCCTCATCGAGCTCCTAGTTGAGCTCTAGGTGCTCCTCATCGAGCTCCGTGGTGCTCAATGGGAGCTCCTAGTTGAGCTCTAGGTGCTCCTCATCAAGCTCCGAAAGCTCTTCGTCAAGCTCTTGAAGCTCCTCGTCGAGGTCCATCGAAAGCTCGATGAGAGCTCCTAGTCGAGCTCTCGTTGCTCCTCTTTAGGGGTGTTCAAATTTTTGACTGGCTGTAAGTTTCTACCCTACTCGACCCTACCCTACCTGACTGAGCAGTTAACTGCAAAAATGAGGTAGGAATGCAGAAGAGTGTTTAGTATTCTACATTAAATCAGGTAGGAATGGGGAAGAAGAATCCATTTCCACACACACACACACACACACACACACATATATATATATATATATATATATATATATATATATATATCTATTATAATTTATAATTATAAACACTAAAAAATTGAAACCTAAATCCTAAATTCTTAATATGACTCTGAATGGCTGAATGTTGAAGGTGAAGACTGAAGAGTGAAGCCTGTGATTTTGAGAAATGCGAACTACTGAGTCGACTATCGACTGTTGACTACCGACTGTCGACTACACTATGAAGTGTGAACTTCCGACTCTGACTATTGACTGCATTGTGAAGTGCGAACAACCGAGTGCCAATTTCGACTACCGACTGCACTACGAAGTGTGAACTTCTGACTGCCAACTGCACTGCAAAGTGCGAACTGCCGACTACCAAGTTCTGAGTTCTGATTGCACTGCAAAGTGATTCTGCTCAACATGATAGAACCCTGCACTGCATGCGCCGCCTGCCCGACTGCCACCTCTCTTTGTTTTTTTTGTCATTGTTGCCTCTGCCTGCTGCACTCTATTATTATTAGGTTGTTTTTAATTTTTGTTCCCCGACTACATTTTGTTAATTTTCTGGTCATATCTCAGTACATTGGTAGGAAATCATATGGATTTAGATCAGTCATTTATGTTCTAGGTTAGTAGATAATAGAGTAGTTCTAGTTATATAGTAAGCTATTTAACTATTTTGAATTTTTAAACATGATTTATAGTTAGGTTTTGTAATTTGTTGATCAGTTAGTCTGATTTTGGTTTCGTATCGCATATGGTTATTTGCATGGTGATAAATACTTGAATATAGAGAAAATAAATTGATTTGGGTTTTCCAATCATGTCTGCATATGCTGATGGCTGTGGTCTGGATGAAAGTTTATTATTTTTTTGATGAGAATGCTCTTTGGGCGATGCATCTGTGTTATAATTCAATTAATTCATATTTACCTAAAGAGTAATGTATTTATACATAGTTTGCACTTCGTAGCAATAAATTGTCACTCACTTATTAGATAGTATAAACTAAGTGAAAAGATAAACAATAACAATTAGTGATATAACTATAGTATTATAGATTGTTAACTCAACTATTCTTATAATCTCAGATATGTGACATCTTTGACATCTTAGATATCATTTACAACACATTTTCTAATGTATATTATTATGCATTAATATCACCATGATTTTTTTTTCTTGATAAGTTTATTTTGATAGGTTTAGTGGATTGTTTATTTTTTGATAAATTTATATTGTTTCTTATTGGGATGATGTGTATTGTCCATAGATAATTTTTTTATGGATGAAATTACTCAATAATCATATGTTCAAACTGATTTTAATAGTAACATCCAAGTTATTGATGACATTATGTGTGAGGAACAAGATTCAAAAAAATGATCTAGAGTTTGGGAGCATTTTGAAAAGATTGATGCTACAGATGAAGTTACATGTTAACATTGTAGTAAGATTTACAATTATCATGCAAGAAAAACTAGTACTTCGTCTTTGCTTTATCATTCAGATCATTGTAAATCCTTTTTGGTGAGTGAGAATAAGAATGATATATCTTAGTTAAAGTTAATTTGTGCATTCAAAAAAGATGGAGATAGTGTTATTAGTAACCTCAGTGTTGCTAAATTCAATGAAAAAAAATTAGGGAAGTAATTGCTACTATGATTATAGTGGATGAATTACCATTTCACTTTGTTGAAAGACAAGGATTTAAAGAGTTTATGAGAACTATTAAACCTAAATTTTGTATACCTTCTCATATCACTGTGATGAGGGATTGTTTGCAATTATATATGATAGAGAAAGAAAAATTGATTATATGTTTGTCTCATCTAGTCAAAGGGTTTGCCTTACTACTAATACATGGACATCTATTCAAAATTTAACTTATATATCTTTAACTGCACATTTCATTGATTAAGAATGGAAGTTACACAAATGAATAATCAATTTTCTGAAAGTTTCTAATTATAAGGGCGTGTCAATTGGAATGGAAAAGAAGCATGCATGCTTGAGTGAGGGATAGATAGCATATTTACTGTCACAGTGGATAATGCTACTTTTAATGATGGTACTTTTGGTTAATTTAAAGAGGTAACTAAGGATGGAAAGAGCACTATCTTAGAAAATGAATTTATGCATATTAGGTATTGTGCATATATTTTGAATCTAATTGTCATGGAGGATTTGAAGGAAGTGAACACGTCAATTTTGAAGGTACGAAATGCTATTAAATTTGTGAAGTCTTTTCCTTCAAGGCTTGACAAGTTTAAGTAATGCGTTGAAAGGCAAAAAATGGTGAAAAGGGTCTTCTTTGCCTTGATTCCAATGAGTTGGAACTTTACATATTTGATGCTTAAAGTTGCATGTAGAACATTACCAAGGTGCATTTGATTTGTTGCATAAAGATTAAAGATGATGGGCAATTTCTAAGTCAATTGAGTGAGGGGAAGGGGGGGGGGGGGGGGGGGGGGGGGGGGGGGGGGTGGTTTAGGGCCCTACATTTGGTTGAGATATTATTGTGTATTTATGAAGTTTTTGAAACTTTTTTATGAGGTCACTTTGTGCACTCCTGGATCATTGTACACAACATTTAACTTGTTTTTTCAATTGTACACAAAAAGGTCATTGACCGATTATGCCAACAATATGCTAGATTTAATGTGGGGTGTGAAGTAGGGTTAAGTGATGACCATGAGAAAAATGTGTCTTATGCTAAGATTTTTGTTCAAGATCAAGTACCTTCAAATTTTATAAATAGGTATGCAAGTATAGAGCTGAGAATGGCAATGTGGATAACAAATCAGAGTTAGATCGATATTTGATAGATGATGTTGAATTTCTTAGTATTAATTTTGATATTTTGAATTGGTGGAAGATTAATTCTTCTAAATTTCCAATCATTGCCAAAATAGCTTATGATGTGTTACTGTGTTAGCAATTCCTATTTCTACAGTGGCATCAGAATTGACTTTTAAAACTGTGGGTCATATTTTAGATCCGTTTCGAAGTTGTCTGGCACCCAAAACATTTGAGGGTCTCATATGTGCCAATCATCATCCATTGCTTATGACTCTGAAGATGTTTTGGGGGATTCAGAAAGCTATAAACTAGATTCAAGTTTGTATGCTTTTATTATTATGTTTTTTATTATTTGTTGATGTTTGATGAATTCTCTGTATCTAATTTTTTTTTACTCTTTTTTTTTTCTTAGAAATTACTACACACACAGAAAATCAGAGACAATTTCAATTTCTCTCTAGTATATAGAGCTGATCAGCTGAATGTCACAAGGAAAAAAAGTATAATTTAACTTTTTTTTTTAAATATTTTTTTAGCAATTATAAGAGTATTTGTTATTGTTGTGGATATTTGAGTTAGTAAAATATTGATTATTTTTTGTGTAGGGCTGCAGGCTACTTGATTTGTGGACTGGACTGTGGTGAACTGGCGACTGATGAGTGGTGAACTACCACAGGCAAAGTAGTTAATTAATTATGAATTATGATTTTAATATATTTGATATATTTTTTTGTAATAATTATGGTAGATTGTATTAATGTAACTATTATGGTAGATTTATTAGTGTAACAATTATGGACTATGGTGGATTGATGGCTAAAATAATTTTAATTGTTGTTGTAATTATTTTAGATATTAGTTTTATTGATTTATTGTGTTATTAAATTGGTACAACATCAATGCATGTCATTTAATTAAATTATTAAAATATTTAAAAAATTTAAAGCTACAACTACATAAATATTTACCTAACTTTCTATCCGATTAATTGGGTAGGATTTCAGGTAGGAATGCTACTTCTTTTCGGGTAGGATAGGGTAAAAAAATTACTTCCGCAAAGTTTCGGGTACGAAGGTGGAAGACTATATTTCCCACCTGTAGGGTAGGATGAACTCCCCTACTTCTCGTCGAGTTCCAAGATCTCATCGAGCATAATGGAACTCCAAGGTAAATTCCAAGAACATTTGGTTGAGATCAATGGAGCTCCTGATCAAACTCATAGAGCTTGAAGGAACTCCAACGAGAGATCAATGGAACTACAACAAGAGCTCGATGAAGTTCTTCATCGAATTCCATGGAGCTCGACAAACTCATGGTCGAGCTCAAGGAACTCCAGGAGCTGGGCGAGGAGCAATAGGGAGGGATGAAAATCAAGTTACATGAAATAGAGGTGAGGGATGAGTGAAGAGGTGAGGTTAAAAGGTATATTTGGATTACTAAATATAAGTACATCAAACATCAATTACTTAATAGTTTGGTGTGAATTTTTTAAATATAAAAAAATTAAGTTGTGTTTTTTCAATTATTTTTTGCAAGTCCCACAAAAAACAATTCCCCGCAAATTATTTCCCATAATTTTTTTAGTAGTCTTGTCTTAACCAATTACCTACCCACCTTCCCCAACAGACTGATGTTACTTTTATTTGAATGTATTATTCTCAAACAAAAATTAGAAAACATTTTATCAAACTTCTTTTATAATATCTAAATTTTAAAACTAAAAACAAATCTTAACTTGACATCTAACAACTCTACCATATCTTAAAGAAGCATAGATTATTGTTGGGTTCGTATAGTAGAAATCATAATTTGACATCCATATGTAATGTAAAGTTGATGGAGGCACATCTCCATTCTCCACAATCAGATTTTTGCATTTTCATGGGCGAATGCTAAAACTTCTTTCATTTCATGTTCAGGCCCGACTACAGCACGCAGGCATGTTATTCGGTCAAGCGCAAGCTAGATATGCTGTTGCCATCATTTCAATTGTCACACCACCACTCAACACAATGCACCCTGTGAAATGTTGCAGCTTCACATTAATTGTTATTTTGGGGGCCACCCATGCAATTTATTTTTGATTTTAAGTACCCAGAGCTGATCATTCTATTTTAATCCAATCAAGTTTTCAGAAGAAAAACTAAATCTTGCTCTAATTATAATTATATTGTCCTAGAGTACTATTAACAAAGTTGGGCTATCAATCGCCTTCATTGTTGGATTTATTTTGTTTTTTTGAGAAAATCAATGAGAAGAAAGTTATGAATTGATTAGAAGAATAGGAGAAGATATAGGCATCAATATGTTTCATGCGTTTCGTGCGTTTCGTTTCTCAAACGATGCGCCGATTACAAATTTCATTTTTACCCCTCAAAACAAAACATTAATTTTAACACTCCCCCTTAATGTTTTTGTTGGTCATTCCCAACATGTCTCGCAAATAGACAAACTTGTCATAAGGCAGTGCTTTCGTGAAGATGTCCGCTAGTTGATCATCAGTCTTCACGTGTTTGATCATCACTTCTTCATCATCCACTACTTCTCGAATGTAGTGATGCTTGAGGTTGATATGTTTTGTTCGGCAATGAAATACCGAATTCTTTGACATAGCAATTGATGATTTGTTATCGCAAAAGAGAACTGTTGCCATGTCTTGTTTCTCTCCCATGTCTTCTAAAATCTTCCGTAACCAAACCACTTGTTTGGTTGCTTCGCTTGCCGATACGTATTCGGCTTCGGTGGAGGATTGTGCAACTCTCTCTTGCTTCTTCGACGCCCATGAGAAAATACCCGTACCGAGTGATAAACAATATCCGGACGTACTCTTCATGTCGTCCTTACTTCCAGCCCAATCACTATCACAAAAACCAAATAACTTGATATCTTCTCTTCCATTTCTTTCAAATATGAGACCATACTCCATGGTCCCTCTTATATATCGCAACAATCTTTTTCCAGCCCCAAGATGAATCTTGCTCGGTCGGTGCATAAATCGAGATAATAGACCCGTAGCATACATGATATCGGGTCTTGTATTGGTAAGGTACAGTAACATCCCAACCAAACTTCTATATTGTACCTCATTAGCATCACCACTACCATCGTCTTTCACTAACTTCTCATTCACCACCAACGGAGTCATCACGGGATTACTATTCTCCATTTTGAATTTTGAGAGAATTTTTTCGGCATACTTCTTTTGACAAATAAAAACACCTTCTTCACATTGATCAATTTCAATGCCCAAGAAGTAATGCAACAATCCCAAATCATTCATCTCATATTTCTTCATCATATCAGTTTTGAATTCATGCATCATTTTTTTATCACTCTCGGTAAAAATCAAGTCATCAACATACAGAGAGACAATGAGCATACCGGATTCTCCATGTTTGATGTAGAGTGTCGGCTCGCTAGGGCTCCTGATAAAGCCTCGTTCGGTGAAGTACCCATCGATATTTCCATACCAAGCACGAGGTGCTTGTTTCAACCCGTACAATGCTTTCTTCAACTTGTACACTTTTCCTTCTTCACCTTCAACTTCGAACCCTTGTGGTTGTACCACATACACATCTTCTTTCAAAACACCATTCAAGAAAGCCGATTTCACATCAAGTTGGTGGAGCTTCCACCCTTTGTGTGCGGCTAATGCAATTAACATTCTTATTGTCTCATGCCTCGCAACGGGTACAAATGTCTCATTATAATCAACTCTTGGTTGTTGAGAATACCCTTTTGCAACCAATCTTGCTTTGCATTTTTGAACGGAACCATCGGGGTTCATCTTCGTCTTATAAATCCACTTCAATCCAACCACATCCTTTTCTTTGGGCTTCTCAACCAACTCCCAAGTTTCATTTTTTTCAATCATATTTATTTCCTCTTCCATTGCATCCACCCAGACCTCTTCTTGAATAGCCTGTTCAAAGCTCTCGGGTTCAATTACACAAAAATTGCACCGAGCATATACATCACTCAACCTTCTCATTTTTACTGGAGTAGAGCTCGGTGTTGATGAACTCGATCCAGGTTGCATTGTTGGAGATTGTTGATGTTCATTTTTTTTAATTCCATCTTCACTGGCTCCACTTGATTCCTCCCTCGGATCCTCTTCGTAAACCAGCATTGACACATTCTCAACGTCTTTCTCTTTCCTATCCCATTGTTCTTTTTCATTGAAAATCACATCCCGACTTTCAATCACTTTGTTCTTCTTCAGGCTAAAAAGTCGATATCCCTTCGACTTAGTGCTATAGCCAACGAAAATACATTTCTCACCTTTATCTTCAAGCTTGTTTTTTATTTCTTTCGGGACATGAGCATAGCAAATGGATCCAAACACTTTTAAATGATTCACCGACGGTTTTATACCCCCGGTCCATGCCTTGAATGGTGTCTTGTTTTCAACCGCCTTTGTCGGGCATCGGTTCAACAAATAAATCGCTGTATAAGTTGCTTCTGCTCAGAAGGTCAATGGTAACCCTTTTGCATTCATCATTGTCCTCGCCATCTCAACAATTGTGCGATTCTTTCTTTCAGCAATGCCATTTTGCTCTGGTGTAAAACTCGTCGTCAATTGCCTTTCAAGCCCAATATCTTCGCAAAATTTTCCAAACTTTTTTGAGTTGTATTCTCCACCTCTATCACTTCTTAGCCTTTTAATCAATTTGCCATTCTATCTCTCAGTCATTCTTTGAAACTTCTTGAAGACAGACAATGATTCCGATTTTTGTCTCAAAAAGTAGACCCAACACATTCTTGAGAAATCGTCCATGAAAGTGATAAAGTATCGATTTCCTCCGTGAGAATTAGTTGACATTGGACCACAAATGTCAGTGTGAACAAGCTCCAATGGTGCCTTTGCTCTCCAGGCTTTCTTTTAGGAAATGTCTCTCGAAGGATTTTACCGAGAGCACATGCTTCACAAATATCATGTTTACCTTCAATATTCGGTAAACCATATACCATGTTTCTCTTACTCATCAACTTCAAGCTTTCAAAGTTCACATGACCTAACCGTTTGTGCCATAGCCATGACAGATCTTCCATGTTGACTTTCAGCGATAACCCACTTGCGAGTTTGAGAGTAAGACGAAAATTTCGATTCCTCTCCATCTTGACAACGGCCATTAATTCTCTCTTATTTTCTTCTTTGTCAAAAATCTTGCATGTATCATTATCGTAGTGAAGCGCATGACCGGTACATAAGTTGTCCGACACTTAGCAAATTTTGAGCTAAGTCTGGAACAAACAATACATCATGAATCAACAATCTACCTTTCTTTGAAGCTACGACAATTGTACCTTTCCCATTTGATTTTATTACGGCACCATTACCCATTGTGATTCGTGTTGTGTCGCTTTTGTCGAGTTTGTAGAAAACCGACTCGTCTCCGGTCATGTGATTGCTACACCCACTATCAACATACCACTCGTTGTCATTTTTCCCGACAGCCATTTGACATGCATAGAATGTACTTCCATCACTTTCACACTTCTTTTCTTCGGTATAATTGGCCTGTTCTCTACTTATATCTCGACAATCCCTTTTTATATGACCAAACCTCTTGCAATTATAACACTGAGGCTTTCCTTTGTGATAACAATTTTCTTCAATGTGACCTGGCTTCTTACAATGATGACAAAATTTGTTATCACCAGAGTTTCTTCCTCCTCCTCGGCCTCGACCACGACCTCTTGTATAACTTCCATCGCCACGAAAATATTGTCGTTTACTCGAGCTTCCGGTAGAATCTTCTTTTACGCTCACTTTTGATTGAAAAGCACTTTCAAGAGAAGCTTCACTATGTCGATTCATTCGTTGTTCATGCATCTCGAGAGAACCCATCAAGTCATGAACACTAAGTGATGAAATGTTTTTTGTTTCTTCAATAATGGCGACAATATTATCATATTTCGGAGAAAGGCTTATCAATATCTTCTCACAAACTGACTTGTCAGTCAAGATGTCGCTCAAACTCTTTATTTGGTTCACAACTTCGATCACCCTCGAGAAATACTCATGTAGAGTATCTTTCTCCTTCATCCTGAGATTTTGAAATTCTCGTTTGAGTGTCAAGAGCTTCACGGTCTTCATCTTGTCGGTCCCTTGAAACTCCTTTTGAAGTATATCCCAAGCTTCTTTTGATGTTCTTGCTCCAATTATTCTTGGAAAAAGTTTACGAGAGATACTTTGTTGAATAATGAACAAAGCCTTCGCATCTTTCTTCTTGAAATCCTTTAGCATTTCATTGAACACCTTTCGATCATCCGGTGATAATATGTCTTTTGGTTCTTCTTCATACTTATTCTCCATTAAATCCCACAAATCTTGTGAGATCAAGAGTGTCTTCATCATCACACTCCAATAATCATAATCTTCTCCATCAAAAATGATTTGGGCTCCTCGCATCGGCTAAGTTTCACCTTGCATTGCACAACTTCGCATAAATTGCTAGATTTATGCGAAATTCACTGCATAAATTGCATCGAAAATTCACTGCATAAATTGCTAGATTGGTTCTTGAACCATCCCTCCGATACCACTTATGTTGGATTTATTTTGTTTTATTGAGAAAATCAATGAGAAGAAAGTTATGAATTGATTAGAAGAATAGGAGAAGATATAGACATCAATATGTTTCATGCGTTTCGTGCGTTTCGTTTCTCAAACGATGCGCCGATTACAAATTTCATTTTTACCCCTCAAAACAAAACATTAATTTTAACATTCACAACTACTATTCTATTTCTATGCATCTATGGTTTACTGGTAGCAAAGCGGTCCCTATTTATTATTGAGTTGTAATCATATTTTAACGCAACGTCCACAACATTAATGGAACAAAACAGATGTATCTTATTCTCCAAGGTTGCTATGTAAACCATACAAATACTGCAAACATAATCACAGAATAATAAGTTGTGGAGTAAATTATGTTTTGGTGCTTTAAAACTAATATATTTATATTTGGGGGTTCAAATATATATATGTGTGTGTGTTTGTGTGTATATATGTTAACACATATATATGTATATATAAAAAATATGTCTACACACACACACACACAAACATACAAACACACACAATATATATATATATATATGTGTGTGTGTGTGTGTGTGTGTGTGTATTCAAAAAGAAAAATATATAGTCGAAGATAAGTAGGTAAGTAGTTAATCCAAAACTATTATAAATATTTGGAATAAATTTATCTGGCACAACGGAGACCCTTAATTTAAAAACTCAAAAGAGATTACATTTTTTTGAAAAATATCTAGCTTTAATTAAAAAAAAAATTCTATCCAGAAAATTTACATAATTATTATGAATTTTTAAATGCACAGGTCAATTAAACACAAACTCATAATTTAATTTAGTTTATCCATAATTCAAAATTCCATAAAATCTAATATGCACTTAAATGCCTAATCCAAAATACACAGTGCTAATATAAATAATTTTTGCTAAAAATTTATTCACAAGTACTAAAATTTGCAAAATATAAAATATTCAAAAATTATGTTTAAAACTAGAATAATTTGTCTAGAATATAAAATCTTATAAATCATAAATACATAACAATGTAAACTTGTGATTTTTGGGAAGAATTCTCAAGATATTATTCTACATTATACATTGTTCAATTCATCATCAACTCGCCAATAAATCAACTATCTTAAATTCTTATAAAAAATTTGGATATGAGAAGAAACTATACAGAATTAGTTCTTTTTGTTCGTTAAAAAACAAAGTGAACGAAAGGAGTAGGGTTGTAGAGCTGATTTTTTACTTTTTTTTTTTTTTGCATTTTTAGCCTCTCTAAAAAAATGCACAATGCTTATGTCCCCTCCTATTCTAAAAAAACATGCACCTATTATGACTTTGTTATGATACTAGAATTTAGCATTTGTGGTATAGTCTCAATAGCTTATTGAGTGATTGTCTCTCATATAATAGACTTTTGCAAGTATAAAAGTCATATCAGTAGTATAGAAAACTTAGATATAAATATCGATCTCATAGAGATTGTATAAGCTATTTGATTAAATAATTATGAACTAATTATAGTTAAAGTTGAGTAGATAAACTTGAGTTTTTGGAATCATACTTAGACTCTCGGCTAAATCAATTTCTTGTGTATGCCGATGTTTTCTTAGTATTTGAGTAATATTATATTTTTCTTTCGAATACATGTATTCTCTTAGCATATAAGGTGACTATCATACTTGGACATGAGGGAAAGCCTCATTTCATGAGTTTGCATTTGGGATTGAGAAGGCTCAACCTCAAGATCACCTAACATTGGTATCATAACCCAAGTTAACAAGTCTTGGTCCAATAGGAGAAACTAGGTTATCGCTCCTCCAACCCAAAGCCCAATTTGTGAGGGAAAGATTGTTGGGTTATCCCAAGATCACCTAACAACTAGTTCATGCAAAAACTCATTATTTAATTTATAAACTGGTTAGTTCTTGCATTAACTCGTTAGTTTTTGAATAAACTCGTGAGTTCTCATGTATAAACTAGGCAGTTCATTCATAAACTAACTATTTCATGCATAAACTCATTAGTTCAAAATAAAACTTGTAGTTCGTGCATGAACTTATTAGTTCATGCATTAACCAACACATAACATAACAAGTTTATGGCTTATGCACAACTTTTGCATTAACTTGTTAGCTTGTGCAGCACAAATTAATGAGTGTATGCATTATTGTTGATTGGGCTATTTGATACAATTGGTTTGGGCCTCTTGTGAATTTATCTTTATACATTTATTTTATATTTATTAAAGATGTGTGTAAATAGTTGTAAAGTAATTTTTGTTTATTTTTTTATCAATTATCAAAGCCTAGTATATAAGCTCTGTTTTTTCTTTTACCTAATGTGCGTGACATATTTTTTTTATTGAATGCTACATTAGTTTTCTCTCTGCTACTGTGCTCTCGGATTCTCTGTTCTTCTCTTCTTCTTTGTTCTTTAAAATCCTTGTCAAAACAAGGATTTGTTGTTAATAAACAAAAAATCTAATATCATAGCTTGATATCTATCGAAAATTGAAGTTCTTTTCTGAACGAGTGTTCGAAATCAATTTATCCAGAATAGACGATCTCTTTGACCTAATTTATTTATCACAATTTCTTTAGATCTAGCATGGATCTGACCAGATCTGTTAAGATCTGAAGGTTTTATGGTGTTTAAATTATATTTTCTACAAAACCCCCAAACTTCTGTTCAAATTTTTTCAAGTTTTCAAATAAATATATTTGCCAAAAATCAAAATTCATCAAACTTGGGGTCAATCCCCATTCCCTTGTTTGATGGTAAGAATTTTGACTATTGGCTTGTTAAAATGTGAACCCTATTTATCTCACAAGATATATGAGAAATCATGGTCTCTAGATATGTAGACGCTCTGAATTTCTCTATTCTGGAGGGTAAGGAGTTAATACAAGAGAAAGAACTGAGGAAATTAAATGCGAAAGTACTACTTTTCATCCAATAGGGTGTAAGTAATGCTATATTTCCTCGATTACTTTGTTGTACTCAAGCCAAAGAGGCTTATGACCTCCTAATCAAAAAATATCAAGGAGATAAGAAGGCTCGAGGAGCTCTTCTGCACTCCCTGAGAAAATGCTTTGAGAATCTGAGCATTAAAAACTCAGATTCTCTTACTGAGTTTTCAACTCAGTTCTTGGACATAGTTAATCAACTTAAAACACATGGAGAAGATATCTCTGAAACTCATATGGTTGAAAAACTATTGATCTATATGCCTGACAAATTCGATGCCATTATAGCAGTGATATAGGAAACCAAAGATCTGTCGAAGTTAACCATTTAGCAAGTCCCGAGCTCACTGAAGTTATATGAAAGTCGACTGTTAAAGAGGGCAAAAGGCTCTGAAGAAATAGCAATGCAATCGAGATGGGAAAACAAGCCTACCAAAGAAGATATTCAACCTATAGAGATACGAAATAGAAGACCAAACCCAAGGTATGCCTCTAAATCCAAAAATAAAAATAAAACTAAAGCTTGTTCTTCTTCTACATTCTTAGTTGACTCATATAAGGACCCATATATCTCTTGCAACATATGCATGAGATCTAAGCACACTGCAACAGAGTGTTGGTTTCGTAAACAAAACCAATGCCTAAACTGTAAAAAGTTTAGGCATAACTCAAAGGATTGTCAAAGCAATCCTAAACAGAATATTGGCTTTGTAGAGCGAGTAGCCTCTGTAGATCATCTATTTTATGCAAATGAAACAAGTGAGCCTTCTTCACCAAACACTTAGTTTCTGGACAGTGGTTGCTCAAATCACATGTCCAGCAACAAAAAAATATTTGTGGATTTAATTCCAGTAGTAAATTTATAAGTGAAATTAGGCAATGGTGACTTTGTTGAGGCAAAAGCAAAAGGTAAAGTGGCAGTATCCACTTGCATTGTAGTTAAATTTATAAAGGATGTACTCCTGGTTCTAGCCTTGGACCAAAATTTACTAAGTGTTAGTCAATTAATTGAAAGAGGATATAGACTACTATTTAAAAATAATGCATATAAAATATTTGATCACGAAAGTGATAAGCCCTCATGGAGAGTAAAAATGTCCAGTGGAAGAATTTTTTCACCGACATTTGTTAAGAGAACATACAAGGCATTATTCATGAATGTTGAGTCTGAAGCCTCTCTCTGGCATAGGAGGTTTGGGCACTTAAACTATTTAAGTCGGAAAAATATTTTTCAAAAAAATCTGGTGAATGGAGTGCCCTCAAACCATGCCATCCTCAGTTTTGTCTGTGAGGAATGCTCACTAGGAAAATAGACTAGGAAAATTTTTCCTAAACACACTATCTGAAGAGCCACTGAACCACTGGAACTGATGCATGCTGATATTTGTGGACCCATGTCAGTCCAGTCATTAGGCAACAATAGTTATTTTCTATTGTTTGTCGATGATTGTATAAGACACATGTGGGTATTCTTTTTGAAGCACAAGTCTGAGGTACTTGTCTGCTTCAAGAAGCTATTATCCCTTATCGAAAGATAATCTAGACTAAGTATAAAAATACTTAGAATAGACAGAAGGGGTGAATTCCTTTCTCAAAAAATCACTAATTTTTGTGAATTAAAAGGGATAAACAAGCAATTGACCACTGCCTACTCACCACAAAAGAATGGAGTTGTGGAGAGGAAAAATAGGAATGTAATGAAGATGGTTAGGTCAATTCTGAATGAAAAGTGTTTACCTAGAGGTGTCAAACGGGCTGGACCGGGCCGGTCCTACCCGTTTTTTTAGGGCACGCCCGTGCTACCGTGCCGTGCTGTGCCTGGCTCGGCACGGTTTAAAAACAGCCGAGCCCGGCAAGGCCTGCCGTGCTGGGCCCGCCCTGGCCATATGGGCCAGGGCGGGCCCGATATGCAGAAATTTTTTTTTTAAATTTTAGATATTGTAATTCATAAGTGTATAGTATTAAATATAAATATTTTTAAAAATGTTAAAAATAAAAATTAATTAAAAAAACAAAGTTTAGAAATTTTTTTTTATCAAATTCAAATTAGTTTAACTTTTATTATAATTATTAATTATATATTAAAGTTATTAATTTTTAAAATAAAATTTAAATCATAAAAAAAATAAATCAATACATTATGTTAGTAAAAATAAAAATTTTAAAAAAATTAAACAACACAAATGAAACCGAAGGCCCGAACAAAATAAATATCAGTTTCAACACAACGTACAAACAAAGCGTACAAATACAATTAATAAAAAAACATCGAAAACAAAAAACAGCAGATCATCATCAATCATCAATCGGCATATCATGAGAATCATCAGCCGCAAGATCAAGATCAGTATTATATGGATCATCATCATTGGCAATCAACTCCTCCGCCATCGTTGTGGATGTGGATGCGACTGTAGTGTCTGTCCCAGTCCCAACTCCAGAACGATCATGGATGCTAAACCTCGATTCCTCCCAATCCTTCAAACAAGCCAAGGCCTCAACCATATCTGGACGTAATCTCAATCTCCTATCTGAAATCACGTTCACTGCAACAGAAAAAGCAGACTCCGATGCTGTGCTCGACACCGGAGGAGTCAGTAGGATGGCACGGGAAAGGTGGACTCATATGATTTCCACCACATTTTTAGTATCAGAATGTGATAGGATTGAGCAGTAATCGGTATCTAAGTACCGAGACAGCTCGCTCCTATGTGATGGTCCACCCATACGTTTCCCCCTCGCTAGCTGAATGGAAAAATTGTCATCTCCGAACAAGGTATCAATGTCCGTAATCACAATCTCACTACCACTACCACCATACCTAGTATCGTAGTATGTGAACAGGTCAATCAACTTCTCGTGAATGAACCCTTCAGGTGGCTCTTCCAGGTTCATGCACGAGGAAATCAAAGTCAGGGTGTTTTCTACCACTTCCACCTTAACCCTAGGGTCCATGCATGCAGCGAGGTAATAAAGAGATGGAACGGTAGACCAGTACTTCAAGTACTTGGTCTCCATCTCTGCAACCATATGGCTAAGCGTCAGGTCAGCTCGATACTTCCTAAATATGCTACGAATGTTACATATGCACCGGAGTGCAATGCAAGTCGTGGGCGTATAAATCGACGAACACATGTTCGTCGTGTCATAAAAAATCTTCAGTAATTTCATAAATGAAATTCCTGAAGCCCAGTCAGTGTCGTCAATAATAAGTTCGTCACTCTTACTATTGACGTAGTCGGATATCACGTGTTCGTATCCAACACATGATTCCAACATCAGGTACCTGTAATTCCAACGATGTCTCACATCCGATTGGAATTTCTTCTTCTTAATATTCCCAGACAAACAGAGACTACCAAACTTTTGTTGTCTGCGAGGAGTGCGAATATATTTTAGTGCATTGCGTATATTATCTAACGCGGGGGAACACACCTTCATACCCGCTTGAACAATCAGGTTAATCACGTGACACATGCATCTGAAATGAAAGATCTCACTTAATGGCATGTCTCTAATATTCCTAACAAACATTTTGATCGCTACTCCATTATTAGAAGCGTTATCGAATATGACACTAAAAATTTTATTTTGAATTTTATATTCCCTAACGATTTTCATCATACACTCAAAAATGGTCGGGCCATCATGAGGATGAAGAATCTCAGTGAATCCTAAAATTTTTTTTATTGATTGTCCAGTTAAAATCTGCATAGTGACTCGTGAGACATGAATAAGAAGAATCATCGTGACTTGTCCATATATCGGACGTCACGGATACCACTCCACTATATGCCATAAATTCCTTAATTATTTTTTGTTTTTCTAACTTATATATCTTTAGTATGTCATTCCTAGATGTGGACCTAGGAATCCTACAATAGGTAGGCTGAAAATAAGTCTGCATGATGCGCACTACCCTTGGATCTTCCGAAAATATGATCGGAAGACTCATCAATGTGATGAGCCTGGCCATGCCGTCCCTACCCAACTCGCTGGAGTATACGAAGAGAGTAAACTTTGAGACTGAACTCGATCCAGTCTCAAAAAATGTAGTGCCAAGTTGGGTTTGCCTAGGATCTAAGGGTCCATGTTTTTTTGGTACATAATTCGGCATGCCTCTTAAGGTGCCTAGTCCCAAATGAACTCTTACATGTTAATAGTCCCATACAATATTTGCACTGTGCCATTTCTTGTTCCTCACCCCTAACATTTTTTTGTGTTATCATTTTAAAATGAGTCCAAACTATAGAAGTCCTAGTTTTTTGTTTTTTAGAACTTTGGGTCGAGATGACTGGAGAAACCAAAGTTTTAGCAGCCTCAGACCCCTGTGTAATATTTTCATTTTCCAAATTTAAATACGTGTCAAGTGTATTTGTTATTTTTTATGATTTTTATTTTTTCCTAATTTTTTTCTAGAGAGAGAAACTATAGAGAGAGAGAGTAAAAAAAGCATAAAATAAATTACCCGGTAAAAGCAGTGAGGTCGGTCATGTGCACGGTGCACCACAGCAAGCTCTAATGTTCAAAACTCAAGTCGAGTTTCACGAAAATCCAAGCCGAAAGCAAAATCCCGAGGCCCGAGAGAGAGAAGCACGATTTATGTGAGAGAAAGAGAAAGATTTGAGATAATATATGTTTTTGAAAAACATAAGTGTTAAAGGGAGGGGGGTAGAATTTATAGTTTAAAGATATTAATTTTTTATAAAAAAAGATATTTTTTTATATTTTTTTGAATTTTTAATAATTATTTAGGCGGCAGAATCACGAGGACCGTTGGATTCTGCCCCCTAGCCGTTGGAGGCGAATCCAATGGATGAAAATTAATATTAACTACATATTTTTTTCCCATTGGGATTGGGTCGGGACCGCGGGTTGGGTCCAATCAGACCCGACCCGCGGTCTTTTATTCGGGAGGGGCCGAGTCATGCCCACGCGAGGCCGCATGAAACCCTCACGGGAAGAACTCGTGCCAGCGTGCCGTGCCATGGCCCGAGACGTGCCGGGTCAGGCACGGCACGACATGGCTAGTGCCTGACCCGGGCACAATTTTTTAACGTGCCGGGCCGGCCGCCCGGCCGGCCGCCCGGCCCGGTTGACACCTCTATGTTTACCTAAAATATATTGGGCAGAAGCAGTGAACACATCAGTATATCTGCTCAATAGGTACCACACCAAAGCATTGGATAATCTTACTCTAGTGCAATCCTAGATTGGTAGAAAACCCAGTGTTAAACACTTAAGTGTATTCGAGAGTATTTGCTACTCCCACATACTAAATGCATATAGAACTAAACTAGACTCAAAGAGTCTAAAGTGCATTCTAGTAGGATACAGTTTGCAATCCAATGGTTACAGACTATATTTACCAGAAACTAAGTCCTTTCTGGTGAGTAGAGATATATTAATTGATGAAAATAACAAATAGGGTGAAAACCTTGTTGAAAATAGCAAATGGGATGAAAACCTTGATGAAAACCAATCTGGAAATAAAAACAGCTATAATGGAAATGCTACAGCTAGCAATAAACAAAAATGCACTCCAAGGTATGATTTCTTCTCTTTTTCTGAATCTACTTCTGAATCTACTTCTGAATATGTTACTGAATGTATGTATGAATTTGCTTTTGAATATCATTCTAAATCTATTTCTAAATATGAATCTATGTCTGTGTTGTCTGAATCAAATAGAATAAATACATCTGTTAAACATAAAGACATATCAGACATATACCAGAGATGTAATTACACCTCATTTAAGTCACTCAACTATGAAAAGGCTTAAAACATCAATTCTAGATTAGAGCAATGCAAACATATATGTATGTCATTGAAAAGAATAACACTTGGACTCTGGTTGACCTGCCCTCAAATAAATGAAGTATAGGGGTAAAATGGATTTTTAGGATTAAGACTAAACTTGACTTAAATTAGCCTGTATATAAGGTTCGATTAGTGGCCAAAGAATACTCTCAAAAACCGGGAACATATTACCAAGAAATAATTGCTCCAGTAGCAAGGTTGGAAACAATAAGACTTTTAATAGCCTTAGCTAGACAGAAGGGTTGTAATTTATTCCAACTCGATATAAAGTCAGCCTTCTTGAATGGAAAACTCAATGAGGAAATATATGTAGAACAACCCCCTGGGTTTGTAAAACAAGGGAGAGAATACTATGTTTATAAATTAAATAAGACTTTATATGGGTTGAAACAAGCTCCTCGTGCTTGGTATCAACAAATTTATACTTATTTAATCAAAGATTCAAAAGAAGCAAGAGTGAGCCTACACTATACAATAAGAAAGTTAAGAAATCTAGAATTTTAATTATATCTATATATGTGGATAATATTATTTTCACAAGTGATAAAACTGAATTAATTAATGACTTTAGAAGAGAAATGGAGACCAAGTATGAAATGTCAGACCTAGGAAACTTAAAACAATTCTTAGGACTTGAAATATCACAAAACAAAAGTAGTGTGTTTATCTCTCAAACCTCATATATAAAGTCAATACTAATGAACTTTGGAATGAGAGATTGTAAGCCTGTCTCTACCTCTTTAAAGAAAAATCAAAAACTATTTTCTGCCCAAGGAATATTAGTAAATAGAAAAATATACAGAAACTTAATTGGAAGCTTACTGTATGCATCTGCAATAAGACTTGATATAGTATATTTTGTCAATTTACTATCGCATTTTATGTATGCACCAAATCACATACATCTAAGTGCTGCCAAAAGAATATTGAGATATTTCAAAGGAACCATTGACTTAGGTCTGAAATACACTAAAGACAATCATACTGAAATATCTGGTTACTATGACAGTGACTAGGGAGGATGTCCAAAGGATGAGAAAAAGTACCTCTGGATGCATATTTAGTCTGGGAACTGCACCTGTTTCTTGGCAATCAAAGAAACAATTCACAGTCACCTTGTCTACCACTAAAACTGAATATGTTTTAGCTTCAGTAGTTACTTCTCAAGCATTATGGTTAAGAAAGCTCTTGACTGATTTAGATAAACCATTAGACTACCCAACAAAAATTCAGTGTAATAATCAATCGATTATATCCATTGCAAGTGATGTGGTTATGCATAATCGAACTAAACATATATGCTTAAAAATATCACTTCATCATGGATACTATTGAAACTATTGAAGTTAAGTTGGTTTTTTGCAGGAATGAAGAGCAAGTTACTGACATATTTACCAAGCATCTGCCTAGAGAAAAGCTGACCTACTTCCGAGAAAAGCTTGGACTATTACCAACTACATCAAATGGGTGGGATTGTTGATTGTGCTATTCGATACAATTGGTTGGGCCTCTTGTGAATTTACCTTTATACTCTTACTGAATATTTATTAAAGTCATGTGTAAATAGCTGTAATGTAATTCCTTTTATTTTTTTAACAATTATCAGATCCAATATATAAACTCTGATTTTTCTTTTACCTAAGGTGCGAGACATATTTTTATTAAAATTGTTTGGTTTTCTCTCTCTGCGGCTCTATTGTATTCTCTCTTCTTCTCTTCTTCTCTTCATATGTTCATCTCTATTCTTTGAAATCCTTGTCAAAACAAGGATTTGTTGTTAATAAACAACAAACCTACTTACCAAAGCTCTAAGCACGATGCAACCATAAATAAATTGTGTTGTTTTTCGAACATGAAATGAATGCGGTTTAATTGAATTCAAACTAGGTACAACTCAACTTGTGTATTCTATTGAAGTTTTGTGTTAGATCATTCTCTCATTATGTTCTTGTTCTGAACATGAATACTTTTTTTTTCTTGGTCATATTTCTGCAAACAGTTCCACCATGTCTCAAAATTGGCATTCGACCATGATAAATCATTTCTACAAGAGATGTTTTCATTGAGACACTATGCATACACTAACGAATTTATGCACAAGTTTATGCATAAACTAATGAGTTTATGCATAAACTAAAGAGTTTATGCATAAGTTTATGCATATACTAACGAGATTATGCATGAACTAACGAGTTTATGCATAAGTTTATGCATGAACTAACGAGTTTATGCATAAGTTTATGCATGAAATAACAAGTTCATGCATAAAATCATAGGATGATTATGTTTTGGTACACTCACAATAGAATAATTGAACAAAAAAAATGAATTTTTAATATTTTTAAAAAAAGTTTCCAAACTTTTAACTAATTTATTTTTGGTGCACTCAAATAGATTAATCCTAAAATTTGTTTAACTAAATTCCTGAACTCTTAATTAATTAATAATTAATTATCTTTCCTCTCCACTCTCCTATAACTCGCCCCTCCCCTCTCCACTTAATTAATTGTTAATTAATTAATTTTCCTCGCCCATGTAACTCCATCGACGCCCATAACTTTATCGATGGAGCTCCACCAAGCTCCATGGATGATGGACCTCTTCAAGATTAGTTAGGCTCCTAGTTGGGGCTCGACAAGCTCATGGAGCTCCCGTTAAGCTCCACGAGTTTGTCGAACTACAAGAGCATGAATAGGAGCTCCACCAAAAGCTCGAATTGGAGCTCCACCAAGAGCTTGACCTAGAGTTCCACTAGGAGCTCAAGGAGCTCATCGAGCTCCTGTAGAGTTCAATGAGATTGTAAAGCTACATATATCTTTTGGAGATCAACGAAGAGCTCAAGCAGAATATTGACGAGCTCTTGTCGAACTCAATGAGATTATCGAGCTACATATATGGAGCTTGAACATGAGCTTCGTGGAGGTCGAACAAGAGCTTTGTGGAGCTCAACCATAAGACACATGAAGCTCGTCGAGCTTCTTGGGGCTCCTTGGAGCTCGCCCTTGAGCTCTAGAAGCTTGACCATCTCTCGTCGAGCTCCACGAGAACATTTAGCTGCATGGAGCTCAAACAAGAGCTCCGTGGAGCTCGACTAGAATATGCATGGAGCTTTTCAAGTTCAACGAAGCTCTTGGAGCTCGACAAAACTTGACCTGGAACTCAATAAGTTCTCATTGTACTCCACTAGATCATTAAGCTACATGAAGTTTGCCCTAGAGCTTCTTGGAGCTCAAATAGGAGCGCCATGAGCTAGACGAGTTCTCGAACATGAGCTTCGTGGAGGTCGAACAAGAGCTTTGTGGAGCTCAACCATAAGACACATGAAGCTCGTCGAGCTTCTTGGGGCTCCTTGGAGCTCGCCCTTGAGCTCTAGAAGCTCGACCATCTCTCGTCGAGCTCCACGAGAACATTTAGCTGCATGGAGCTCAAACAAGAGCTCCGTGGAGCTCGACTAGAATATGCATGGAGCTTTTCAAGTTCAACGGAGCTCCTGGAGCTCGACAAAACTTGACCTGGAACTCAACAAGCTCTCATTGTACTCCACTAGATCATTAAGCTACATGAAGTTTGACCTAGAGCTTCTTGGAGCTCAAATAGGAACGCCATGAGCTAGACGAGCTCTCGTCAAACATCATTAGCTCTTCAAGTGACATGGAGCTTGACAATAAGCCACGTGGAGCTTATGGAGATCCACTAGGAGCTCTAAAAGCTCGACAAGCTTTCATCGAGCTCCATGAGATCGTTGAGATACCTAGAGCCCGACTTGGAGCTCAACAATGAGTTCTAGGAGCTTTACTTGAGCTCCATGAGATTGTTAAGCTACATGGAGCTTGAAAAGGAGGTTCGTGGAGTTCCAAGGAGCTCAACTAAGAGCTCTAAGATCTTCTAGATCTCCACAGAGCTCAATGAGCTCCTAGAGCTCTTGGTTGAGCTCCATGTAGTCTGATGATCTTGTGGAGCTCAACGGGAGCTCGCCAAGCTTTTGGTGGAGCTCCATAGAGCTTGACTTGCTCAATGAAACTCTTAGTTGAGCTCCATGTAGCTCTTGTTCAAGCTCCAATGAGCTTGATGATCTCGTGGAGTTTGATGGGAGCTCGTTAAGCTCTTGCGGAGCTCCTGGTCGAGTTCCATGTACCTCGACGATCTCATGTAACATTAGTTTTCAAGTTGAAACTAGCAGATGAAGCATTTTCACAATCAAACAACTGATCTTGTTTCACATCAGCAAGGCACACATCAATTATTCTCAATAGTTTTTTCCTACATAAAAAGGTGACACTGAAGCTTAAGATTGAATCAATGAACATATACATACACTCTCAAGTTATTTAATGTGTGGAAGAACAAAACTTCCAGCTATCCGCTATGGCCTTAAGATAGTTTTTGATCTGGATAATTCTGTTTGTGCAGAAGCTATTTCTATATGGAACCAGACATCTGTATTGAGCCAGCTTTGTGCACAAACAGAGCAAACAATTAAAATGGACTTATCTTAGAGTTATATATATTATCTTTAGTCCTAGAACATTTACTACAATTAGTAATAGTCAATTCTAAAACATTCTTTCTTCAAAATTTTGGTTATTCATGGTTGTAGTATGTGGTTCAATTGCATCTTTTAACATACAACACCCACTCCAATTGTCCAATATTTTCTTTCTTGGAGATGGTGTTTGTGCATCTAAATATGCATTAAAGAGGGACTATTAGGTTGAAAAAAAATTGGTTTTGTTCGGGAGTATACATCAAAATCTTCTAGAATGCGACTGATTGCTTTGTAAAGGCTAATGGTTCTAGACTTCACTCCCTCCAAGTTGAGTTGCTGCAGTATCGCCTGGTTGATCTTCTCCATGGCAGCAACTTGCTGGAAGTTTTGCCACTGCTGCTTTGGCAAGCCAACTTCCATTGACAAAGTTTCTGTGCTTGCTATAAAATGAATGTAAATGTAATACATGTGTTGTTTACATTCAATTTTGTAAAGAATATAATTCATTGACGAAGGTGAAGTGAAGCACACAAGAAGCTTGCATGAACTCACCTGCTTGATTCTCGATTCCCACTTCGGTCCCGCAATGTAGTGCCCCAAAAGTCAGAATTATTTTATTGATATCATTTTGATATAATTTTGATCAAGGAAACACCGTAAAAAAACCATTTGTTTGTGAAGAAGCATTTAATCATCTAGTGCAGAAGCTTCGGAGATAATCTTAATTTGTTCTGTCGTGATTGAAGCTTGATGAGTCCTGTGGCCAAAAACCTAGTTGGTCGATACTGGTTCAGAAGAAATGAACTGAGAGAGTGAGACATAGAGAGAGAGAGAGAGACCTATATAAAATGAGAGCGAGGCAGCCAAGTAATTTGCTGACATTTTTGCTAAAACTATCCATGGCTACCATCCTGGCTCCCTATTCGCTGTAGGCATTCTCAAGCACTACGTTGTTGGTTGAACAAGGCATGGAATGAAAAAAAAACATAATAATAATTATTTTTTGTGGGAGACGAATATAATGGCACAATTGCTCTATTTGGGAGAGTGAGGTTGCTTACACATGAGAACTAAAACTTGGTTAGATTTTGAATCATCTCTCCCATTGTTTCTCCTCCTTCAATCTCGTTAGAATCTAACTCACTCATCTTCCCACCATATTGGCTGATTCACATTCTTTCTCCACCACCTGTCACGTACACAAATTTGACAACAAAATCTTGAAGGGACACATACAAGCTATATGAGTAATGAGGGAATCGAAAAACAAGCCTGCATGTTGAAACACAAATGGTGAATGAAGTATAAGCAATCAAATTCAAGCAAAATGAGTTCTTCTTATCCACTTTTGAATTTTCACTAGCTAAATTATGCAAAAGCTAAAAAAAGAAACAAAAAATAAATGGAGAGATCAACAACATTCACAACATTAAATATAAAAAAATAATTTAATAACAAAAAGATAATTCAAGTATGTTATGATCAAAATTAACTAGGATAATTACACTTACACAAATTGCAATCAAATAATCACATGTCAAATAATCACCAATATTACATTTTAAAAGAGTATCCTGCAACCAGCAGCTTGGGCCTTCCATAAGAATGAACAACATGATCGGGCTAGAGAGATGAAAAGCACTATCACACTGAGTAAAGAAATCTCATCGAGCCTGTTATGTTATAATCATATCACATCACTCTCATTAAAACACATTCCTAATATAATCAAGCAAAAATATAGTCATACAATACAATCAATCATAAAATCACACCAGCCCATATCAATTCATTGTGCATTTTTTCTCTACATTCTATGATCCTTAACCAAGCTTATATGAACTGATGGATATGTATAACTATGTTAAAATATCAACCTGCTACATGTTTAATGCAAGTGTAAATAAATTCAAACATTTTAATAATAATAAAGAGTGGATTCGCAAATGCACGAGGGAATTGAAAATATAACCTTCCATTGCTTATGACCAGTACTTGTAATGAGTTTTAGAGAGTGGATTTGCAATTTCCAACTCATGAGAGTTAATGTATTTCTTGCCGAGACAGCGCTAATTCGCAAATAAAGCAACAATCATAGAATAGAAAAATGTCACTAAATGAATTTTGACTAAAATCTATGTTGCATTTAAGAGATGATTTCTTAAACTACACATTGGCCTTTGAGCGACTCTGAATATTTGATCAATGTGTCCTGTAATCGGAAGATTTCAAAAACTCAAACCTAGCAAAACGAGATGATGCCAACAATTGAATAGACACAACAAATGATATACAAACCGATTATCAACTTTAAAAGCATTAAGATTCTTATTAACTTGACGATACACAAGTATTACATAGGCAATTGATTAGGTTTTTTTTAATAATGATAAAAATGTAGCAATTCAGAAACAAGTAATTCTTTAAAAAAAGTGTTCGTAGCTCATACTTGTTGGTGCACATTACTTGGTCCCAAGAACAACATAGTTTGATGCATTGGTCTTCTGAATTCATGAAATTTTGCACAAAATATTGCCAAAAGCATTCTTGTCCTCCTACATTTTTAGTCTTGATTTGAATTTAGCAACAAGTTCGTGCATAGTAAGGGGTTCGTTTTGCAGCAAAACACTAAGAAGGGACTCAATAAAAAAACTCAAAAAATAGTTTCACTCATATCAATTTATCCACTCTAGCATTCAAATTGTCTAAAGATGTTTCATTGTGAAAAGTTTGTAGTGGATAAAGCAAGTGAGAATTGATATCATTGGAAAGATCTTGTTGAATGAGGGGATTAATAATTGAAGGGGGATATGATTTGATGATATTAAAACAAAGTAGGATTAATAATCTTATTTCAGATTTAAAAATCTTATGAATTAGCATGGAATATTCTTAGACATAAAGATTTAAAACACTTATTTTACACATATATCAGAAAATCTTTATAAATGAGAGATTTCTTAAGAGTTTATAGTAATTTATAAGTAGCTACCAATTATAATTGATATATTTTAAAATCCAATTTTCAAATTCTTGTGGAATTCAAATAATGGATAATTATGTTCTTCCATTTGGTCTTCAGCTTCATGACTTATTCAAATGTTAAATTAGATAAACTTTTCTATCTAATAAGATATCACATCTTTATGTGATGACAAAAATTTGTCCAAACTCTAAGAATAATAAGTCTCGAATTCAAGATTTATCATGCACGATCACTTCAATCTTATGAGGTAAGACTATCAAGATAATATATTAGTATAATTTATTTTCTTATCTAGCCTTCATATTTTATGTGCTTCCAAATATTAGGATATGATAAGATAGATATGAAGATCACATTCACACCTATATACATAAGACTCTTGCTTTAACAAGATATATAAACAAAGATAAATATCCCAACAAATTTACCCAATAACTTTGTAGAGACTGTGTTTGAAGAGACTATGTAATACACAAATTTTTCAAATGATCAATCATCTTAATATATTATTCTCTCATAAACAAATTTAATTTCAAAGTTATTATGAAAACCAATATTAGTATTTAAACGGTCTCATGATCAATGCTTACGAGACAACCTCTTTGAGGATATGATGTTATACTCAAAATTATATGAATTAGCAAAATAATAACTCAAAAAATAATAAAATATGTATAATGAGTATATAAAATCTCAACTTGGATTGTGTCTACTCACATGTTGACAGCTCATATATAAAGTATGAAAACACATAAACACAAATAAAATGCAACATCCTCAAATTGATAAACAAATATTTATGATATCAATTTTTTAAAAAAATAAATTGAAATTTATTCAAGACTTTCGTGAAGATATTCACTTGTTAAATTATTATATAAACATAAAATATACACATAATATCATTTTAAATCTTTTTTTTTTGGAAAAAAAAATAATTCATTTTCTATATATTTTATTTGCTAGTGAAATATCAAAATAAATATTATATATCATAATCATGAAAATTTCTTAATAATATTATTTATCATTATACACCTGAGATTAATCACCTAAGAAATTCTTAATAAAATTATTTATCAAAATAAATAACAAAATATAATATCCACTACAAATTGATGAATAAATACTCATGATATCAAATTTTTAAAAAATTGTTAATATTTATTCAATACCTTCATGAAAATATTCACTAGTTAATTTATTATATAAACATAAATTATACACATAATATAATCTTAAATATTATTATTTTTGAAAAAAAAAATAATTCATCTTAAATACTTTATTTGTTCTTGAAACATCAAAATTAATATTATATATCATTATCTAATTATTATAATAAAAAATAAAAAGAGAAACAAAATAATATTCAATCTCTTCAAATAAATAATTAATTTAAAATATCTCACTTATGATCATTATCATCAGATTTAATTATGTATCTATATCAAATCGCAAAATAATTATTTATTTATTATTTTTCAAATATATAAAATCCCAACTTAAATATGAATGCTCGAATAATTGTAAAAGTATTGATCCCTAAAAGAAATCTAGGGCCTAAAATTTTCATCTCATCATTCAGTATATGATAAGTTGCATCTATTTGAATCTATAATAAAAAATCTAAATAATTATTAATAATGCTTATTATAATAATTATATCTGATATTATAATAATCAGATAATTAATCTTACATGTGATTTTCTAATATGTGAGAGTTAGCTAAATAAATCATATCAAACATAAATCTAATATTTTAGTCAATCAAAATATCCATTACAATATAAGTCAAAGGATCAACTCAAAGTACATATATCAACTGCATATCTTATCTATGACAATATAATCATCTCTCATTAAGTATATAAATTTTATCCCATGAAAATATCTAATTTATTCAAGGTCCTTCATATAAAACTACAACTAAAAACACTCATTAAGCTGAGTGATTCACATATCATCTTCTTTAACAACAAGAATATTATGCACATATACAATTAATAAAATCAACTAACTAAAAATTCACATATCAAGCACTCCATGACTATTAAAGTTATACAATATCTTCTATAATATACAAGTAATATTCAAAATTTAGATAGTTACTCAATATGTATGCATATATATCCTTTTTATTATTACCATGAATAAATATAATCATGTATAGCTCATGTATCAATCATCTATTAGATGATGCCATCTCTATACTAATATCATTTTGACAATTGGAAAGAAATATCTTGAAAATTCTCAATAAATATTAAAATGAACTCTCACAATAAGAGTCACCTTAAAATAATCTACATTCTTATCTGAATAAATTATTACAATAAAAAAATCACAAACAACCAATAACAACCAATCATGTGTGTCAATGTACTAATTCCTAGATCTAATTGATGTTGATATTTTTCTCTTCTAGCATAGTTTAATAATATCTAAGATAATATAATACTTCATAAAAAAATTGAGTATCATTGTATTAATAGAAGAAATAATAAAAGAGATTAAAGAAATAAAAAAACATAAGAATAATAATACATATGAATTAGAGTATTATGGAAAACAACATTTCAATTTCTTCCAAAAAATAATCAAAAGATCAAAATCAAAAAAATCAACTATAAAATTATCTAGCTTCTCAAGAGACTCTCTACTTTAAATAGGTTGTTTAAATTATTTTTTTCCTAATATAAACTTTTTATTCCTATATAATCAACTCTTTTCAAGAGAGTTATCAGATCATATGGATTTGAAATAAATCATTATAAGCAAGAAATGCCTTCATTTGTGCCTACACCTATCTCAATTATCATAAGAAATTCCTTTTAAAATTATGGTTTGATCAAAAATTTTATAAGAACAATTATAAATGTTCAAAAAAATAAACATTTAAAATAGATAAAAAATTTTGAGATAACACATTAATTTATATTTTCTTATAACTTTATTTAACAAGATTATGACATGAAATTATGTGTTGCTTTCTCTATAATGTGTTTCTTTTTTATTTGATAATGCAATATGATTTTAAAAGAGACCCAATATTATATGCCACATATGACTATTCTTCATTGATGTCAAATGTCAAAGCCCAAATATTAATTATAAAGAGCCACATTTTTTAACTAACAAAAACTTACATCCATAATTAAGTTAATATATAAAAATTTTATACCAATTTTAAACATTGTCAAGGCCCACATCATGATCATTATACCTAATTCCCCTTCCCAATGAAAAAACGGATGGCCCTACCAAAAAATGAAAAGAAACCCCAAAAAACTTGACATTGTCATCCCTTGATTGTTAACCTAACCATCATAGTCGACATAATAGTTGAAAATCATGAAGCAAAATGGCTTAAAATTTTGTTGCTTTGGTTTCGCTATGACATGTTAGTCTCAAGTTCATAAGTAGAGAGAATAAGACATTGATTATACATCATCATCATACTAGCTGTATGGAAAGAATCCATGGGATCTCACAACTGATTGCTAATTGTGACAATATAAAACATACTAGCAAGCTCATGTCAATCAAATGTCAAAGATAAGAAAGGAGATGTGTATCAGCTTTCTATCAAGAAGTGCTCACTAAAATATATATTTTTTATTTTATCATTTGTGGTTAACAGAAAAAATGACCTTAAAAAAATTTAGCTGATTTATCAATCAAGAGAACACACCAAAAGACTAATTTCTTCCAAAATAACTCTTTCACAACAATAATTAATAAAAATCACACTAGTGATGTGGAAAATTGGAGAAATCAATCACAAAAATATCCAATTTGAATGAAATCAATCTTTGGTGATGACAGTACAAACATTCATATGAATGTTTGGGTGAAATGAAAAATTAAATGCCTTTAAAATCCTATTTCAATGGAGGCAGTAATGATAAGAAACAATAGTGGTGGTTGCTAGTGCGACGGAAATAGTATGGTCAGATTCAGATATAACTATGATACAAGTTAAATTTGAAGTAAAACAAAAGGAACATTTTATTTATCATTAAATCAACATGGGTAGACATGTAGTATA
The DNA here is from genome assembly GCA_029783825.1 of Sapria himalayana. Classification (NCBI taxonomy): domain Eukaryota; kingdom Viridiplantae; phylum Streptophyta; class Magnoliopsida; order Malpighiales; family Rafflesiaceae; genus Sapria; species Sapria himalayana. The sequence goes on along the minus strand of JAREIK010000654.1, from coordinate 404,424 downwards.
TAAAGAATCAAAAATAATAATCACCTTTTCGATCCTAGAAGCACTCTTAAACTAGATGACATGAGATAAATTATGAAAAGTATACACATATGCATCAACAAAATAAATAAAATAGAATTAGAAAATCATAGCTAATGTTATTCCTTGCCAACATAAGAAGAAAAAGAAGTAATGGAAAAAATGATGATTGTTTTGTTAATGTTCCTTGCATATGCTGTTTGACAAAAATTAGAGTGGTTTCTATTACAAAGCTCATGCGCACTTAATCAATTTAGTAAGATTGTATTTTTATTTTTGTTAGAAATCTAAGTTTTCATTTGACAGAAAATGACAAACATAAATTTATTATTTCTGAGCGGTAGGAAAATGGAAAGTAATTTTATTTGTGTAGTTAGCATAGAATACCTATCAAACTCCCAATGACCATATCATTGGGATAAAATAAATTAGACTGTTGGAGTTAGGCAAATAATAGAGGCCAAGATAAAAGTATTTCTTTAAAAGTTGGAAGTTCAAGAGGGGAAGAAAAAATGAATGGGAGAAATCATTTTGAAACTATATAAAATGATGAATTTTGAACTTGTTTATCAAGTGAAGGAGGCTAATTGTTTGCAAAGTAAAATATATGTGGTTTGACCCAATACTAATATCCCAACATAGCTCATACTACCAATATTAAATACTAATGGGCAACAAAATATGAGATAGGTCCCAAAAAAGTTTTGGAACAATTCTATGGGATATAATATTATAGGAGGAACAAGCTCATATTACCAATATTCAAAGGGTGGATATAAGTCTTTCATCAATGAGAAATTGATAGAATTACTACATTAGATAAAAAAAAAGGAATAATTATCAAGAGGACCATATGGAGAGGCTTGAATGCAATAATGAGGAGCATAAAGAATCATTTAGACAATTAGTACAATCGTTGAATGGGAAGAGTGTCAATGAACTACCAAGTGATAGTGAGATAAATCCAAAGAAGTGCTTGTTAATTATACTTAGAAGCAACAAATAGAATGAGGGCCAATAAAGGGAAAAAGATAAAACAAAGAGAGATAGAACTGACAGTGCTGTAACTTTTTCAAAAGTTATAGCTCCCACCATGGAATTTCAAAATGTATGGCCCCCAACACCATGATATTTTGCAAAGCCATGGCACCAAGGAATAGAATGCCTAGCTCAACCCTCAAGTGGTGGTAGAAGAATGAATAATAGAGGAGTAGTTGGAGATTACTCAAAGCACTAGAAAAATGAATATGACATAGAATCATGCTAAAGGTAATTTTTTTCTAAACCTTTTTGTAATGTATTAGACAGAAAAAATTAGATGAACAGTTTGACAAGTTTCTCAATATTTTCCATAGGTTAGAAGTAAATATCTCATTTGCCAAAGTTTTATCTCAGATACTGAATTATGTAAAATTTATGAAAGATATAATAAATTGTAAGAGAAAGTTAGAGGCATATAAAATTATGAATATGATAAAGAAATGTAATGTAATTATTCAAAGAAAACTTCGAAAAAGTTGAAGGATTTGGGAAGTTTTATGATACCATGTATTATTTTGGGAGCACACATTCCAAAAGGCACTATTAGATTTGAGATCAAGTATCAACTTGAAGCCATTGTCAATAGCACAAAGACTAAACCTCGGTGAGATCACTCTAACCTATCTCATTGCAAATGGACAATCTATCAACAAAGTACCCAATGGGTATTATTGAAGATGTGTTGGTTAAAGTTGGTATATTTATTTTTTCTTAAGGATTTTGTGATGTTGAAAATAGTGGAAGACAAACACAACTCTATTGATTTTTTGATGGCCAATTTTAGCTACTAGATAATTTTTCATTGATGTCAAGAATACAAAGTTCATGTTTCACATAGAGAAAGAGCAAGTGACATTCAATCTTTACAAAGGTATACATAATTCAGATGATGATGAGAAAAATTATTGAAGGATAAATAACCTCCACATTTCAAGACAACAAAATATGGACTTTAGGTGAAAATATTTTGTAGAAAATTACTAGCTCAATAAAGATGAGGAAGATAACATAGAAGATGAAAATATGTAACTATGAAAGTGAAGCTAAGACTAAGAATAATAATTGCTAGGAAGTTATGTCATTCTTCAAAGTTGTGACTACATAAGTGTCCAAAGAAGAGTACTCCAGATAGCTAGAATAAGAAAACAAAATGCCAAATTTTTCATTAGAATTACATTAAGAAAATGATGTAGAGAATTGGGTGAATATTTTGGTAGTTGAAATAGAGGAAAAACTTCACCTTGGTGGCTAATGAAAAGATATAGGAAAACACACTTTTAACAACAATTCTGGAGGATCTAAAAGAAGGAAAAAAAAATAGAGGTAGGAACAAAAGTCACAAGTTTTTCTAGTGTCTTGACTTTGAAGATATAGAAGCTAAAAAAAGAAGCCCCTGCAAATCCCAACACTTCGACATTAAAGTTCCAAGAAGAAAAAGTTCAAAGTATAACCTAACAAAAGGCCATGGAAATCCTTAAAGTCATGACATAGAGAGAAGATGAAACCATGACTATCCAAAATTCCATAACATTTTGGGAAAGAAAAATAAAAGAGAGAACCACCAAAAAAGTATAGAATGTGATCCAAAGCTGAAAAAAAATGGAAAGAAAAGAGGAAATGAGAGGTCATACAATGAGGCTAGCCTAGATATTTGGGGTCACTGATATAGGTAACAACTAATTGATAGTCTAGCTATGAATGTTAAACATTGCACTACTTGGGAAGTAACCCAAAAAAATTTTTTTTGTATGTGTGATGAAATAAATATACTCCAATCATATCATTTTTCAGAATTTTTGAAGCAACAAATTTAGTCATTGAACTCAAATCTTTCGTAACTCATTTACATATCCACAAAAAGAAGTAATCCCACTATCTAGACATACTATCACACTCAAACTTAGTCATACTGAATACTTATGTAGGATGGTTGGAAAGATAATATCTTTTATAGAAAGAAAGTAATTACTCAAGGAAGAGTAATCATTTTAGTGTGAGAGTTTGTTTGATATATAAAATACCAAATGATACTAGTTATTTTGATGATAATGCAAGATGTTTTTCTATGAAAATGATTTTAAATAGAACTATTTCACTAAATTATAGTTTTGATGGACTATGATGAATAATTATGAAATTAAGTGGTTTTCATGTGAAATATGAAACTTGGTGGATTTATTGAGAAGGATGAGAGTGAAAAGTCATGTAAATCCATAGTATTTCTTGTGTCATAGATTTGTTATATCTCATTGAGCTTATAAGTTAAGTTTGGCATTCATTCTTGGCCAAAACTATTCACAAATAGTCATGATAATTTTCATATGAATGTCTTAACTATCTCGTTGACATAATAATTTCACTATACAATATTATCTTTATGGTTGTGTAATTGTTCTAGAATTTCAATCATAATATCTTGTAAATTTTTTATGGTTGTAAAATTAATTTTATGTTGCAACAACTAAGTACCCTACTAATGCTATAATATATAGTATGCTCCAATACTATGACTTTCTTATTACAGTCACCAAGAATAAGGTAAAAATTATAGTGCTTCTCCAACACTATGCCTTTTAGCTATATAAAGTTTCTGAGAGTATTTACTTGAACCAATGTCATTTAGAGGGTCATAACATTTTGCTCTTTAGAAATGACCAAAGCCACAGCTCATTCCTAGTGCGATGACTTTACATTATAGAGATAAAATACACAATCCATGACCATTCCTAATGTCATGAAAATTTAATGTAAGAGAGAGATCAAAGCCATAGCTCATTTATAGTACTATGATATAGAGATACGTAAAAAAATGAAAGAAGTTATGGAAAACCCTAGTGTAATCACTCTGGAGATCCAAAAAAAAATAAATCTTACAATGTAGCCCAACAAAAAGCCATGACAAACCTTAAAGTCATGGCTTCTCATGAGGATTAAGTTGTGGTGATCCAAAAAGCCATAGCATTGCATCTTGGGAAAGATAAAAAAAGAAAGAAGCCCCAAGACAACACAAAATATGATTCAACATTGAAAGAAAGTTTAGGAAAAAAAGCGACAGTGAGAGATTAAATAATGAAGCTAGCCTAGATAGTTGAAATTACTAATGGAAGTAACAACTCATTGATGATCTTGCTATGGATGAAAAACATAATGCTACTTGGGAGGTAACCCATTGATTTTTTTTTCTAGTTGAATTGATGAAATAAATGTACTTACTCATCTATATCATTAGGCATAATTTTTGCACTCACAAATTTAGTCACGTAACTCATACCCTACTACCATTTATTTACATATCCATAAAAAAGAAGTAACCACTACAAGAAAGAAGCCAATTAGAAATAAAAATTAGAGACGGACAATTCCATTTCTAAAATTAGGAATGTGATTGAAATGGATTAGAAATATAAATAAAACTTTTTTGAAAAAATTAGAAATGGAAAAAAAATTTTATCACTTTTAAAAGGCATGGATTAATAGATAATATATGGAAATAGAATTAGAAACAAAAATAGAGACAAAAAATAAAATAGTTTAGCCTTTCATTGCTAATATGACACTTGGTCATGGGTGGAGTGGCATTTAGCGATAGAAATTTCCAGGTAATGAATATTATAAGTTATATAAATATTGTGATGGAAATTATTTCTATTTCAATTCATTTTGAAATGGAATCATGATCTATATCTAAATTTGGTGACGGAAATGAATACCATCGCTAAATATGAAACGTCTTGAGAGTTCATCACTTTTGAACTTTAAAAATTTTGGCAATGGAATATATTTCCATTGCTGAATTAGAAACAGAAATTCATTCCATCACTAAATTACTTTTAAATAATTATTTGAAAAACACTTCATCCCTTTGAAAAAAAGTTAAGGTTAGGCATAATTTTTTTTGATTCGATGTTTCTCCATTTTGTATTTGAGATTGCTTTCCTCTATTTGTGTTTGTCTCCCGACTCATCTATGATTGAGGTATGCAATTTAATATTTTCATTTTTTCCATATATATTTTTATTAAGGTATGCAATTTTTGTGTGTTTTGTTATTACATATAGTTTTTATTTTCATATTTAACATCCTCAAGGATTCGTTCTCCTTATTTTCTTGATTTTTTATCATGCTAATTAATAAAATTTATATTTTTCATTTTTTGCACATACTAGGATTTGTTCACTTTTTAGGTTATTTAATTGAGGTATGCAATTTTTATGTATTTTGTTGTTACTTGTAGTTTTTATCAAGCTAATTAATGTTGACTTAGTATGCCTACTAGGATTTATTCACTTTTTAGGTTACCTGATGAGTTATTTAATTGAATTTATAAATATTAAAATTTAGAATGTTGAAATGTAATCACAATGAATAACTATAAAAATTGAGAGAGTAGGTTTAATAAGTTTTGAAGGTATGCATTTTGTATGTTAAAATTGAAGGTATGCATTTTTTATGTTAAATTTGAAGGTATGCATTTTGTATGTTAAAATTGAAAATATGCAACTTTAATAATATCAGAATCTAAGTTTATGGATGAAACAAAAATAAGATGTCTATGTAATGACCATAAATATTAGAATCAAAGTTTTCAAGATATGGACACGGAACAATTTCATCTTGCAAAAAATAGATTTGTTAGAGATTATTATGTTTGGTATAAAGATGAGGAAATAGTTGTGCTACAAACAAAAAATTTTATGTACAAAGAATTGTTGATTCAAATGTTGCAAATGAATATGTCAAACCTAATGATGCATGTGAAACAATATTGAAGAATATTATTGGTCTTTCCTTCAATCTAGATGTCGCTGACAAAATCCCATAATATCAACAAAATAATTTTATGAATTGCTAAAAGTATCAATTGAAAAGGTTTGGCCAGGTAATTCATATGACAACTCAAAGTTATCTATGATGGATAGAATCTTAAATTTTAAGGCAAGATACCATTTTTTCAGTAAGGTAATTTTATGAAATATGCAAGTTATTATTTAAATTATTACCAAAGAATAACATCATGACAAATAGTTTTTACAACATAAAGAAATTAATGCAAAGTTTAGATTTGCCTATAGAAAAAATACATTACTATATTAATGGTTTTATTAAATATTGAAACATAGATAATGAAGTAATTACTTGTAATTTCTGTAATTATCTAAGTATAAAAGAAACACTAAATGTAAAAGGCAAAACATAAAAATTGCTCATAAGAAGATGTATTATTACTCATTGACTGCTTATTTTTAAAAATTATTTGCATTTAAAGCAACTACTAATGATATGAGTTGGTACAAATACATATAATTAAAGAAGGCATGATGCGGCATTGATCAGATTCGATTTCTTGGAAATATATTGATGATTGTCATCGATCTTTTGTAGATGAAAGTTGAAATATTAGATTAGAGATATGCATAGATGGATTTTAACCATTTGGATAAACAAAGTAACAATACTCTTCATGGCTATTAATTGTTACACCATATAATTTATTGCAATAGATATGCATGAACGATGAGTATATATTTTTGTGTGTTGTCATACATGGTCCGAGAAACCCAAAAGAAAAGATGGATGTTTTTCTCTAGCCCCTGATTGTGGAGTTAAAAAATTTTGGGACCATGTTGTGGAAACATATGATATATCTAGAAAGTAGAACTTTCAAATGTGTGCAATAATTATGTGGACTCTAAGTGATTTTCTTTGAGAAAAAGAGGAAAGACTTCTTATTTTGATACATATTTTAAGTTCTTACATATGAAATATCTATTTCGGATGAATATTTACATATTTAAGAAAGGCTACATAGTTGGAAAAGGTACACCACCTTTGAGGTTAGATGCCAAAATATTAGATATAATTGAAAGATATGGGTTCAAAAACATTATAGATGTTGATGCAGGTTGCATTAATATATAAATTTCAAAGAATTATTACTTCGATTGGAAGAAATGAAATATCTTTTAGATTTGCCTTATTGGAAAACCAACCTAATTAGGCATAACATAGATATGATACACATTGAGAAAAATATTTTTGATAATATTTTTAATACTATCATGGATGTTGAAGGAAAAACAAAAAATAATATCAAAGTAAGAGAGAATTTGTAAGAGTTATATTCATGCCCAAAGTTTTAAAGGGATGAATCAACGAATAAATTCCTTAAGGCATATTATAGTCATGACAAGGATTTAAAGGAAGATTTGTATAAATGACTGTTAAAGCTCAAGTTCCCTGGCGGATTTGTATCTAGCATGGAAAGATATATTCATATGAAGAAGCATTAGTTATTTGAGATGAAAATTCATGACTGTTATTTTTTTTTTTGTAGAGGCTAATACAAATAGCATTCTATGAATTATTTCAAGAAAATATTTGGGAGTCATTGATAGAAATAAGCATTTTTTTTTAAATCTCACTTTTAATGTCATAAAAAAGGAAGAAATATAGCAATTATAAAATGACATACTCATAATTATATGAAGACTTGAGCATATTTGTCCTCCTAGCTTCTTCAACTCCATGGAACATCTTCTAGTCTACTTGTCTTATGAATCCATCATTATAAACTCTATGCAATATAGATGGATGAATCTATTTGATAGGTTATATAATTTTTATTTGTTAATCTAAAAATTTAAATGTATCCAATGAATACATTTTATTCTAATGAAGATTTTTTATATATCTTAAAAAATTGAAAAATAATGTTCGAAATAAAGTCAAAATTGAAGGATTGATATGCAATGCCTACTAAGTTGAAGATGCTTCAACTTTTTGTGCGCACTACTTTCGGCAATAGTTATATAATTTGCATAACAAAATATCACCAAAAAATGATTATGGTATGGAGGATGGATTAGAAGAAAATATACTTTCCATTTTTACACATGCAGGTTGATTGTATGGTAGAACAAAATTAAGATATTTTTTGGATAACAAAGAGTATCATGCTACACACACATATATCTTGTTGAACTACGAGGAAGTTACACCTTATGAGTAAGATTTATAATCATTTTAGATTGTCATTTCTTTGTTATGGTATGTGATAAACCTTTTTTATTATTTAAAATACCTTCAATATTGTTTTTGAAAAATTCATGTTAAGGAATTAAGGTAAAAAGAAACAAATATTGATGATGTTTATATTGATGTAAATCTTGGCAAAGATTTCATATTTTGGTTTGAAAAATATGTCAGTACATAACTTATCATTACTGCTTCTAAAAATTAAAATGCAATATCATATAAGTATGATTTTATTTTATTTCATTTCATATGCACAATTACCATTAACAAATATATGTAATAGATAAATACAGGATCTTGCAAAAAGGTCTTTACAAAGTTTACTAACATATCTCATATATTATGTAAATAAATACAACTTTTATAGTTTGAAATATGATTCAAATATAACTGCAATAAATAGTAGTATATGTATCAAGGGGTCTAACTCTACTGTATCTAATATTGATTTTCATGGTCGACTAATTTAAATTCTATATGTGGAGTATCATGTTTTACCAATTAAATGGAAAATTCGATTTAAGTATGAATGATTTGATCTAATTTCAAATTTGAGCACTAGAATTTATCATCAATACAACCCTGTGAATGTGTACCATAAAAAATATTATCAAAAGTATGAGTCATTCATTCTTGTAGTATAAATAGATAAGTGTGCTATACCACTTATCCAACCATAAGAAGAAATCCTTGTGACTAGTTGACTATATGTAAAATAAAACCTAGAGCAACTATGGAAGTTGTTGAAAAAAATATTATTATCACCCATCACGTGTACCTATATTTCAATAGAATAATGTTGAACTTCATTCTATCAATTGTGTGATAGATGATGGGCTTTAAATATTATTTGGTGAAAATGGAAACTATTTGAATATTGATGATGGTCATGTTGAAGAAGATAATGAATAAGAATTATTTGCACAATCAGATGTTGATGAATATGTAGATGGAGATAATTTTTCAGAAATTTCTGATGTTAAGTAGCCATTTATTAACTTCCATATTATGTTGTCTTACTTATTTTGTAACTATTACAATTAGAGTATTAAATGAAAAAAAATTTGCATCTGTGAATATCAGTGTGTTTATCATTATGTTTTGTTATAATGATGAATTCATGACATATTTTTATTGTCTTTGCATTTTTAGATATTTATATAATTTAAATTAGGTATGAGAGGTAATAATTCAAGTGGCCAAGGATCTTAATCTATGGTGAGGGGTATAGAAATGCAACTAACAATGCATAGAGAAGGAATCCACTATTTATTCAATGATGACAACACTATAAATGACTCTATGCATTCTCATATACATATAGAGGATATGTTGGCATCACCTCATCATGAGACACATATATTGATTACCACTGATATTCTATCTGTCTCATTTTTCACCAGAAGTTATTGTTAGCTCCATCCCACCAATCTTAGGAGGCCCATGTGTTGGAACTATAGCATCAACAATGGATGGATATTCACAATCCATTATGTGTATGCCAAGTTATGAGAAAATCTTTATTCAGCCCACAATTGATAATACAATATGTAGCTTTCAGAAATTTACAACATGCATGCATTATTATTTTTTATTATTTTCATTTGTAAGAAATTTAATTAATAATTATGAATAAAAATATAAGTAAATGATTTAAGGTTAAAATATGGTAATGTTGATTAATAACAAACTATGATGCTGCTAATTATCGAACATTATCATTAAAAATTAAAATAATATTTGTATTATGAAGTTTTAAATAAGAAATAAAAATGGATAAAATATAAACTTAGTAACAGAAATATGAGTGTATTTTGTTTATATGTATATGTACGTGTTGATGTTAAATTACTTACAAGTTTATTTTTTCTACTTTTTATACAATCATGAAGATATTTAAGAAGGAATTAGTTGTTAATGGTATAAAGTGGAGCAAAGTGCCTCTAAATATAAAAGAATTTTATTGAAAAGAATTTGAAGTACAATTTTATTGCATTTACTAGTTTTTCAATTTGGTTTAATATGAAATACTAAGAAAATAAATGCATTACAATGTACTATTGTTTTATTTGTTTTTTGTAGAAAAAATATAAATGTAATAATGCTTTGCTGGTCTTAATGAATGATACATGGAAACATGTGGCTAGTATCAAATATAATGACAAGCTTGGAAAATTAAAAAAAAAGTATAGTAAAGATGCAAAACCAAATAGTATTCCCCTTAATGTTTGGATCATGTGGCGAAAATACTAAAATAGTGAGGAGTTCAAGGCCTTGTCCTAGATGGCATACACAATCATCGATCAGAGAAAATAGATGGATGATCAAGACCATTGAAACATATTGGAGGTTCAAAGGCGAGCTACAAATATTCAATATATTTGGTAAAATTATTTTTCCTAATTTATTATGATTTGAACTTTGTAAATACAAATGATAATAAATGTATGAAAATGTATCTTGTACCTCATTAGTAACTATTATTTATTTTTAGGAGGCTGAGTTGGGATGTCCACCAATACTATTTGAGGTGTTCAAGCAAATACACAAGAAGGATGAATCATTTGTGGACAAGTGATTAAATAATATTAATATGAGTTTCTCATTTTATACTTGTAGTGTCATATGTAAATTATAATTAATAAAAGTAAACATTGTAAAAAAATTTAATTTTTGGAATTTAGAGAAATTAATATGAAAATTCCAGTATTTTTTTTGTTATAACTTATGAGTGATTATGTATGGACTCATTAAATGTAATGACTAACTTCAATTTTATATTAATTTTTAGTAAGGTGGTGATAATGTAAAGTGATGATATTGATTTTTTATATTAACTTGTATTTTAACAATTGTATGAAAGTTGTGGGGAATATGTTTTTCATTGGTTTATAATTGATAGATCCTTCTACAGAAGTGCTAGATATTGATATTGCTACCTTTATGTTGTCATAGAGGAATCAAAAAAAATGGCGAGTGCATAGTCTTGGTATCAATGAATCTATATTTTATCTATGTTCTGTTTAGAGTTATTTATCATCATCTTCCAGTTATAATAATTTATTTGATGAGAGGTTACCCTAGGAGATGTTGAAATTTCTGGATACTTTGCAAAGAAAAAATGAAGAGATGTAACAAAAGAATGAAGAGATGCAAAAGCAACTTAGAGAAATGAAAAAAAAAGGAATAGAGAGTGAAAAGAGATGAGATGTTTCATTTATTTTTGTTCATTCTAAATAAGATTCATCTAGATGTTTGAAGGATAATACTCATCTCGATAAGGACTGGTTGTTATTTGTGGCATTGTGTTATTACTTTTTTGCAACCAAAATTATTGTGGTGAACTTATTTTTTTTGTGTTATTATTTTTTGAAGTTATGAAGGTGTACAGTAATTGATGGACTAATATATTTATTATTTGATGTGTTACTATATAGTAGATATTATGTGAATGTCATTGGATGAATAATATGTGCATGTATTTTTATAGTATTGTAGGATATATAGTTTTTGTATGTATATGTATTTTGTATTTAACACACATAACCTACAACAAATTGGATATGTTCCTATTACAGAAAATAGAAATGAAAATTTGTGTTTCAAAATCCATTTCTAATTCAGAAATGAATCTTGCATTTCTATTCAATTTTATCACTAATTTAATATCAAATATAAATAAAATCTGAGATCTCATTTCCATCACAAAAATTAGAAATGGAAAAATTCTATCACACATTTTAGAAATGCTAGGGCATTTCCATTTCTAAAATTTAAAAAAGAGTACTTTGGAAATGAAATCTTTCCATTTCTATTGAGGTCGCTATTTCAACATTGTGATGAAATAAAAAATGAATTTGAGCATTTTGAATTCTATCTTTTCTTATAGTGAATTTCTCATACATACATACTATTATACTCAAACATAGTCATAACAAATACTTATATAAGATGGATAGAAAGATAGTATTTTTTTATATAGAAAGAATAATTACTTAGGGATGAGCAATCATTTTAGTGTGTAAGTATTTTTGGTATTGCAAATACCAAATAATATTAGTTATTTTATTGATTATGCATAATGTTTTTGCATAAAAAAAGGTTATAAATAGAACTATTTCACTAAATTATAATTTCATCATGTTATGATGAATAATAATGAAGTTGGGTGATTTGTGTATAAAATCTAAAACTTAGTAAATTTATTGAGTTGGAGGAGAGTATAAAGTCATATAAAGTAATAGTATTTCTTGTGTTATGACTTTATCATAGCATATTAAGTTTATAAGATAGTTTTGATGCACCTTCTTGATTGAAGCTCCGCATATATAGTTATCTTAATCTTCATATCCTACAACTTTGTCATCTTGTTGACATAATTATTTTTCTATGCAATATATTCTTTTTTAATACAAAACTTTTTAAATCATAGTCACACTAACTCATAATATTTTTTATAACTATGATATTAAATTTATATCATAGCAACTAAGTACCTCGTTGGTACTCAAAATTGTGACATCTTCTAGTACTGTGACTTTTTCATTATATAATCAACGTGACTAAGAAAAGTTGTGACAATCATTTTTAGGGCCGTGACTTTTTATTATTGAGAAATAACTAAAATCATGGTTCATTCCCAACACTATAACTTTGAGTTATAGAGATGAAATAAACAAGTCTTAGGCTTTCTTAGTGTCATAGAAATCTAGAGGAAGTAAGAGACCAAAGTCATGACTCATTTCTAGTACCATGAAGTTGTGTTATAGATATAAAAAGGCAATGTCATAGCTTTCCTTAGTACAATGAATTTTTATTTTAAAAATTACACACGGTTCTTGAAGTATAAAAGCACAAAATAAGGAGAAAAGAAAAAAAAATTGTGGGAACTACGAAAGAGATGAAAAGATATGATATGGGGAGTACTAATTCATCCAAATCTATGGAAGATTAATGAGCAAATAGGCAATGCAAGGCACAAGCATAAACCATAGTGGGAATGAATTTTGACTCCCACCTAGGGGATAATCTAAGGTGAAGGGATAAAAATTATGGATCTAGGGTTTGATTCATAAACACTCTTTAGGGTTGTCATTAGGAATACAAAATTCTATAAGATATATTTCAAATTATCTCATGTGGATTTCTCCCTAGTATCAAGCTAAGTTGATGTCTAAGGTTGGTGTATTTTATTTCATAAGATGGATGCTTAATTAATGGTTTGGGTATTGATGGATGTTGTGTTTATGTAGAATTAACATTCAAGTTTTACTATTGATGAGTTTGTGCATATTATCATGGTGGATAGTAATAGGTAAGCCACAAATAATATTAATACATAATGGTATGAATAAAGTGATAACCTTTCCAATCATGATACTCGAGATAAACATATAAGTGAAAACTCAATGTTGAGATAAGGTTAATCAATTGAGTTTGGTTCTTATGAAACCAAAAGCAAAATTGCTTTTATAAACCAATTCATTTTTAATTTCTTAGACGAATTAACTCCAAATTAATGTAGAGGTTTTATAGAATATTATCCTAAGAATTTCATCTTTAGTGTATGAGTTGCATGTCATTATGACATAGCAAGTATAAGTGACTCATAAGGTGGTGATAGTACTATGAGTTATTTTTTATCATATATGACTTCTACCATAGAGATTTTAAAGAAATTATATATTAATTATGTGAGTATGCTACTTAAGAAGCTGAAAGTACAATTATTTTAAATATCATATTAGTTCAAGTCTTTATGACATGTGAGATTGAAAAATAAGAATTTATATATGAACTAATCATCAAAGATGTTGATAAGTTGCCTAAAAGGTATGGACTTGTGAATGAATATCAATCATAATTGATTTATCATTTCGGTAGTAAAGTACCAAGTGGACAACTATGAGAGGAAAATCATTAAGAATGACTCAATAGTTGACAAAAACTTTGTATGCCATTAGGGTACTAAATTATTTTTATAATAATCTAATATTTATTCTATTACAAAGCATAATAAAAACTAAACAATTTAGATAGCTCATAATGCATAATGAAATGGACGAGTCCTAGAATCAAAGAGTCTTGCCAAAAATCTAGTTTTATCCTTTCAATTAGAATAGTAATTGACTCATTGTCAGTTGACTAAACTCCCTATATAATCCATATGAGATATATTTATGGATGAAAGTATATTTTATTGCATGTATGACCCATATACTTAAGTGACTTATTAGATAAGAGACTCTCATTCAATGAGGTTTTGAGATATTATGTAAATCTAAAAATTAGGTAATGTAACAAAATCATAATATATTTTTAGCATCATTATAAAGAATTATTTAGTTCAATTGGTCAACTTTAGTTGATATAAATATCCTTGAAAAAAAGGATTGTTCTATTTTCATAAGTTTGGATAATATTATCTTTTTTTTGTGCTTAGATTTACATTATTTGTCTTGTTTTCTTTTTTGTATTTTGGTTTAGTGTTTTTTTATTTTTTTTTGTAACCACTACATTTATGAGAAAAACCTCTAGGATTCAACTTATGTCTTTCAACCTAGAGATTGAAAGAACTAGAAAATTAATCTTGAGATAGAGAGATAAGAGAGAGAGTAGATGGATGGAACTAGCAGCAATAGAGAAGTCCATAGAGATGAAAGCTATCCAATATCCCAACCATCACCACACCTTAGAATACTATCGGCAACCTACTATGATATATAGCTACTCTAAGATTTGGATAAAACAAATTAAATTCAAGTATTTTGATTTGAAGCTAAGTCTAATAATGATGGATCGACTATATTAGTGTACATTAAAAGGATATTAGAGGATATGAATGAGTATATCATAATATTTTTAAATTTATGTGATATAATTAAAATAAATGTAGTTAGTCTAGATGCTAATGGATTATGTCTATTCCCTTTTCTTTGAAAAATAAGACATGAAATTAGTTTCAATACTTATTTTGAGGCTCCATTGAGATTTGAGACAAGCTAGTATAAGCTTTCATGGCAAAAATTATTTTGCCTCAAATCACCTCATAGTTACGAAGTGAGATAAGTCAATTACATCAGAAGGAGCAGAAGACTTTATATGATATATGAGTCTATTTTAGAAAATTATTGAGGAGATGCCCTCAACACAAGTTGGAGTCAATATTTAAAGGACAAACTTTCTACATTATACTAAATTACACGATGCGATGAAACATTGATATGGCCTTATGCGGTTTGATTATGAATAAGTCACTTGAATAAATGCATTATTTATTTGAGGAGTTAGTAAAGAATAACTTCCAAAATTTGAATGACCATATATTTGAGAGAGAATATGATATGACCCAACCCGGATACCCTTCCAAGATTCCCCGTTTGGTCCTGCCTAATGAGGTCCTACTATACAATCTCTATGGAATATCTAATGGAACCCCACTTTAAGTAAGAAAGTAAACACATGCATTAAAAAAAGACCACAACAGCTCAAATCCTTAACTGATCTATCTTAATGTAGGTCATAACCACAAACATACATAATAAAGGCTCATATGATTTCAATACTAAGATCAGAGTATTTTAAAAGTATTTGCAAATTTAGGGGTATAAATGGAAGTAAATAAGTCTGATAAAATAGAGATAGATAAATAAGATAGAATACTATAGCTGTCTATAAAGAGTGATGTAGGAGTTGGCGTGAGGTAGGCCTCTATGAACTACCTGGACCTAGGGAACAAATTTAAAACAATAAAACATAAGATAATAAATCTCAGCGAGTGGCATAAATTTTAAGGAAAAATAATGTCTTTATTTTTGAAAATTCCCTCTCAAAGATCTCACGTCCACTATTTTGCAAGGTTCACCATTTAAAATCATTTCACTAAACCCATACTTATACCCAAATCAACAATATGAAAATCATGCTCAAAAATATAACCAAAATTATTATTAAGAAAATTATAGTCTAAATTTAATCATAACATAAAAATTGAGCATAAAATAATCATGAAAATACAATAAACATAAATATTGAAATGGTTATAGCTTACTCAGGAAACCAACAATATAACATACCATATACTCATCATAAATTAGAGGATACCCCACCTCATGACCTTAAACATCAAAATGTGTCGTGGTATTAATAATAATAATAATAATAATAATAAATCATCGGGTAAATCTAACTTCATGACTATGAAAATAATATATAATTATTGGATGAAACCAACCTCTTGACACCATGGAAATAATATATAACTGTTGGATGAAACAAATCTCACGACACCGTGGCAAACCTAGTGCACTATAATATAAATACTAAATCGAACCTCTTATACTATATGGTACATCAATTTATAATAACTCACATAGTAGTCTTACTCACATATACTTTTCTAATGATACTATATTATAAATTAAGAATTTATGAATTTAATTTCAACAACTCAATCAAATATATTGATGAATTACAATTCATCAATTCATGCCAAAATCGAGAAATTCCACAAATTTATCCATGAACTCAGTAAAATTTCCAAATATTTAAAATGCCGACAAAATTCACATGAAATGATAACTTGTTTATATAAAATAATTAACCACAATTAAATATCATAATAATACCCCAAAACATTTAAAACATATAAACTACTCAGAGACTACATATGCTCAGTCCTGCTCTTCTGCAAGATCATCTCCAAGCTTAGCGTGAGTGCCTATAATATAATAAAAATATCATTTAGTCTCTAACAACTAAACTAAAGATATTGGAATGCCCCAAATGTCTTAGAATAATTTTTAGAACTATGAGACTATCTAAATTGGACGTTGACAAGTCCAATTATATAATGTGTCCTATAGACCTGATACTCGAAATGGGGGCTTTTTTTAGAGGCTAATATTTGAAATTAAACCTTCCAATAAATCATAAAAAATGTTCAATTTTTTTAATCCAACTTCAATTTTGCCTAATTTGAACATTTGATGTCTAATTGCAGTCCAAACCCTTTCGGTAATTACCCTAAATGACCCAAAAATAGAAAACTAACCAAACAATGTCTAAAATTTACAAACTTTATATCAACAAAAATTCCAAGAGGCAAATAACACTGCAGTATCCTTATTTTGGTCCAAAAGTTGCTGTGGTGGCCGAAAAACTCGATCTAACCATTGACCAAACTTGTTTTCGTCATATCTTTCAAACAGTATGAAATCTAAAGAAAATGACCATGAAAATGAATTCAGTGGGTACAAAAATGGGTGAAGAAAACTATGGGTCAGCCTGGAATTGCCAAAAAAAGGCAAAATCCAATTAAAACCTAATTGGCCTAAAAACAAGTCAAAACGACCCGTTTCGTGGTCCATGGGTCTTGGAGAATGTTTCTAGGGATTTTGGGCTAAAAATGAGTGTTTTGGGGCTATGGTTTTCGGGCTGAAAATGAGTATTTTAGGGCAAGGTTTCTATTTGGAATGTAAAACCAGGTTTATATAGAGACTGGGATCATTTTCAGGTAAAAGCTGAGGACAACCTTAGATACTGATAAAATACTGCTGTGTGAACTTCCCAAGAGCATAACTTTTTATCATAAGTTGTATTTTGACGTATATGAACTCATATCGATGAGACCTATGAAAATATTTTATTCAACCCAAAATTATTCAACTTGAAAAAGTCCACTTTTCCACACCTACTAATTGTTGATTAAACTTGGTCAAACATATAAAACTTTTGTATTATTTGGTACGAGTCATTACAACCTAACCCCCTTAGAGAAAATTTTTATTTTCAAAATTCATACCTATGTCATGGAAGAGATGAGAGTACTGGCTTGGCATTTGGTCCTCTCGCTCACTAGTCACCTCCTCGACTAGATGGTTTTTCCAAAGGACATTCACTAAAGAAATTGTCTTATTACTAAGCTCCTTCTCTTCTCTACCTAGAATCTATATTGGCCGCTCCTCGTTGTATAAGCCATCCCTTAGCTCAATCTCTGGTGTCTCCAAAACATGTGAGGGATTTGATATAAACTTGCATAGCATGGAGATGTAGAAAACATTATGGATTCTAGAAAGCTCCCCCAGTAAGTCTAATCTATAAGCCACTAGACAAATCTTCTCAATAATCTTAAAAGGTTCAATGTAGTGAGAACTTAGTTTCTTTCACTTCCCAAAGCATACCACGCACCTCCAAGGAGAGAGCTTTAAGAATACCCGATCTTTAACCTCAATTTCAAGATCCTTTCTATGCTTGTCCACATAGCTCTTTTACCTATCATGAGCTACTTTCAACCTGGCACGTATAACATTAACCTTGTCCACTATTGTTTGTACAATATCGGGACCTAGTTATTTCTTTTCACTAGTCTCATTCCAACATAATGGAGTGCGAAATTGTTTTCCATACAATGCCTTATAAGGTGACATATTAATGCTTGAGTGATAGCTGTTGTTATAAGTAAACTCTGCCAAAGGTAGATATTCATTCCAATGTCCTTTGAATTGTGATACGCATGACCTCACCATATCCTCTAAGGTCTGAATAGTCCTCTCAGATTGTTCATCGGTCTGAGAGTGAAAAGTGGTACTCAAATTTAACTTGACACCTAGTTCCTTCATCAATCTCTTTCAAAACCTCGAAGTGAATCATGGATCTCTATTAGAGATGATCGACATTGGCACCACATGCAAACTCACTATATGATTCATGAAGAGTTATGCAAAATTCTAAGGAAAAAACTTCTCAAAAATAGGTAGAAAATGTGCGGACTTGAAGATTTGATCAACTACTACCCAAATGTCATCATATCTATGAACTGTGAAAGAGAGTTTGAATACAAAATTTATTGTAATGCACTCCTATTTCCATTCTGGGATGGGTAAGGACCGTAGAAGTCCAGAAGGCTTTTGTCTTTCGGCCTTCACTTGTTGACAGATGAAGTACTTAGATACATACTCGACAACTTCTCTTTTCATCCCTAACCACCAATAATAATTTTTCAGTGTATGGTACATCTTGGTAATGCCGGGGTGCATAACATAAGCAGAACTCTGAGCTTCCTCTAATATTTGCATTTTTAACTCTTCAGTTGCTGGAACACAAAGCCTAGAACCAATCACCAAGGCTCCATCATCTCTAATAGCAAAATCCGACTATTCCCCTCCCTCAACTTTCATTCTCATACTCATCAAAATGAGATCTTCTAGCTGTGCCTTGAGAATTTGATCTACAAGTATCGATTGTAGTTGGAAACTAGCAAAAAGTGCTTCTGAAGCATGCATCCTCAACTCAATACCCAACTCTCACAACTATACCATCAATGGAAGTTGTATTGTCTGCATATAAGCCAAAGAGCCTGTAGATTTCCTACTCAAGACATCCGCCACTACATTTGCTTTACCTAGATGGTAGTCGATAATATGATCATAATTCTTAACTAATTCAATCCATCTCTTTTGCCTTAAGTTTAACTCCTTCTAGGTAAACCAATATTTAAGGCTCTTATGATAGGTAAATACCTGACAAGTCGCTCCATATAAATAATGCCTCCAGGTCTTCAATGTGAAAATTACCACAACAAGTTCCAAGTCATGAGTAGGATAATTCAGCTTTTATTTTTTAAACTATCTGAAAGCATATGTCATGACTCTCTTATGTTGCATCAACACGCAACCTAGATCTTGGCATGAAGCATCGTTGTAAACCTCGAACTTCTCATTGCCCTCTGGCAATTTCAAAACATGAGCTAATGATAACTTTTCATTCAGTATTTTGAAGCTTTTCTCACATATGTCAGTCCACTCAAACTTAACTCATTACCTAGTTAACTAATGAAGTGGTCTTGCTATCTTTGAGAACCCTCCTATGAATCTGTGGTAATACCATGCTAATCCCAAGGAACCTCGCACTTCTCTCATCGTAGTTGGTTGCTTCCAATTTGCCATTGCAACTACTTTTTGAAAATCTACTTAAATGTCATCAGCAAAAACTACATTTCTGAGAAATCCCCACTCAGCTCAACCAAAACTTACATTTGTTGAGCTAGGCATACGACTGATGTTGCCTTAAAAGTCTATAACTTCAAATCCAAATGTCTTTCATGCTCCAACTCACTTCTCAAGTACACCAAGATATCATCGATGAAGACTAACAAACCGATCTAAGTATGGATGGAAGACTTAGTTTATTAACTCTATGAAAGCTGATGGGGCATTGGTAAGTCCGAAAGACATCACTAGAAACTCATAATGCCCATATTTCATCATGAATGCCGTCTTGGGAATGTATGATTCCCTAATACTTAACTGATAGTACTCTAACCTCAAGTCAATCTTGGGGAACACTTTCGCACCCTAGAGCTGATCAAATAGATCATTAATCTGAGGCAAAAGATTCTTGTTATGAATGGTGACCTTATTCAATTGTTTGTAGTCTATACACAACCTCCAAGTACCATCATTCTTCTTCACAAATAACAACGATGCTCCCCAAGGTGAAATACTAAGCATAATAAATCCTCTATCCACCAAATCTTGTAGCTGAGTCTTAAACTCTTTCAACTCAGCCGATGCCATTCTATAAGGTGGTAAAGAAATAGGAGCTATGCTAGGGACTAACTCAATGAAAAAATCTATTTCTCATCCTGGAAGTAAACTTAGAAGATCATCAAGAAACACATCCAGAAAGTCTCTCTTCACTGGTACATCCTCTAATCTCACTTCGCTACTACGAGTGTCAACTACAAGAGCTAGATACCCCTTACAACATTTTTGAAGTAAACATTAGTAGAAATGGCAGAAATCAAACCTGAAGGTGCTCGCATCTGCTCTCCATAGAAGACTACTACTGGTAGTCTCGGTCATCTAAATATCACATTCTTGCAGAAACATCCCACTGGGGGATAGGTTAAAGTAAGCCAATCCATCCCAAGAATCACATCCAACCCCTTGAGATCTATTAATATCATATCTACTTTTATAACTTGGCCCTCAATAAAAAATAAACTACCCTTAAATATCTAACTAGGCCATAGAGACTCTCATGTGGGTGTGACAATCTCTAAACCACATCCCAAAGGAACTAGAGTTATCCCTACTCGTAAAACATACTCACGTGAAATAAAAGAGTGCGTATCTCCTAGGTCAATGAGTACACGTACTTCATTACCAAAAATAGATAATGTACTTGTCATAACATCGAGGGTGGCCTGTGCATCCTATCTGGTAATAACATAAACTCTGCCTCTAGCAGGTGGTCATCCTCTCTATCCTCTACCTCTAGCCACTAGTGCAAACTACTGTCTCATACTTAAGGAACCACCCGAAGTCTATCCTTTCCATGTATCCGGTCCTCCATGCCCACTAGCCTACTGGAACTGAGTACTTGACTTCGAGACTCTAGTCTGGGTGGATCCTTGATAGGGGTAGTCCCCCCTGAAATGTCTTGTCTGCTCGCACTGAAAACATACATCATCCCACTACATGGTCCATCATGAATCTTGATGCGAATGCCACAAGTCAAATGGGAACTACTGGCCTACAGATCTCTGAAAATGACTACTACCTACTCACTGATTGAAATCTAGAACCATGTGGATGTCCACCTCTCTGAAACCTACTACTAATGGCACCACGTCTCTCCCCACTAGATTGTTTGCTGCCAAAAGATCTATAGCTAAAACTACCCCTCTTAGATGATTTCTAAATGGGGCTCCCCGAAGACAATCCATTGTATGATCGATGCTCAGGTTGGCGTATCAGGGTCTATCTCTCCACCTCAAGAGTAGCATCTTTCATCGACTGATACGTGAGATGATCGGAACCTAAGTGGCTCAAAGCTATCAACTCATTCAATCCATTGAGAAACCTCCTCTTCTTGCTGACCTCATCCGCAACCAAATTGGAACAAAAATATGAAAACTCTCTGAATCTATGCTCATACTCAGAAACTATCATGTTACCCTAAGTGAGCATCTCAAACTCTAGCCTCTTAGTCTCAACAAAGGCTGGGGGGAAAACTCTGTGTGAAAATAGTCTTGGACTGTGCCCAAGTGTGACATCTCCTAGTCCTCTCATATGCCCACCAATACTTGCACTACCTTTTAGTACAAACCCAACTTTCATGACTCTATCCTCATTTGGACACTACATATCTTTGTCCAAAATCTTCTCTGTATCATCTATCCGGGATAAAGCCACCATGGGATCCATGGAGCCATCAAAACTCACTACTCCAAGTTTACGAACCTGATCAACAATAACACTAGTAAACCCACACCTCTCTAGTGATCGAGCCAGGCACTTGACAAGATTCTCCTCATAAGTAGGTGCATCTAAACTTTCCATCGAACCCTACTGGGACATACGTCTACCTCTACGCACCATCAAGAAGAAGAACCTTTCCAAGAATAAATAAAATAGAATCAATTTCATGGATAAGGTTAGGAAGGAAAAAAATGATAGATGAGTTGCACAACAATGTACAACTCTAAGGGATTTTGAAACCTAGACCTCTGATACCAAGCTGATAGGACCTGACCCGGATAGCCTCGTAGGATTCCACTGGTGGTCCCAATTAGTGAAGTCCCACTATATAATCCCTAGAAAATATTCGATGGAACCTTACTTTAAGAAAGAAAGTAACCACATGCATTAAAAAAAAGATCACAACAACTCAAATCTACAATTGACTTATCTTACTATAGGCCATAACCACAAACATACATAATAAAGACTCATATGAGTTCCATTCTAAGATCAGAGCATTTTAAGAGTGTTTGCTAATTTAGCGATACAAATGGAAATAAATAAGTCCAGTAAAATAAAGATAGATAGATAAGATAGAATACTATAACTGTCGTAGAAAGAGTGATAAAGAAATTGACACGAGGTAGGTCTCTACGAATTCCCTTGACATATGAAATAGTTTTAAAACAATAAAATGTGAGATAATATATCTAGTTGAGTGGCATAAATTTTAAGGAAAAATAATGTGTTTATTTTCTAAAATTTCTTCTCCTAAGACCTCAAGTCCACTCTTTTGCAAGGTTCCCCATTTAAATTCATTTCACAAAACCAAAACTTATACCCAAATCAACAATATGAAAATCGTGCTCAAAAGTTTAACCAAAATTATTATTAGGAAAATTATAACTTGAATTTATTCATAACATAAAAATTGAGTATAAAATAATCATGAAAATACAATAACCAGAAATATTGAAATGGTTAAAGCTTACTCAAAAACTAACAATGTATCATACCATATACCCATCATAAACCGAGGGATACCTCACCTCACGACCTTCAACATCGAAAGGTGTTGTGGTAATAATAATAATAATAATAATAAACCATCGGGTAAACCTGACCTTATGATCGTAGAAATAATATAAAACCGTTGGATGAAACCAACCTCATGACACCATGAAAATATTATATAATCATTGGATGAAACCAACCTCATGATACCGTGGAAAACCTATTGCACTGTAACATAAATACTAAATCGAACCTCTAGTACTATATGGTACATCAATTTATAACAACTCACAAAGTATTCTTACTCACATATACTTTTTCAATGATTTTATATTATAAATTAAAAATTTATGAATTTAATTTCAACAACTCAATCATATATATTAATGAATTACAATTCATCAATTCATGCTAAAATTGAGAAATACATCAAAATTATCCATGAACTCAATAAAATTTCAAAATATTTAAAATACTGACAAAATTCACATGAAATGATAATTTGTTTATATAAAATAATTAACCACAATTAAATATCATAATAATACTTCCAAATCATTTAAAACATATTAATCACTCACAGACTACATATGCTTAGTCTCTCCCATACAGGATCGTCTCTAGGTTTAGTGTGAGTGCTTGTAATATAATAAAAATATCATTTAGACTTAAAAAATACAAAAACAAAGACATGGGATGCCCCAAATGTTTTTGAATAATTTTTAGAACTATGAGACTATATAAATTGAACTCTGATATGTCCAATTATATAATGTGCCCTTTAGACTCAGTACCCAAAATTAGGGCTTTTCACCAAAATGCTAATTTTTTAAAATTAGAATTTCAAATAAATCATAAAAATGTTCAATTTCACTAATCCAACTTCAATTTTTTCCTAATTTAAATAGTTGATATTTAATTTCAGTCCAAAACATTTCGGTAATTACCCTAAATGACATAAAAAGAGAAAAACTTATCAAATGACACCTAAAATTTACAAACTTTATATCAATGGAAAGCCCAAGAAACAAGGAACACCTCAGTGCCCTTACCTTGGCCTAAATGTTACGGTGGTGGCCAGAAAACTCGATCCAACCATCAACCAAACTTGTTTTCAGTGTATCTTTCAAACGTGAGAAATCTGAAGAAAAAAACCATAGAAATAAATTTAGAGGATCCAAAGATGAGGGAATAGAGCTATGGGTCAGCCTGTAATTGCTAGAAAATAGCAAAATCTGGTTAAAACCTAATTGGCCTAAAAATGGTTCAAAACAACCCAGTTTGGGATCCACATGTCTTGGAGAATTTTTCTAGGGTTTTCGAGCTTAAAATAAGTATTTTGTGGCTATAGTTCTATTTGGAAGATAAAATTATGTTTATATAGAGCCTAGGGTCATTTTCAAGTAAAAATTGAGGACAACATTGGACACTGATAAAATACTGTAGTTTGAACTTCCAATGCCATAACTTTTTATCCGTAAGTTGGATTTTGACATTCAACCTGCTATAAACTCATATCAATAAGACCTACGAAATAATATTTTATTCAATCCAAAATTATTCATTCTTGAAAAAGTCAACTTGACCCCACCTACTAATTATTGGTCAAACTTGGTCAAACATATTAAAAATCTAAATTATTTGGTACGGGTCAATACAGAATAAGTCAAAGTATTAGAGTTGGATATATTTAATATGACGAAGGCACAAATAGAACCATTTTTTTAAAAGTTGGAACCCTAAGAAGAGAAGCCAAAAGGAATGGGATAAATCACTATTTTTTAAAACACAATTATATTATCTCAAGCACACACAGTTTACAATAGAATAAAAGAATGGTTGATTTAGGTCAACCCTCCAAATTCTATGCACAATTTAGTTATATGGTCAGAATACACATTAAAGATTAAACCATGAAAAGAAATATGCCACCAAGAGGGTATAGCTGCCGTAAGAATCTAAAAGCATAAAAAATCTAAACATTGAAGAACTACTTTCCCGAATACTCTTTTCTTTCATCACTTTTCTACTAAAGCTTTACCAGCCCCAGTTCTCATCTTATTTAGCCTACAAAGAAAGAGATACACTAAGAACCAAGAAGCAATATACCATAATATACTTGGGTTCTTACGCAATAGCCTACTCTCGTGCCTTAAAAGTATCTTGTTGACCAACAAAATAGAGCCCAAGGGGACCGTCAAATCAACAACACTAGAACACCAATGTCATGAGGTCATCTACCTTATCATCTAACTCTCAGTCTACTTGCTAGTAATATATTCTCGACTAATGAGTCAATCCTGAAAATGATTATGTCGGCCACGAAATATTTTTCCCTAAATCTGACATCATTGTGATAATTCCATGTCTCCCACATTATCAATAGGGAGATGTTTCTTTTAATCCATGGCAAGTCAGATAGGATTTTTATGTCCAATGGCTTATCTAGTTTGAATGTTTGCTTAATCATAATGTTCAGGGTATTCAGGTTGGTAAAGTATTCCCACCAAACACTCAATGAATCCTCATAGTGAAGTATCAAGTGTATGCATATCATTTTGTCAAAGTAAATTTTCATATGGAGGCTATGGAAATGGGTAGTAGAATGTTGGACAAGTCACAAAGAAATTTAGGAACAATTCTATTAGATGTGATATTCAAGGAGGATCTAGCTTGCATTATCAATATTCAAATGGTGAAGAAAAATTGTTCATCAATGATAACTTCATAGAATCCCTAATTGAGATGAAAACAAGAAATGGACTTCAAAGGGACCATATAGAGAGTTTTCAGATGAAGTTGAAACACAAAAATATGATAATGAAGAGTATAAAAAATAAAATTAGGTAAATAGAATTATTGGTTAATAGGATATGCATAAATGAACTACTAAGTAATAATGAGATAGTCCCAATGAAATACTTGTCAATTATACTTAGAAGTGATAAAGAGATTGAGGGGAAACTGTTAACACCATGACTTTTCTAAAAGTCATGGCCCATCATGGCATTTTCGAAAGCTATGGCCTCCAACATTATGATATTTTTCAAAGCCATGGTACTTGAGGAACAAAATGCCTAGCTCAGCCCCTAATGGTGATAAAAGAACGAAGATTAATGGAAGAGTTAATAAAGCTTACCCAATGTATAGGAAAGTTGAATATGGTTGATAATAATACTAAAGGTAATACCTTAAGCCTTTTTTTTAATATTTTAGAAAGGATATTTTGGATGACAAGTTTCTTGATTTTTTAATAAGTTGGAAGTAAATATCTCATTTACTGAAGTGTTGTCTCGAATGTCAAATTATATAAAATTTTTGAAAGATATCATGAGTAGTAAGAAAAAGTTCGGGATGCATGGAACTATGAATATAGAGAAATTTAGTACAATTATTTAATAAAAACTCTCGAAAAAGTTGAAAGATCCATGAAATTTTATGATAACATGCAGAATTGGAGAGCACACATTCTAGTATGTGCTATATGATTTGGCATTAAGCTTCAACTTAATATCTTTATCAATAATTTAAAGACTAAAACTTGATAAGATCACTCCAATCTCTCTCTCTCTCTCATTACAAATCGTAGATCAATCAACAAAGTGCCATATTGGTATTATTAATAATGTGTTGGTTAAGATTTTTGTATTTATTCTTTCTATATATTTATGGTGTAAGATATAAAAAAAGATCAACATGCACCATTAAATATGAGATATCTATTTTAAATATTGGACAAACTCTCATTGATTTCAAAAAGGAATAGTTCATGCTTCACATAGTTAAAGAGTAAGTGAAATTCAACTTTTACAAAGGCATGTAGAGTCTAGATGATGATTAAAAAAAGTATTGGAGGATATAAAATCTTCTCTACGCAACAAAGCAACAAGTAGTAAAGGGGATGTTGTCCAAATACCAATTCCACTAGGATTATGTAGGCAGTTCAATTTACCAACAATGAGTCATCTCCTGCTTTAGTCAAAAGAATAAAATTGAATTTTTACTAAGACTCTTAGATTCTAGAGTTGGTATACTTCATTATGTATGATTAGCTATCTAAATTGTATAGTTATTATTATACTTGGTTATAGAATGAATGTATGGTTATTGTGAAAATACTCTAGTGCCTACTAGCATGCAAGGTGATTGTTACCTACTGAGCTTTCTGCAATGATAATTTATTCATATCTATCCCCTCGATACTTTACCACTAAAATGACAAATCATTCATGTTCGAAAATCATTCACAAGTTCATATCTTTTAGGAAACTTGTCGATGGCCATTAATTGTTACTTTATATATGTATTCTTATTCTCTAACCTTATGTATTATAAAGATGTGAACTGATAGTATTTTTAGTATATGCACTTTTAGCTTTGTAAGAAACATATTCACAAAATTTAACATATAATTTTTTTTCAAATTTCACTAGTATTTGTCATATGATAGTAAATAACTCATAGGACTATCACTACCATTTGAGTTGCTTCCACTCATGCTTGTCTTATGGCTTACTTATCATCATCCACCATGATAACACATAAATTACATACTAAAGGTAAAACACTTAGTATAATGTTCTATAAAACTCTCATATCATTTAATAGTTAGATCATCTAATATCTGCATAATGAATTGGATTATAAAAGTATTTGTGTATTTGTTTTGTAAGCACCATACTCACATGATTAAATTTACCTCAACATAGGGTTTTGACATATAGATTTTTCATGCACAACAAGATCAGAAAGACTACCACTTCTTTCATACCATTATCCACCATAATAACACACACACACACACACTTACTAATAGTAAAACCCTACTTTAAATTTTAAATAAATACCATATCTATCAATGATCAAAATAGATTATAATCCAAATATACAATCTATAAATTGTGTATCTATTACAAGATATAAAATATATTAATCCTAGATATCAATATAGTCTATGTCTAACAATGGTGAGAAATTCACATGAGATAATTCTAAAAATATCTCGTACAATATTAGGTTCTTAATGACAACCCTCAAGAGTGTCTAGTAATCAAACCCTAAACCCAAAATTTTGATTCATGTGATTCAAATCTATCCATAGGTGGGAGTCAAAACTCACAGCACCCTTAGGGTTTATGCTTGTGCCTTAAATTTTCTTTTTGTTCATGTATCTTCCTAGGGTTTAGTGAATTTTTGGACCAAACCTTCTCTTTTTCATCTCCAATTTGTACTCTAACTCCTTTCTCTCTCTCTCTCTTTTTTCTCCCCTCAATTTCCACTTTTATGCTAGAATGGTTGGGTACAATTTTTAAATAGGAAGTTGTGGTACTAAAAAATGGCCACAAGATTAGCTTTGCCTCTTTGTAAAATATAATCACTACATTGGGAATGAGTTATAGATTTTTTTTCTTTCTTGTATTAGATTGTTGCGAAGTTAGGGATTATTTTGGCAATGCATTTCAACTCCATAACACAAAATCATGACATTGGGAATGGTTGTGGCTCATTTTTTTTATTTCTATAACATAAAATCATGGCACTAGGAATGGCAATGATTCATGTATTTCATCTATGTAACATGAATTCATGATGCTAAAAATGGATACAATTAATGCATTTTGTCTCTATAACCCAAAGTTGTGGCACTTAGAATGACCATGACTTTTATTCATTTCTCAAGAGCAAAAAGTCATGGTACTAGAAATGATCATAACTTGAGAAGATACCCCTTGGAACTCTTTATAGACAAAAGTCATGGTGCAAGAGAAAGCTACAGTTTTATCTTAGTACTTATGGCTATGTAATGAGAAAGTTATATTGATGAAGGATGACACATATTTTAACACTTGTGAAATACTTAGTTATTATGACATAAAAGTAATATCAAAATTATAAAAAGTATTATGAGCATGTGCATCTATGACTCGAAGAAAGTTTGTCAATGAAACGAATATCTTATATTAAGAAAATAATTGTGTCAACAAAGTGATAGAATCATGGTGTACAAAGATTTCCATGACTATTTGTATTAAGCTTTGACCAAGAATGAATATCAATGCTATCCTACAAGCTCATGGAGGTATAACAAAGTCATTACACAAGGAATGCTATGATTTTATATGACTTTCTATCTCCTCCTAAAAATCTACCAAGTCTTATATCTCATACAAAAACTAATCAATTTCACTATTATTTATTATAATCCATTAAAAATATAATTTTGTGAAATATTTTTGTTTAAAGTCTTTTTCCATGCAAACACATCAAGCATAATCACCAAAATAACTAGCATTATTCCATATTTGACATGCCAAACAAACTCATATTCTAAAATAATTTACACATTTATGAGCAATTAATTCTCTAAAAAATACACAATTTTCCATACATTACAAACATTATCAACACAATAAGATTGAAGTACCATAATATCTTTGAAAATGAAAATAAATATCAATGAGGTGAGGAAGGCTAGCAGTATTACCTTTCCCTTAAGATCAAACACCATAAAGAGAAAATCCACTCAATATTGTTAAAATGGTGGAATAGAAGTAGTTGGTATCTTTAAATCTTTCCTTTTGGGTGCTGCCAATACAATATCTTTTCCAAAATTTTATGTAATGCCTCTTATCATTTTTCAATGAAGTTCAATGAACCTTCAAAAGGTCTCATTGAAAAATATAATTATTTATGGTTCTCACATCTTTTTTTCAATTCATCAGTCCACCAGTTCTCTCAATATTACATGTTACCTTCAATTATTTTATCTTTGATCGCCATTATTTTTTTCATGTCATTGTGATTGACTCATAAAGCCTCCCAAATGATCGAGTATTGCCCATCAACCTAGTATCAACTCGTTTCAACCCTTCTTTCAAGAATCTATAAATTTTATTTTCAAACTTCTCTTGGGTCTCAACAAACATCTCTTTCTTTTGGTGGTGTACTTTTTATATTGTATCTCATTTTTCAACTTCCTTTGTTATTTTTGTATAGAGAGATTGTATCTCCCTTTTGAAATATTCTCTCATCTTTTTAGTTTCTAGCTATATGTTTTTCAAAATATAAAAAATATCACTCATCATACCTCCTTGTGCAAGTAGAGAATGCTCAATATCAGTTTCTTCTTATTCTTGTATTCCACCACTTCTTTCCATAGCTTCTATGTTAGCTTTGAAAAGGGATGGTCTTTCTTTTCTAATATTTGTTGATTCTTTCTCTTTCTAAATTCCCTTTTCTATATCTCTCAAGCACTATTCTAATGCCCAATAATGATAGGGGGACACCCTCAAGTACCATTCATCATTATCATTATCTATTGGGATTCACTCAGCTTGGCATAATAATGTAGTCAAGGAAAATTAAATTATTTGGCCAGAAAATTCATACAATTGATAATTAAGAATGAATTTCTCAAGTATTTTTCTAACATTAAATCTACAAATATTAAAGATTGCATAAAGAAAAATTTTCTTATATTGTTTGATGGTTAAGACATGGAATGTTGGCTACAAAAAAGAAGAAATGAGATACAATTACACTTTACTCAACTTTGTGAGTTCTTCATAGATCAAATATCCATGTGCACTTTTCAAAGTTTCTCTTCAATTTTTTTTTCAATTTGTTAATATATTCATGATTGCTTTGAAATTGGGTTTTGTTTTTAGTGATTTGAAAGTTGTGTTATCCCTAGCTTCTTACAATCTAAGTAGTTCATTAATAATTTCATTATTAAAACATACCTAACTTCCTCTCACATAATATATATTTTCATAATGTTCTTCTAAATAGACATAGAATTCTCTTACAATTGAAGCATTTTTTCATTTTTTGTGGGCACAAGATAAAGTACAATCAGTTATTTTTATGATCTTCGAAGAGGGAAGATAAATTTCCTGGAGATAATTGACATTATCCACTTTCTACTAATCTCTATCAAATAGTTACCATGAGTCTCATGACTTTCTATGAAACTTTACCGATGCTCAACCAAAGATGTTTGCCTTTAACCTTACTACACATCTATGCAATGCCACCCTTCCCCCACTAACTTCAAATGCAAGCTTTCTTTCATGGTAGTGGTCAAATTTTAGGATGTTTCGAGCTTAGATTTGCAGCATTGGAAGAGAGATAAAATTTACAAATTTTAGGATTTTGCCCTTTGTTACTCTGATTAAATAATCATGCAAAGTTCTGAATTCACATGTTTTATAATTTTTTTTTGTTTTGGTTGTGACATTATGATATATCATAGTTTCTTCATCTTTTTTAACCTCTTCACACCTGACCATAATCATTTCAGCTATTGGAAATTTTGATGTAGCATTTTCTATAAGTATACCCAAGTTAGTGCTTTCAAATCTCATTTCAAGTTGTCTTACCTATTATTTGTCCACAACTTTTTCTCTTTTTGTCTCAATAGGTAACTTGATGATTATATCTTTAAATAAAGATCTGGAGGTTGGATAATATCTAGCAAATATAATTTATCCATGACTCCCAGATTTCAAATCTCTATAGATTACTATATTATGATAATAAAACTGATTCAAGTTACCATTAAATATAAGATAGAATCATTACTTGGTAGAATATAGGCTTCATCATAATGATGAATTGAGATGTACAAGGTAATCTTCTAATTCCAAAGTTCTCTTTTGATTTTCTTACTTTGTGAGTACCGAGGTGATAGTTCAATCCTAGAGTTTTGCTCTATTAATTTGTGATTAAAAAATAATTAAAAACACTAAACCAAAAAAATACAAAAAAGTAACACAAGACAAACAATGCAAATCAAGGCACAAAAATAAAATATTATTATCCAAACTAATAAAAATATAATTATCCAAACCAATAAAAATAAAATTATTCTTTGTCAAGGATAGTTTTGTTAACTAAAGTTGACTAGCCAAACTAATTAATCTATGATAATGATTCCAAAAACTTATTTTGACTTTGTCATGATACCTAATTTTTAAGATTAGGTAATATCATAAAATCATATTAGATGAGTATCTCTCATCTAACCAGCCATATAGGTATATTGGTCATACAAGTAGTAAAGTAGACTTTCGTATATATATCTATTCCATAATAATTGTGTAGGCAGTTTGATCAACCAATGATAAGTTAAATATTACTCTAGTCAAAAGGATGAAACTAAATTTTTGTTAAGACTATTAGATTCTAGGTTTGGTCCATTTCATTATGCAAGATGACATATCTAAATTGCTTGGTTGTTATTATGCTTGGTTACAAAATAAAAATAGAATTATTATGAAAATGTCTTAGTATTCTACTAGCATATAAGGTGGTTATCACCTATTGGACTTTCCCTGATGATGGTTCTCTCATAGTTATCTCATTGGTACATTACTAATGAAACGATAAATTATTTCTACTCGAGGGTCATTCACAAGTTCATACCTTTTAGAAAACTCATCAACTATTCTTGATAGTTGTTTCGTATTTACATTATTATTCATTAACTTTCATATGTCATAAATATGTGAATTGATGTGATATTATAAGAATTTACACTTTTGGCTTCATAAGCACCTTACTCGCATAATTAACATACACTTTTCATAAAATCTCATTGATAAATATTATACAATAGAAAGTAACTTGCAAGACTATCACCACCTTATAAGTGACCCCCACTCCTATATGTCTTGTGGCTTATCTATCACTTTCAAACAAAATGATACATGAATCACATACTAAAGGTGAAACCCTTAAGAAAATATTTTATAAAACTCTTACATTGATTTAGGGTTGATTTGTCTAAGATATGAACATTGAACTAGCTTATAAAATATGTCTAAGATATAAATTCTACTTCTTAAGTTTCATACTCACATGATTAAACTTATCTCAACATCAGGTTTTGACATATATGTTTGTCATGAATGTCACAATCATAAGAGATGTCACTTCTTTTCTATCATTACACATGAGTATTCTTAATTGGCTTACATGTCTATGTCAACCACAATAGCATGCATAAGCCTACTCATAGTAAAATTCTAATTTCAGTTCTAAATAAATATCATATCCACAAGTAA
This sequence comes from Sapria himalayana, assembly GCA_029783825.1. Taxonomy (NCBI): domain Eukaryota; kingdom Viridiplantae; phylum Streptophyta; class Magnoliopsida; order Malpighiales; family Rafflesiaceae; genus Sapria; species Sapria himalayana. The sequence continues at coordinate 371,003 of JAREIK010000654.1, read as the reverse complement.
CCAAACTACAACACAATCTAAACATAATGTCCATAAATTATATATCCATCACATGAAATAAAATATATCAATCCTAGATATCAATTTAGTCTAGTATTAATGAGGAATTCACACGAGAACTAATGAAATATTGAGTTCTCAATGAAAGACCTCAAAAGTGTCTAGGAATGAAATACTAAGCCTACAAATCTTAATTGTCTATTTTAGATCTACCCCTAGTTGAGAGTTAAAATTCATGCCACTCCCTTAAGATTTATGCTAGTTCTTTGCTTCACCTCGTTGCTAGTGGATCTTTCTAGGGTTTGGTGAATTTTTGGTCCACACCCTTTCTTTTTTTCCTCCCTTTCATTTCCTAACTCCTCTTTTAGTTCTCACCTTGATTTTCACTTTTATACTTGAATGACTAAGTGTGATTTTTAAGAGAGAAATCATCGTGTTGGGGAATAACATGGCTTTGGCTTTAGCTTTGGCTTTGACTCTCTATTACACAAAGTCATAGTATTAGGGATTGAATTATAGTTTTTGTCTCTTTCTTGTATTAGATTCCCAAGACATTGAGAATATTCGTGGTTATGCATTTCAACTTTATAACATGAAGTCATGATGTTGGGAATGGCCATAACTCACACATTTTGTGATGGGAATGACCATAGCTTGTCCATTTCCTCCGTGTAACACAAAGTCATAGCATTAAAAATGATCTTAGCTCATGCATTCCACTTCTATAACACAAAGTCATAACACTGAGAATGATATTGAAATTAGTCATTTCTAAAGAGAAAAAAGTTACAATGTTGAAAATGACCATGACTCAGATAAATATTTTCTAGAACTTTATATAGCCAAAAGTCATTATGCTAAAGAAAAGTCATGGCTTTTGTCTTTGTGTTTGTGGCTCTTAATGACAAAGTCATGGCACTGGATGATGTTATGGTTTTTAGAACATGTGGAATACTTGGTCTCTAGGACATAAAATTAATGTCACAATAATAAAAACTTTTATAAGCTGATGTTGTTGTGACTCCAAGAAAGTTTCATATTCAAAAAGAATATGTTCCATAGTGAAATATTTATATCATTAAAATAGTAAAATCATAATATATAAAAATTTTCATGATTACTTATATAAAACTTTTGGCCAAAAAAGAATGGAAAAACTATATTATAAGCTCATGGAGGTGTAATAAAAGTCATAACAAAAAAAAATATTATGACGTTATATGACTTTTCACTCCTCTCCTATTTAACAAATCCATCAAGTCTACATTTCATATAAAAACTAAACAATTTTTTTACAATTCATCATAATATATTAAATATATAATTTTATGAAATAGTTATATTAACAACCTTTTTTCATATATATACTTTATGCATAATCACCAAAATAACTAATATTATTTAGCATTTGGCATATTGAAAACACAACTACTGGGGTCATAATCAAACATACAAAATACATATAATTTTATAAAGCCAAGACCAAGTGTGGCTCCAAAAAGTCACAAATGTATTAAAATATACTTTCATGACTCATACAAGCTTTTCAAATATTTTTTACAAAATTTCGCCTCCTTGCCCAAATAAAAATATCCAAACAAGATAAAAGTACCTATTAAGTGGTGTGTACTCTCCAAAGCAGTAACTAATACCTCACTTCATGTGATTTTTTTTATCAATATTTGCATCTAGGAAAAAATAGGGATAATTACAATTGACCAATAGGAAGTTATGAAAACATGGAAAGATCTATGTTTTACATCCATATATATATTTTTTCCAATATATAATTTAAGAGTTTGAGAATACATTTCATATTTTCTATTTCATCATATTTTCACAAGCATGCATAGACTATACATATCAAGGCTCTTCCAATCTATGATTAGACATATAAAAAGAAAAGTGACATGCTAGATACTTGCCTAGCTACCACATAACGTCATAATATGAAATGCATGCCGTTGTTTCTACATAGTGAAATTCATCACATGCATGCAAGGGAGTTAAGGTCATTCTTTCCAAAAAAAACATGATACCCCTTCTCCATGGATATTATCATAGTCCCAACCCTCTATGTCTTTGCAAGGACTAACAATCACCTAAAAACCTTTTATCCAAAATGTATATTTTTCAAAATTATTAATCACATATGATTCAAAATATTATAATTTTTTGAACTTGAGAATTCACTTCTATACAATATTTCACAAATATTCATTTTAATATTTCCATCATAATTGCTACTTTTGTAAATTCAATCAAATAAAATTAGTTTTGTTCGTTACATGAGAAAGTCATCACACACTTTCTTAATATATTTCAAGAGATTTATATTTGTTTCACATTGTCTATCTTTTTAAAGATGCTAAGAAATGCTAAAATGTAATCTTGTGCCTAAAATTTTTTGTAAATTTTTCTAAAACATAAAAGTAAGTTGATGCTCTTCTCTACAACAATGTACATTGGTATTCAAAATGTTAATGATACAAGATATTGAATTTTCTTAGTCAGCTTGTCAACTATGATAAAATAGAATTTCTTTGGAATCAGAGACTCAAAATAAAATCCTTATCATCATTTTCATTCTAGCACTAAGAGTTAATGTAGCAATCTAATGGATCCTTGATGATTCACTTTGACTCATTCATGGGTAAAAATTTTGGATATATATTATGAAATGTCATTTTTTTATGCTGCCACTAATAAACATCTTTTAGGTGTGATACATTGTAATGATTTTATAATGTATATGATAACGTGCTTGGTGCACTTCTTCCCATATTTCATTTAATAGTTTTTTCATTTTGGGCTCACACATTCTAGCATCAAATCTAAATAACTAATGAAACAATGATTTAACTATTTTTAAAAATTAGATATCTTCTTTGCACATCAATGTAAGCCAAACAATCCACATATTTTGAATTCAAAATATCAATTTCAAGGTTAGTTTTGCACAAAAGATAAATGGATAATTATGTTTTAGGGACCAAATTCAAAAATATTTATGATTTGGTCCCCAAATCATAAAATTTTATTAAACATTACCCCACATCAATCAAAATAAAACTACAAATCATCTTAATATTTTATTCACAAGTGACATGGGTTGTCTTTAATTAAAAAAAAATGATGGGCCGCTACCAACTTGCATATAATTTTTTCCATCTTCAAAATTTTTTCTTGCATTGCCTCCTCTCTTTTTATTCTTTTTTCTTCTCTTATTTTTATCTCTTCAAATTACATTTGCATCTCTTTATTCTTTTGTTATATCTCCTTATTTTTTGTAATTATTATAATTGGAAGATGAAGATAAAGAGCTCCAAATAGAACCTAGATAAAATATAGATGCATAGTTACCAAAAGTATATAATCACCATTTTTTCAGTTCTACTCCAACAACCAAAAGTTAAATATATGCAACATCAATCTCTAGAGTATCTGTAGAAGGATCTGTCAATTATAAAGCAATGACACCATATTCTTCATAGATTTTTATTATTGTTACAATACAACATAACTTATTAATACATTCAAATAAAATTTATTCCACCACATCAAACTATCAACATCCTACTAAAAATTAATATAAAAATGAAGTGAGTCATTATATTTAAAATGGCATATATAATACCTCATCAATAATGGTAAAGAAACTTTACTTTGGATATTAATTTCTAAGAATGCCAAAATTTATATTTTTTTATAATTTATTGTTTCATATAATATAATTTACGTAAGAAACTAAAAGTACAAATTCAAAAACTCATATTAATATCATTTGACAACTTGTATATAAAAAATGTATCCTTCTTCTGAATTCATTTGAACATCTCAAATAGTGGTGGTGGACGTTCCAACTCAGCCTCCTAAAAATAAATAATATGTACTAATGATGTATATGTATATTATCATAAATTTAGTAACATTTGCATTTACAAAGTTAAAATCAAAATAAATTAGGAAAGATAATTTTACCAAATCTATAAAATATTGGTAGGTCTTCTTTGAACCTCCAATATGTTTGGAAGGTCATGATCCTTAATTTTCTTTCTCTGATCAATAATATTGTGATAAAATCTATGATAAGGCATTGAACTCCTCACAATTCTAGTATTTCCACTATTTTATCCAAACATGAAGGGAGATACTATTTGGTCTTGTATCTTTACTATACTTTTTTCTCCATATTACAAGCTTGTCATTGTATCTGACACAAAGCACATGTTTTCATGTATCTTTCATATAGATCATTACAATTATATTTTTTCTACAAAAAATAAAAAAAAAACAACAATACATTGTGATGTATTTCTTTTCATAGTAGTCAATTACAAAAAATAATTTTACATGTTGGTAAATACAATAAAATTAAACTTTAATTCTTCCAAATTATATTATTTTATATTTGGAGGTACTTTGCTTCACTTTATAGTCTCCATAACTAGTTTCTCCTTAAATATCTTCTTGATTGTATGAGAAATAGAAAGAAAATACTTGTAAGTAATTTAACATTAGCATGTAGATATATATATATATATATATATATATATAAATGAAATACACCCATATTTCTATTACTAGTTGATATTTTATTCATTTTTATTATTTAACCAAAGCTTCAAAACACAAACATTATTTTATTTCTCAATGATTATGTTGGATCAATAATAACATATATTTGATTATAGAAAATTTACCTAAAATTCAAATAAAATAAAATCATACTTATATAATGTTCACATTTTTTTACAAGCAAAAAAGATAAGTTATGTACTAACAAATTTTTCAAACTAAAATACAAAATCTTTATCAAACTTTACATCAATGGAAGCATCATCAATATCCGGTTCTCTTTACCTTAATTCCTTTGCATAAATTATACAAAAAAAAAATTCTGTTATTTTGAATATTAAAAATATTCCTTGTCATGGTATAACATATACTATGACAAAAAATGACAATGTAAAATAATTATAAATCTTGCATAATATAAGATATAACTTCTTCATAATTCAGCAAGATATATGTGTGCATAGCATGATATTCCTAGTCATCCAAAAAAATATCTTAATTTTGCTATACTATATGATCAACGTGCATGAGTGAAAATGGAAAATATTTTATCTTCTTCTAATTCATCCCCTAAATCATAATCATTATTCGGTGATATTTTTTAATCCAAATTATATACTTGTCGGCAAAAATAGTGTGCACAAAATACTGAAGCTTCTTCTACCAATTAGGCATTGCTTATCAATCATTCAACTTTGGTTTTATTTCGAACATTATTTTTCAATTTTCTAAGATATCTAAAAAATATCTTTATTAGAATAAAATTTATTTTTGGAATACATTTAAATTTTTAGATGAATATATGAAAATTATATATCCTCTCAAATGTTACATACATCTATATTGAATAGTGCCTGCTGTCATGGATTAAGGTAAGTGGATTGGAAGATATTTTATGGAGTCGAAAAAGCTATGAGAAAAAATATTTTCAAGTATACATATAATTATGGGTATATTATTTTATAATTGATCCATGTCTTCCTTTTTTTTATGACATTACAAGTGAGATTCTTAAAAAAACTTATTTTAGTCAATGTTTTCCAAACATTTTCTAGAAGTAATTCATAGAATGGTATGAGTAGTAGCCTCTACATTAACACGTGGTAGTCAAGACTTTTCATCCCAAATAAATGATGCTTATTCATATCAACACATCATTCCATATTAGATGCAGATCTATTAGGGAACCTGGGCTTTATTAATTATTTTCACAAAGCTTCCTTTGTATCTTTATCAATATTATAACAAGGCTTTGAAAATTTATTTATTGATTCATCCCTATATAACTCTGGACGTGAACAAGACAATTTCAAATCCTTTCTTGATTTGGCATTGCCTTTTGTTTTTGCTTCCACATTTATGATAATATTAAAAATATTATAAAAAAAGTTTGTCTCAATATGCATCACATCTAAGTCGTGCCTAATTAGGTAAATCCTAAAAGATGTTTCATTTCTTCCAACCACAATGATAATTCTTAAAAATTTACACATTAATACTATCTACATCAACTTTTGTAATATTTTTGAAGTCATATCTTTCAATTACCTCTAATATTTTGATGCCTGACATAAAAGATGGTGCACCTTTTAAACTATTTGGTCTTTCCTAAATACATTAATATTCCTCTAAAATGAATATTTCATATGCAAGAACTTATGATGATTATCAAACCAATTAGTAATTCCTCCTTTGCTCAAAAAAAAAATTATCAAAGTCTTCCATGTAGTATGGACAAGCTAATTTCTCTATAGTATTATATCCTGGCAATATTAAATATGCTAGAAAATCACTTATTGCTACATAAATACTACTTGAAATTGAAAGTTCTGCTTTCTAAATATATCTTATGTTTCCACATCATGCTTCCACAAATCTTTTATCTCAACAATCAAATGTTGTAAATGTTGGGTAATTGCGCTTCCACGGGTAGTGAGATTAAGAAATAGAAAACAACACAGGAAATAACGTGGTTCGCTAGTCGCTCAGTACGACTAGCTACCTCCACCAGAAAATACTTATGCGTTACAGATTAAAACCAAAATATAACATCTTACAGTATGCAGCACGTAGCAGTCGCGAAATCACGTAGAGAGAGAGGAGAGGGAAGATGAACAGTTCAACCGGGTCAAAAATAGCCGCCCGAAAAATAAATACAAATCATTTTATATGAAAAATAAACATCCGGTTCATTTAACTAAAACGGGACCTCCGTTATTGTGCTACTGCTGCATCCCCGGGCTTTTAATATTTCCTTTCCTGCACATACATGAAATATTAAAACAGAAAATACATTTGGTTATACAAACAGATTATTGAGTAAAAACAAATTACATATACAGTAGTAAAAAATATCCAACATTTTTTTGGGTCTCTTTAGAGGTGTCAAACGGGCCGGCCCAGCACGGCACGGCCCGTTTTTCACGTGCCACGCCGTGCTACCGTGCCGTGCCGGGCACGTCACGGTTGTTTAAAGTCGGGCACGGCACGGCCCGTGGGCACGGCAAGGCCGTGCCGTGCCGTGCCCGGCCCGCTCGGGCACGGTTGGCTTGGCCAGGCGGCACGGGCGCACGGCAGGGGCAGGGTAGGCGGGGCGGGGCGGGAGCCGCATGGCTGGACCTGGTCACCTGGACCGGCTCAACCGGGGTCCGGGTCCCGGGAGCCAAGCACGGGCACGGCCCGTGCTTGGCACTTGGCAGATTATAAAAATTTTTTTTTTTTTAATTTTTTTATTAAGTTTCTGTTATTCTGTATTTACTTTAGAGTTTATGTAATAATTAAAAAATAAATTTTTTTGTAAAAAATATTACATTTAAAATTAAATGTAACAAACAAAAATTAGAAAATTTATTTTTTTTTTCAATTAAGTTTAGCATATTTTAATATTATAATTTATTAATTAAATATTAAAATTTAAAGTTAATAAATTTTAAATTAAAATTTAAATCTTAAAATAATAAATAAATACATTAAGTTAGTATTTATTTTAATTAAAAAAAATTTAAACTACACAAATAAAAATTACCATTCATGCTTTTGAAACCAATAATCCGAAAAAAAAAGTATAAGTTTCAACACAACGTATAATACAAAGTACAAACAAAGCGTATAAATAAAATAAATAAAAAAATATCGAAAAAAAAGAGCAGATGAGCATCAATCGTCAAGCGGCATATCATGAGAATCATCAGCCGCAACATCAAGATCAGTATCATATGGGTCATCATCATCGGCAATCAGCTCCTCCGCCATCGTAGTGGATGTGGATGCGACTGCAGTGTCTGTCACAGTCCCAGCTTCAGCACGATCACTGATGCTAAATCTCGATTCCTCCCAATCCTTCAAACATGCCAAGGCCTCAACCATATCTAGACATAATCTCGATCTCCTATCCGAAATCACGTTCACTGCAACAGAAAAAGCAGACTCCGATGCTAAGCTCGACACCGGATGAGTAAGTAGATCCCGTGCCATCCTAGATAGCACGGGATAGGCGGACTCATATGATTTCCACCACTGTAATAAATCAAGATTCTTATTGTCAGAAGGTGATAGGATTGAGCAGTAATCGGTATCTAAGTACCGAGACAGCTCGCTCCTATGTGAAGGTCCACCCCTACGTTTCCCCCTCGCTAGGTTAATGGAATAATCGTCATCTCCGAACAAGGTATCAGTGTCCGTACTCACAGTCTCACCACCACCACCACCATGCCTAGTATCGTAGTATGTGAACAGGTCTGTCAACTTCTCGTAAATGAACCCTTCGGATGGCTCTTCCAGGTTCATGCACGAGGAAATGAAAGTCAGGGTGTTTTCAACCCCTTCCACCTTAGCCCTAGGGTCCATGCATGCTGCGAGGCAATAAAGAGATGGAATGGTGGACCAGTACTTCAGGTACTTGGTCTCCATCTCTGCAACCATATGGCTAAGCGTCGGGTTCGCTCGATACTTCCTAAACATGCTACTAATGTTGCATATGCAACGGAGTGCAATGCAAGTGGTGGGCATATAAACCGACGAACACATGTTCGTCGTGTCATAAAATATCTTTAGGAATTTCATAAATGAAATTCCTGAATCCCAGTCAGTGTCATCAATAATAAGTTCGCCACTCTTACTATTGACGTAGTCGGATATCACGTGTTCGTATCCAACACATGATTCCAACATCAGGTACGTGTAATTCCAACGATGTCTCACATCCGATTGGAATTTCTTCTTCTTAAGATTCGCAGACAAACAGAGATTACCAAACTCTTGTAGTCTGCGAGGTGTGCGAATATACTTGAGTGCATTGCGTATATTTTCCAACGCGGGGGAACAGACCTTCATACCCGCTTGAACTATCAGGTTAATCACATGACACATGCATCTGACATGAAAGATCTCTCCTAATGGTGCGTCTCTAATATTCCTAACAAACATATTGATCGCTACTCCATTATTCGCAGCATTATCGAAAGTGACACTAAAAATTTTATTTTGAATTTTATATTCCCTAAATATTTTCATCATACACTCAAAAATGGCCGGGCCATCATGAGGATGAAGAATCTCAGTGAACCCTAATATTTTTTTATTGATTGTCCAGTTAGAATCTACATAATGACTCGTGAGACATGCATAAGAAGAATCATCGTGACATGTCCATATATCGGACGTCACGAACACCACTCCACTAAATGCCAAAAATTCCTTAATTATTTTATGTTTTTCTAACTTATATATCTTTAGTATGTCACTCCTAGATGTGGACCTAGGAATCCTACGATAGGATGGCTGAAAATAAGTCTGCATGATGCGCACTACCCTCGGATCTTCCGAAAATCTGATCGGAAGACCCATCAATGTGATGAGCCTGGTCATGCCGTCCCTACCCAACTCGCTGGAGTATACGAAGGGAGTAAACTTTGAGACTGAACTCGATCCAGTCTCAAAAAATGTAGTGTCAAGTTGGGTTTGCCTAGGATCTAACGGTCCATGTTTTTTGGAGCATATTTCGGCATGCCTCTTGAGGTGCCCAGTCCCACATGTACTCTTGCATGTTAAAAGTCTCATACAATATTTGCACTGTGTCATTTCATGTTCCTCACTCCTAACATCTAATTGTGTTATGATTTTAAAATGTGTCCAAACTACAGAAGTCCTCCTAGTTTTTTGTTTTTTAGAACTTTGGGCTGAGACGACAGGAGAAACCAATGTTTCAGGAGCCACAGACGTATGTGCAACACTAACATTTTCATTTTCCAAATTTAAATACGTGTTAGGTGTATTTGTCATTTTTTAGTTTTCGTAAGTTTTTCTAGAGAGAGAAGATTTAGAGAGAGAAAGTACAAAAAAAAGTAAATTATATTACCCGGTAAAAGTAATGAGGTCACTCACGTGCAAGGTGTACCGCAGGAAGCTTTGATGTTCAAAACTCAAGTTGAGTTTCACGAAAATCCAAGCCGAAATCAAGTTCACGAGGGCCGAGAGATAGAAGCACGGTTTATGTGAGAGAGAAAATATAGAGAGATTTTATGTTTTTGAAAAACATAAAATGTTAAAGGGAGGGGGTAGATTTTATAGGCTAAATAAAGTTTTATTTTTTTTAAAAAAATATTTTTTTATTAATTTTTTGAATTTTTTTAATATATTTAAGGTGCAGAATCACGAGGACCGTTGGATTCTGCCCCCTAGCCGTTGGAGGCGAATCCAAGGGCTGAGAATCGCTCAACTCTGAAAATTTTTTTTTGAATTTTGGGTTTCGGCAAGAAAAGACCGCGGGTCGGGTCTGTTTGGACCCGACACGTGGTCTTTTTACCGGCGGGGGGGGGGGGGGGGGGGGGGGGGGCCCGGTTGGGTCACGACTCGGTGAGTCGTGACCGTGAGTGACTCGTGAGTCGCGACTCACGACTCATGCCACGGCACGCGTGGCACGCCGCCAGTGCCACGCGTGCCTGCGTGAACCGGCACGGGATGGACCCGTGCCTGCGTGAACCGGCACGGGATGGACCCGTGCCGGCGTGCCGTGCCAAGGCACGAGCCATGCCGGGCACGGCACGGGCCCGGGCATGGTTTTTGAACGTGCCGGGCCGGCCCAGGCACGGCCGAACCGTGCCGTGCCTCGTGCTGGGCCGGCCCGGCCCGACACGTTTGACACCTCTAGGTCTCTTAGACTAGGCATGATAACACATAAAAATATATACTTCTATTTCATGCACATAATGTTGGCAAATTATATGGTGTAATAATCACCAGACAAGAAGAATAACCATCATAAGTTATATCTTCACCAAGCAATGTTTCAAGCCCATCATCTACCACATGATTGATTGGATAATGTTTTAAATTATTCTTTTGAAATATAGGTACACATGATGGAATCATAAAACATCCTTTTCAAGAACTTTCACACCTAATCTTGGTTTTATTTTATTAATATCCTACTAGTCAGATGAATTTCTTCTCGTGGTTGTATAAGTGGTATAACACACTTATACTATTTACACCACAAGAGTGAATGGCTAGTATTTATGATAATATTTTGTATGGTACACATCCACAAGGTTCTATTAATGATGAATTCTATTATCTAAATTTGGAATAGGATCATACCATTAACACTTTAATAGAATTATATTCTTAATTAGTAAAGCATGATATTCTAGGTGAAGAATTTCAATCAATCGACCATGAAAATTAATATTAGATGCAATAAAGTTAGACCCCTTAATGTATATACCACTATTCGTTGCAACTCTATTTGAACAATATTTCAAAGTATAAAATTTTTATCTATTTACATAATATATGGGATACGTTTGTATAATTTGAATGACTATTTTTCAAGATCCCCTATTTGTCTGTTATATATATTTGAGGATAAAAAATTTACCTAAAAAATGAAATAAAATAAAATCATACTTATAATATGTTTCATATTATATTTTACAAGTAACAATGATAAGTTATATACTGACAAATTTTTCAAACCAAAATATGAAATATCTGTCAAAATTTACATCAATGGAAGCATAATCAATATGTGGTCCTTTTTTCCTTATTTCCTTAGCATAGATTCTACAAAATTAATATTGCAATTATTTTGAATATTAAAAAAATTATATCACACGCCATGACAAAGAAATGATAATGATAAAGTATAACTTTCTCGTAGTTTAAAAAAATACATGTGTACACAACATGATACTCCTAGTCTTCCAAAAAATATCTTGATTTTTCTCAATCATATAATTGACCCACACGAGTGAAAATGAAAAATATTTATCTTCTTATGATCCATCTCTTATAACATAATTATTATTTGGTAATATTTTGTAATGTGAATTATATACTCATGGCCAAAATTTGTGTGCATAAAATACTAAAGCTTCTTCAACTAAGTAGGCATTGCATATTGATCATTCAACTTTAATTTTATTTTAAACTTTATTTTTAAATTTTCTAAAATACATGAAAAATATCTTTCTCAGAATAAAATTTATTTATTGAATACATTTAAATTTTTAGATGAACAAATAAAAATTATATAACCTCTCAAATGGATACATCTATTTGTATTGCATAGGGCATGCTATCATGAATTCATAAGGCAAGTGGATTGGAAGATATTTCATGGAGTCGAAAAAGCTAGGAGGTAAAATATGTTCAAGTCTGCATATAAATATGGGTATATAACTTTATAATTGCTCCATGTCTTCCTTTGTTATAATATTATAAGTGAGATTCTTAAAAAATATTTATTTTACTCAATGCTTTCCAAACATTTTCTAGAAGTAATTCATAGATTGCTATGAGTAGTAGCCTCTATAAAAACAAATGGGTATCAAGATTTTTCATCCCAAATAACATATACTTCTTCATATCAACACATCTTTTTATGTTAGATGTAAATAACATCAGGGAACTTGAACTCTATCATCCATTTGCACAAAACTTCCTTTAATTCCTCATCAATACTATAATAAGCCTTGGGGATTTATTTGTTGATTGATTTCTATGTAACTTTGGACATTAACAGAACTTTTTCAAATCTATCTCTATTGATTTGACATTTATTTTTGTTTTTTCTTTCACATTTATGATTGTATTAAAAATATTATCAAAAAAAATCTTCTCAATATGCATAAAATCTAAGCTATGCCTAATAAGGTAAATCCTAAAAGATGCCATGTTTCTTCCAATCACAATAATAATTCTATAAATTTGTGCATTAATATAATCTACATCAACATCTATGTTTTTGAAGCAATATCTTTCAATCATTTCTAATATTTTGGCACCTAACCTCAAAGGTGGTACACCTTTTACAACTATCTAGCCTTAATATTTATCTGAAATGAATGTTTCATATATAAGAACTTATGATGATTATCAGACCAAGTAGTCTTTCCTCCTTTGCTCAAAAAAAATACATGCCCACCATGTGGTAAAAAAAACTAATTTTATTGCAGTAGTCCATCCTAATAATATTGAATATGCTAAAAAATTACTTATTGTCCACGTAAGTGCTGCTCAAAATTGGAAGTTCTGCTTTCTAAAAATATAGCATTTTTCCACACCATGCACCACACAAATTTTTTAGCTCCACAATCAGGGATTACAAAAAAATATCCAACTTTTCTTTTGGATTTCTTAGACTAGGCATGATAAAACACATAAATATATACTCATATTTCATATACATCTATGTTGATAAATTATATGGGGTAACAATCACCAAGCATGAAGAGTATTGTTGCCCAATTTTTCCAAATGGTTAGAATCTATCTGCACACAACCTTAATCTAATATTTTGACTTTCATCTATAAAAGATAGATGAATATCATCAAAATATTTCCAAGATGAAAAATTTGAGCAATGCTACATCATGCCTTCTTCAGTAGTATGCTCTTTGTGCCAACTCATGTTATTAGTAGTGGCTTCATATGCAAATAAACTTTGTAGATGAGGAGTCAATGGGAAGTAATACATCTTCATATAAAAAATATTTATTTTCTACCTTTTACATCTAGTATGTCTTTTATACCGAGGATGATTATAGAAATTACAAGCAATTACTTAAATGCCTTTACCCCAATATATCATATAGTCATTAATGCAACAATGTATTTTTTTAGAAAAACTCAAATCTAACATTAACTTCTTTGTATTATTAAAGCTATCTATCACGATGTTATTCTTTAATAACAATTTAGATAACAAATTGTACATTTCATCAAAACACTCTTTTGAAAAAGAATTCTTTACCTTTAAATTCAAAAATCTAGCCAGCATACATAATTTTGAGTGGTCATATGAATTACCTGGCCAAACTTCTTCTTCTGATACTTTGAGAATTTTATAAAATTTATTTATTGATGAATTTGGGATATTATTAGTGTCATCCAGATTGAAAGAATGATCAATAACATTTTTCAAAATTGACTCTACATGCATCATTAGGATTGGCGTATTTCATTGCAAATATTTGAAATTAACACTTCTATGTACATATTACTTTTTTTTTGTGGCACAAATATTTTTTCATGCTTATACCAAACATAATAGTCTGTCATAATTTTTGCAAGATAAAATCATAATGTGTCCACATCTTGGAAACTCTGATTCTGATATTTATGTTCATTACATGGGCATCTTATTTTTATTCCATCCTTTAATTGAGGTTTCTTTTCACAATGCCAACAAACTCTTCAAACCCCTCAACAAACTCATCAATCAAAACTTCATCTCTTAGTCTGATATTCATTCATTGATAATTAGTTTGCATAATATTTTATATTCCTATAAATATATAATACCAACGTATATTGAATAATAATAATGTAGATAATAATATATTTATAATAAAGTTGTAGTAACATATTTATGACATTACATAAAAGTCATAAAAATGTTCTAGTTATATCATTAGTAGGTAGGTTTTCATTAAAATACAATAATGAAGGTTGCATTAATCTTTTAGATATTTACCAATGGCATTTAGTTGTATTTTTTTCATATATATAAAACTAAATATTTCATATTTATCTATAAAGGATGAAATTACGAAAATTAAGCAAAAATCACTGACAAGTAACACAAAATTAAGCATTCCAAAAAAATAAAACAATTTTTTTTGGCAAAAATACAAAAAAAAAAATCAATCACATAAATGCAACATGATACTATATTTGAAGAATGATTTATAGTGTGTGGGATATGTGCACGTGATCATAAAAACTTTAAAATGAATAGGAGTCACTTTTAGCCATAGACATGCATGTCAATTTTATTTACTAGAAACATATTTTCTCAAACTAATGTCAATAATCATGTATATCAATTTGTATTTACATGAATTCATTTCAAACTTCTTGACAATTTTCATAGTATGCTTGGATTATGATAAAAAATATCATTCTTTGAGTTACATTAATTGAAAATCATGAAAATAGGATATTGTATCTTGTATACTCATTTCAAACTATTTTTTTTTAGATTTTATGAGAAAATTCATTGCAACTTAATTAGATGTTGATGTAATTAATGTAAATCAAACAATCAAGTAAAAAAATAGAATTTTGCTTATAACAAATAAGGGAATTTGCATCAAAACATGAGTTGTTATTAGAAAAACTTTGGAACAAATTTGACTTATTACTTAGAGTATGGATCTTAGTATTATAATTATAACCAGTTGAAAGGAGTAAAAAATCATCATTTAAAGAAAGTCACATTGCACTACTTATAGAGACAAAAGGAAGAATAGTACACTAGTGAACTTTTTTTTAAAGGTTATTTTATTATTAAACTAGCCCTCTCTTTTGGCGGAGGAATACCCTTTTTACAAGCTACATCTATCCTTAACCCATTTACACCCATTTAAATACCTTATCTATAAGTAAACTTAAAATAATACTAAACAAGAAAATGGGCCTTCACGCTTTTGGAGTTTAAGCCCTATGTCTGCTGAAACTTCTATCCATGAGTGATTTACCAGCTTTTGCAAGGAAGTTCTCTACCTTCCGTGAACCGTTTGTACATCCTGCTTCCCAATTCAATAAACTTCTCCATAACTCGAGCTTTTCCACTGTTAGCCTGCTTACTTTCCCAATTCGATGAACTTCTCCCGACCTGAACTTACCTACTCCTTACCATCTAATCCCGTAAGACATACAGACTCGTTACTGTAACAAACGCACCCAACAGACTTTCTTATACAGACTTAATACATAAAACAGATGCACTCATTGACACACAGAACGATGCCTTACCATACAAGGCTCTTACAGATTTAATGCATTACCACACAGCTGATTATAAAGACGCATTACCACACTTAAACATACACATTCATCTTGACAATTTACCGAAATAATTGAGCAAGTATAGCTCTACCATCCGCTTTCTTTCCACTTAAGGCACATATTGGAAGCATTTTATTCTGCTAAAGCTGCACAGAAAACTACAGCCAGGTATATAAAATTAAACATACTACCTTTTAAATACCCACCGAACCGAGGTGAACATCCTTCTCTATAGAATTAACCGGATTCTCGCTTTCTTAAAATTATATTATTTCTTTACTAATTTCACCTGAAAATAAGCAAGCATACGACAAATTTAAACTACATACATACCTTTGCTGTTTTTAGTCTCCCCTCACTGGGAGGCTTTTTATATGTCATTTATTCTTCTCCTAGAGTTGTGAAGCTGCTGAATAATCAACGGAGCAATGATGTATTCTTTGAGGACAACTTTAATTAAGATTTTTGTATTCTAACATATAAAAATTCAATCCTATCTAAATCTATTAAACCTATAAACTTTCCAGGGATTCCATCTCCCTCAAATTCTTGTACTCCTATTTTCATTCCATCCTCTGCTGATTTATCTGCCAACGCATTAGCCTCTCTATAAATGTGTACTATCTCTCCTTTTAATTCTCCTAAAATATTCCTGATGTCATCAATTTCTTCTTCAAACTGCCATAATTGTAACTTGTTTTGTACTGGTTGAACCAGTATTTTCGAGTCAACTTGAACCTGGATTTTATGGTAGTTATTATCTTTGCAAATTTGTAAGCCCTTATGCAGGGCTATAATCTCTGCATGTAATGCCGAGGAGGTAGTGCTCCTTGATGTGAAAGCTTTTAGCAGTTTGCCCTCCTCATTTCTTATGGACCCTCCTTCCCCTGCCACGCCCATCTCTCTTTTGAAGCTCCCGTCTGTATTGAGCACCAGGCTTCCATGCAAGGGTTTTTTCTAGTTAACTCTTTTGACTACTGGCATCTTCCTTTTTACTGTTGTTAGGTTCCATGCCCTCTTTCTATCCTCATCCATTCTCATGCTTCTCGCTTTTATTGGATTGCAAGTAGTAATAAAAGCAATTTCTCTTTTAATTTCATCCAATATATCTTTAACCTTCATTATCGCATTCTCAAATCTACTTTTATTCCTAGCTTTCCATATGCACCAAAGTGTTATATGCGGAATGTAATTCCTTAACCATTTTTAAAATTTTATTCTTTGATTCCTTTTTCGACCAAGATTCCAATCTCTTTTTCAGAGACGTTTTATCATTTTTAATTTCCGCTTCAGATTCAAATATTCGCCAAATTAGCTGCTATTTTTCCTGAAGAGAAAAGATGATCCGTGCTCTCTCTCTCTTGAAGGCAGCATTCACATCTAGATGCTAACTTTATGCCTTTTTCTGAATATTTCCGTCTACTGGAATAATATTCAAAACTATTTTTCACATAAACACATTCAATTTCTGTGGCAGATCTTTTATCCAGATTTCTTTAAATTGTGAAGGCTTTTTATTCCTGATTAGTTCTTTGGCACTTTTTAAGGTGAATTTCCCCTGCGGATTCAATGTCCATTTCCACCCGCTTTTTGTTAAAATTATGTGTTTTTCTACTATATTCTGTTGTTTCCACATCAATATCCAATTTTAGATGCTTTTTTAGAATCTTTCAGTGTTTTATTTCCTATCTTATATTTAGCTTTTACATATGATGCCCAAATACTTCCATTTTGTTTTAATATCCACCAGTTTTTGCATGCCCAGGCTTTAGCTATGTCATTTAGGTTTGTAAAGCCTAAACCTGCCTCCTCTTTAGGGTAACATAAATCCTTCCATTTTTTTAGTGAAGCTTGTTTTTACCTTCTTTTTTCCCCCATAGAAAATTTGTCATTTCCCTTTCCAACTTATTTATAATGCTCTTTGGATGCTGTGTTGTCATTAAAACATGTGCTAATGAACCTTGTAGCACATGAGTTATCAACGTAATTCTTCCTGCCATATTTAAAAGATTCTCCTTCAACCCAGCAATTTTTTTCTAAACTTATTCAGTAAGAAAGACAAGAAGTCTTCCTTCATTCTCCCTTCATAGATTGGGCATCCCAAGTATATTAAAGCTCCTTTGCATTGTGTGAAGCCTGTGACTTTTTTAATCCTTTGCGCTAGATCTGCTAGTGTTCTTGCTGCTACCATGAATTGACATTTATTCTTATTGAGCATTTGGCCTGTTTCTTCTTCTAAAGCATGCAACAGCGCCATTATCTTATTCATTGATCTACTGCTGGCATTTGTAAATATAATTACATCATCTGCGTAAGCCAAGTAGCATATCAATGGAGTATTTCTAGGCTGCTTATAAGGTAATATACTGCCATTTCTGACTTGCTCTTTCAGGTTTGTAATAAACATTTCTAAGTATATATTAAACAATGCAGGTGATAATGGGTCTTCTTGCCTTAGGCCTCTAGATGGCTTGAATTCTTCGCCTGTATGACCATTTATAAGCATTTTAACCCAAGGACTAGATATACATATGTATATCAAATCTATCTAGAATTCTGAAAATCTCATTTTTCTCATTAGATAACATAGAGTGTTCCATTCAACTCTATCAAATGCCTTGGACAAGTCTAGTTTCATTATTACATTGTGCCCTCTAATCTTAGAACCAAATTCTTTTATCATTTCTGATGTCAGATTTATGTTTTCCAACATATGTCTATCTTTCATAAAGCCTGCTTGTTCCAGTGAGATAATTTTAGGGAGAATCTTGCTTAATCTATTCTGTAATATTTTAGCTAGAATCTTATAGATAGAGTTACAAATGCTAATTGGCCTAAAGTCCTCTCCTTTTGGCGGGTTATCTTTTTTTGGTATCAATACTATATATGATTTTGCCCAGGATTTTGGGATTTCCGCACCTGCAAATACCCAGGTTATAGCTGCAGTAACTTTCTTATGTATTATATTCCAGCTTTTCTAAAAGAATTCATTATTCCAGCCATCTGGGCTAGCCGAACTATCTTTGTTGGCATTAAATATTGCATCCTTCACTTCCTCTATCGTGGGTAATTCTGATAACATATCATTATCTTCCTCTGTAACCCTTCTATTAATCCCCCCCCCCCCCCCCATTAATGTCTGATTTTTGTCTATACTTGGAACGCATAGATGGCTTTTAAAGAAACTTTCTAATTCATTTATTATGTCTTCATCTTTTTCTATCCAATAACCATTAGCTTTTTTTATACCTTTTATGTTGAGTTTCTGATATTTAACTTTTGCCATTGCATTAAAGATTTTTGTATTCTTATCTCCATCTTTTAACCATTTTATTTTCACTTTTTGCTTCCAAAATACTTCCTCCATATGCATTTTAAGTTTTAGTTCAGCCTTTGCTTTGTTAAGTTCTATACTAGTTATAACGTCTTGACTATTTTCATAATCCCTTTCTAGATCTAAGACTTTCTGTTCGGCTTCCAGAATTTTTTTAAATATATTACCAAAGATCTCTTTATTCCACTTGCTAAGAGTCTGACGCAATTTTCGGAGTTTATGCCCCAATATCTGCGTGGGATTGCCTGAGAACGGGTTTCCCCATGTATTTTCTACTACAGCCTCAAAATCCTTATGCTTACCCCACATATTTTGAAAAATGAAACCTAACTGTGTACTCCTTTTTTGAAGTGTCACAGTAATGGACTATGATCTGAACAGGTTCTGCTTAAATGCTGGACTTTAGTTTCACCTATTTTTTCCAGCTAGTGCGTGTTAACTAATACCTGATCTAGCCTAGACCAGATTACTCCCCTTTTCTTCCAGTCATTACACCATGTGTAATTTGATCCTAGATATTCTATCTCCATTAATCTTGTCGCTGCAATAGCCTCATTGAATTGAGCTATTGCCACCGGGTCAGGTGACCTGCCTCCCCTTTTCTCAGAGGTATTTCTAATTACATTAAAGTCCCCTCCTATTATCCACGGGGAGTTCTTAACTGCTATTTTATCCATCTCCTGCCAGAGTATTTTCCTTTCTTCCTTCAAATTACTAGCGTAGACTATTGAGAAGATTATATCCGATTGTTTACCTATTTTAAAACTAGCTATTTGGTCATTTTCTACTATGATTTCAAGGTCCATACTATTTTCCCACATGACCCATAACTTACTATTATTAGTCGAGAATGCCTTTTGGAGACCTATCTTTGCCTTGTACTTCTCAATTTGATTTTTATCTATCATTGGTTCGGCTAGAGCAATAATTTTAATTTTATGAATTTTTATTAGGTTTCTAATTCTATTTAGCATAGGAGTGTTCGCTACTCCCCTTATATTCCAAAATAAATAAGTCATCTAAGTATGTTTGTTTGAGCTCTAGTAATACATTTAGATTCATATTTCATATTTAAATATTTTTTCCTGTTTCTCGACGATTTGCTTGAGCTCAGAGGGGCTTCTTAGGAATATATAATTTTTCTAAACTTATTTCTAATTTCCTTATTTTCTCCAATGCTTTCTCCTTGCTATTCGGTGCATACCTACAAAGTTGTTTTTTCAACCCCAAATCATCAAGCGGTGTATGGTGGTCCAGCTTATGATCTTCATTAATATTGTTGGCTAATGGCAAGCTTTTTGTTTCGAACTCCTTTTCAGACAAAAGATCATTCACATCCCAGTTATGTTGTTCTATGATTTTTAGTGATGATCCCTTACTCCCTCTAAGAGCTACTTCTTTCCTCCCTCCTAAGTATCCTCCTACTTTTGGTATTTTCTCAAGCCACTTCATTATTTCCTCCCTCTTATCTGTTCCTGGTTCTCCTTCCTCAATACTCCCTTCTCCCATTCTTACCTCCCTTGCAATCTCTCCTTCCTCCCTAACTTCCACTGGTTTTCCCCCTCCCTTTTCTATCTCATTCCCTCCCCCCTCTATCTCCTCTCCTTCCTCTATCCCTCCTTCTGCCCCACCCTTGGCCTATCTTTTTATTACCCATTCTCTTTTCTCCATCTTCCTTATCTTGGACAGCATATGGTCATCCATTGCGTGGCCCATTTTGCAGCAGTTCTGATAGTATTTAGGGAAGGATTCAGGAATTACCTTCTGCCAAAAGCCCTGCGCGAGGTCCCTGCCTACCCATATTATGTCCGGAGGAGAGACTTTGCAGTTGACCTCGATAAGGATTCTGTCCACACTAGGCCTCGTCATATAGGCTGTGGCTTCATCAATCAGCCACGGCTTGCCCAAGCATTGAGCTATGGAGTGAAGAAAATGCTTACTGAAAAAATGTATCGGAAGCTTAGGTAAAGAGAACCATACCATGGCTTGTGTAGGTTCCTCGGCTGTAGAGAAGTTAGGCGACCACTTCAGCATACGCATAGGGTAACCAACAACACTCCATTGCCCTCGCATCCATAATCTCAGAAAATCATCTTCCTCCTTGAGCTGGAAGAGAACATGTTTCCCATCGTATATTGCAATTTTCACCGTTTGTCGCAATTTCAACGCAGCAATAAATGCATAAATATCTTCGTAGCTTGGCTTTCCATGGGAGAACTTCTCGATTAGAGTAAGCTTGAAAGGCTCGGCAAGCTTCGAAAGTTCCTCCTCTGTAAGAAAAATTACAGGCGACGCTTCTTTTGTGTCAAAAATCAGATACAGAAGCGTGGTTTTCTTTGTTATGGAGTTGAATGATTTTTTGTTAAATAATAAATCAGAACTATCCATTTTGGCTTCAAAATGAGCTCAATTCGCCCAACAATGATAGTTTCGCACAACAATTCGCACAATAATGGCAGTTTCGCACAACAATTCGCACAACAATGGCAGTTTCACACAACAGTTCGCACAACAATTTGTTATGGAGTTAAACAGGTATCAATTCACACAACAATACACAGAAAAATTCTCACAATAATTCGCACAACAGTTCGCAGAACTATCCTTCGCGCACACACTAGTGAACTTAATAGAATGGATGGAGACAAGGATTGATGAAGATATGAAGGAAAAAGAGGTCATGGTTGTTGTGATGAAATAAGTCAAAACTTTATAAGAAGCTATGATAATGGTGAAATAGAATACATTGGAAAATTCAGGGACATCTTCCAATGTCATGACATAGTTATTATAGAGTGAAAAAGATCATGTTGAAACCTTATTCAAAGGCAAGAAACTAGAGGAGCAAAAGTTGGTGGAAGAGGTTGCGACATTTTAGCAACCCACTATACTAACACTACATACCATATGCAATGATGTGACTCAAAAAAGTTGTGACATCTAATCTTGTTCATCTCAAAGGAAGGAATGTGACTGATGACTAGATCTTGAATGACAAACCTGATACTTATAATAAGCCAGAAGATGAAGTTGATCTTCCATATCTAGAGTCATCAATAGGAGATGAGAATATGATACAAGAAGTAAAATAATATACAAAGGAGATTGCTTGGATGTTTGAATTAGATGTTGATAATATATAATGTAAAAATTAGTTTATTTAGATATATTAAATATAGTGCTTCTTGGGAGGTAACACAAACATTTATTTTTATTCTGTATGAGTATACTTTTCCTATGTTGCATCAATGGATTCCTACACTATACACATACAAAAAAAAAGATACAATACTCAAACCATAATTTATGTGTATGTACACAATGAAACTTTGTATATATTTATAGTATATACACAATGTGCATATATAAAATTTGTACACAACCATAATCTATACACAATAATATGTATACACATATATTTATGTTACATCCATGGATTCCTACACTATACCCAACAATATCATGTATATATATGCATACCAAAAAAATACATACCAAAAAATGAAATTGCATACCTCAATGATAGCTGATTAGGGTGACAGACACAAACACAGAGGAAAGCAAGGTGGATTAGGTGGATGGATCATGGATGATGACAAATTAGTGATAATTTAGCCTGAACCCTAAAATTTTTTACGAACGGATGAATTTTTCTTCAAAAAAATAATTAACATAAAATATTGATGGAATGAGTTTTTGTTTCTAAACCAGCAATGGAATTGAATTCTGTCGCCAAAATGATTAAAGTCTAAAAGTTACGAACTCATATTCTATTACAAAAGGAGTGACAGAATTCCTTTTCATCACTAAATTCTAAAGCGGATCCACAATCCATTTCTAAACTAATTGAAATGAAATTAATTTCCATCACAATTTTTAAAGAAGTTGTCATTTTCAAAAACAAATACATGCATGATAATCTATCAATGACCTCCCATGATATTTGCGATGAAATGTTAAACCATTTTTATTTCCATCTCTATTTTTATTTCTAATTTCATTTCAAGATAATCTCAACGACTCAACCTTTTAATAGTTATGGAACTATTTTTTCCATTTCTAATTTCTATAGGAAAGTATTATTTCCATTTCAAATCCATTTCAATTATGTTCCTAATCTTAGAAATGGAATTATATTTCATCATTTTCTTGTAGTGTTACATGTATATACATAGGTTTAGGTATGCCTATATATACACGCATACATGTATTGAGACATCAATCTAAAAGTGTACGTAAATGTATAGATATATTTAGTCATCTATATACATGGGTAATATAGTACATGTATGTACTTGTGTATAAATATGACATTTTATTTACTTATATATATACTTATATACTACTCTCTATATAAAGATATTAATGTATAAACCAATTTAAATGCATAGTCTACTATATACCTACATGTACATATACAATAGACATGTATGTACATATATATATACATATAAAGCAAACATGTATGTTTATATCATACTATCTATTTATATACAATAGTCGTGTAAAAATATATTATACTATATATTTTATATAGTAGACATGTATGTACATATAAATTTACCAACATGTACAACACTATGTACTTATATAATGATGTATATTTGTACACAATAATATATACATGTATTTGCATGTAGATACATTAGAAAATAGTAGGCATGCATGTATTTATGTGTGTGTATATATACAACATTATATGTGCCTATATATACTTATATACAATTGTTTATAAAAGATATGTATGCATTATAAACCATTGTATATGCATATATTTTATTGTATGTATACATGTACACACATGTCACTAAAACAAAACAGCAAATTAATGATGCTTTATATCTTGACGCTTTATATCTTGACGCTTTCCGAAAATATCATTATACTATTTGTAATTAAACATTTAATGACACTTTTCTAAAAGTGTCATTATTTGGAAAATGTATTAAGTTTTTATGACACTTACTAGAAGTGTCATTGTTACTACAACAAAAACTTAAAATTAATGATGCTTTATATCTTGACACTTTTATAAAATGTCATTATTATATTTGTAAGTAGACATTTAATGACACTTACTAGATGTGTCATTATTAAGACTAATAGGTTAGGAAAATTGCTTAACTCCTTAAAAATTTCCAAGGAAAAAGGGGCTTAAAATTATAAACCTTGTCACTTTTATTAGTGTCATGGATGTGAAAAAATTAATTTTGAATTTATAGATTTGTAACAAATTTCTTATTTATTTTTTTTATAAGTAATAATATTTTTATTTTTACTCGAGATTAATAAAAAAAATTATCAAATTTTAGTTCAAAATTATTTATTAAAAAACAGAAACTTATGATAAAATTAAAAAATATCTAAATATTTATCCATTCAAAATTGCGATTTTTATTTATAAAATAAGTAATAATATTTAATTTTAAAATATAATTTTTTAATATTTATTTTATCCCTAAGAGAAATAAAAATAAAATGTAAATATAAGGTGATTTAATATAATTATGTGAAATATTTAATATTATTTTTAACTTAATTATATTGAATAATCTATCGCTAGAAAGAGTTGCACTTCTTCTTCATCACGTTCGGCCATTTCCAACAGCTCGGGTTCAAGCTCGTGTTTTCGAAATCATTGGTCATATTTGCAACATCCTGTAAGTTTCTTTATTATGTTTATAATTGTATCAGCTCTTTGCTATCGTTAGTCTAATTAATGAATGTGAACGTGTTCCGAGTAATTTAGCATAAAATGCAGTATTATAAACGCAGTATTATAAGCTCTATTTGTCAGGAGCAATCGGCGAGAATAGTGGAAGAGTTGGGCTGAACTGACACAATAAGCACTGCCTTTGTTGGAAACCTTTTCCTTCGCCGGAGAATACCAATCCACGGTGTCGAGGCCATTTGTTAGTTTGGCACCAGTCATTTTTGGGATTCCGTCTCGAGGTTAAAAAATACTTATATTGTAAAAAACAAACAAAGATTAAAATTTATAGAACATCAATTGAACTTGGGCCTAAACATACTGCTAAGCTTAGCTTGGATATTCTAGAATCTTATAGAATCTTCTAGAATCAATATTACTGTGGCACTGGACATTGTGTAACTCCCTTATGTCATAATCTTTCAGAATCTTTCCTTCAATGACATATTATATCAATGAAATAGAAATTAAATCTTGGAGTAGTCTTGTTTGATATGTTCTTTTTGTAGATATTGAAGCTTATTGATTACATCAAGCTCAATCTCATGGCTTAGTTCATCAGCTACCATGTTAGCCTTTTCTAACTTATAATTCAACACAGTAAACTTTTACTAGAAACTCAAATCATTGAGCTTTTTTAAAGTGATTTTCTATTGTGTTTGAAAATAAATTAATTGTATATTATTAATGCTCACCAAGAAACGAGAACCTATATGGTAATGTCCCCATGCAAGTAAGTAGTGAATCATAATGATTATTTCTTTTTCTTGAATTATTATTTGACATTTTATTTACTAATTTTTTGAGATATTTTGTATGTATTCACTATTGTGTTATGCATATTTGAGTATTTTTTATAGAGATTTTAATAAATATATATTTTGAGAAAATTTGTTGAATATTAGTGAAATTCGAGTTATCTTTAGTGACATTTGTAGACTTGATGCAGGGAAGACATTTCCCATTATATGAGAGAATTACCTAATTTCTTTCTTATATGCTTGGATATTTGAGAGCAATGTAAACTTTCATTTGCTCTCCAATGATTACTTTTTGGCACCTTTCAAATCTAGACTTCAATCGGAGTGAGATGTATTTAGATTGTGGTTGGACTTCTATTTAACAAATAAATAGAAGTGTCGATACTTTGGCTTATAAGTATATTGGAAGACTCTTTTGAGACATCATGGGCCTAGGGCATCTTTATTATCACATGATTCTTCTTCTTTACAACATCATCATTATAGTGAGAAATTTATGGAGTTGTGAATTATCTATGAATTCATTTTTATTCACAATAGAAGACAAAATGCTTAGAGAGTGACTCTTTCCATTTGTCACTTTTAACTTTTAAGTACTTTTATTATATTTTGGAGTATCTTTCAATTAAGTTTTGAAACTTCTTAGATATTAAGTATACTTTAGATTTTTATATAAAAAAGTAAACTCACATCATTCTTAAATTAATCATGTACAAACAATATGAAATAGTTATTGTTCGTATAGAATAATACAAACATTTGTCCTCAAATATATAAGTGAACCAAGTCAAGAATATAATGGGACGTCTTATCAACCCCTTTTGGGAATGATTGCATGGACTATTTACCCTTTTGGGAATGATTGAATTTGATCTTCTCTTGTTCTCGAAAGATAGAAATTATAGTCAATTACTCTTGTCATCAATTTCTACATGGCTTTGATTTACAAAATATGAAAAGTAGAGTTGTACATGGCTTATGTATCATATCTTCGGCATCATGTTTAGTGTTGCTATTTTGTGAAGTTTAATTATTTATGTTTCCATCATTCTATGCAGATTTTGTGATGTTGGTGCTGGTTTTGTCGGTAATTTTGCCTTAGTTGAGTTATCTACCCCCTATTTTCAGGCTACAATTCTGCCACAGAGTAATAATGATTTCTTTTCCATTTCCCATTTTCAGGCTCAGTCTCCAGTTCATCTTGCAAGGTCCTATTTGCTAATTACATGAGATAAAGAGTGGGCAATTCTTGTTGTTGGCTTTGAGCAGGTTATTATCCTTTTTTTCTCGTGTCATTTTTATACTTGTTATTCTATTTGTTCTCTCGTCCTCTTTTTATCAGACAGTGAAAGTATGAAAATAAATGATGCTATCTTTCATAAAAATGTGTGCTTTATAGTCATGCTATTTCAAAATCAATTAGCCTAAGGACCTAGAGACATTTAATATCATATCTATAAAATGACTTTTTTCATATTTTACTTAAAATTAAAGTATAATTTAATGATCTTTTTTTGTTTAAATTTTTTATCCTATGAATCTAACTTACTATGAGAAATATTTTCTCATTTTTAAATTTTATTTTAATAATTTTGCCTATGTTAACAAATTCAACAATATTACAAAAAATAATGCTCATCTCTTCTATCCTATATCTGACATGCATTTAAATATTTTTTTAAATTGATTTTTTAATTTTCTTTTAATAGATAAAATAGAGGTTGCTCAACGGATAACATTGGAATGTTGATGAGTTATTCCATTTGAAGTGTGATATCTATTGGAATTAATTTTTTCTTTAAAAATGGATCGTTCATGGATCTCAAAGGATAGAAGATCGAAGGAATATGAAGATGGAGTTGAATGCTTTGTTACATTTGCAATACAAAATTCTGCAAATAAAACCTCTATTAAATTTCCATGCTTACAATGTGGTAATATGATTTTCAATACTCCTCAAATGATTCAAGATCATTTATTTTTCTTTGGAATTGATCAGAGTTACCATACATAGTATTGGCATGGAGATGCAGTTCCAAGTGGCTCACCTTTCATACGAGCAGAATATTATGATAGACTTCAATTAGATGATCAACGTAGTACAATAGAAATGGTTCAAGCTTCACATGAGGATTGTCAATATGATCCTCAATTATTTGCAAGATTACTACAAGATGCAGAAAAACCGTTATATCCTAGTTGCATAAACTTTACAAGAATGTCAGCCTTGATCAAATTATACAACTTGAAAAGCACATTTTGGGTGGTCTGATAATAGCTTTTTAGAGCTTTTACAAATTCTTGGAGAAATGTTGCCTTTAAACAATGAATTGCCTTTATCGATGTATGAAGCGAAAAAGACATTAAATTTTTTGGGAATGGAATATGAGAAAATCCATGCGTGCCCAAATGATTGTGTACTTTATCGGAAGGAGTTGAAAGATGCATCCTTATGTCCTACTTGTGGAACTTCGAGGTGGAAGACAGATAACACGGGAACTAAGAGGAGAAAAGGAGTTCCTGCGAAAGTATTGTGGTATTTTCCTCCAATTCCAAGATTTAGAAGAATGTTTCAATCATCAAAAATTGCAAAAGAGCTCATATGGCATTTCGAAGAAAGAAATTTTGATGGGAAAATGTGTCATCCATCAGATTCACCATCATGGAAGCAAGTTGATCACAGATGGCCTGAGTTTTCAAAAGAACCTAGAAACCTGAGACGTGCAATTTCTGCAGATGGCATAAATCATCACAGTTCATTTAATAGCAAATATAGTTGTTGGCCCATTCTCATGATAATTTACAATCTTCCTCTATGGTTGTGCATAAAAAGAAAATTTATGATATTATCTTTATTAATTTTAGGTCCACGCCAATTTGGAAATGACATTGATGTCTATTTAGCACCGCTAATAGAAGACCTTAAAACATTGTGGGAGGTCGGAGTTCAAGTTTATGATGCATATAAACAAGAAATCTTTACTTTAAGAGCCGTTCTTTTATGGATAATAAATGATTTTCCTGCATATGGAAATATGTCAGGATGCAAAGTTAAAGGATATTATGGTTGTCCAATATATGGAGAAGAAACATATTCTTGTAGTTTAAAGCATGGAAAAAAGAACTCCTATACTGGACATATTATCGATTTTTTCCAATAAATCATCCTTATAAGAAACAAAAGAAAGTATTTGATGGAAAACAAGAGTTCGGGTCACCTCCAAAAATATTGACTGGCAATGAAATATTAAAAAAAATCAATGGAATTTTCAATTCTTGGGGGAAAAAAAGGGTTATTCTGGGAAAATCTGAAATCAACAATACTAGTTAGAAAAAGAAGTAAATTTTCTTTGATCTTGATTTTTGGAAATATCTTCATGTTCGTCATAATTTGATGTAATACATATTGAGAAAAATGTTTGTAAAAACATTATTGGTACCTTACTCAATAGTGCAGGTAAGACAAAGGATGAGCTTAATACTCGCTTGAATCTTGTAGATATGGGCTTAAGGAGAAAATTGGAACTAGTATTTGATTCGAAGAGAACATATCTCCCTCCTGCATGTTATACACTTTCTACAAAGGAAAAGAATGTGTTTTTCCAAACACTTTCACAATTGAAGGTTCCATATGGATATAGTTCGAACCTTCGAAATCTCATGTCAATTGAAGACTTGAAACTTAATGGCTTAAAATCCCATGACTATCATGTATTAATGCGACAATTTTTGCCTGTTTTGTTATGTTCTATCTTGCCCAAGCATGTGAGGAATACGATTTGTAGATTGAGTTTATTTTTCAATGCTCTATTTACTAAAGTCATTGATGTTCCTTCATTAGATGAGTTGCAAAATGAGATAGTGGTGACATTATGCTTGTTTGAAAAGTACTTCCCACCTTCTTTCTTTGATATCATGGTGCATCTTGTAAGAGAAGTGAGACTTTGTGGACCGGTTTACTTTAGGTGGATGTATCCATTTGAAAGGTTTATGAAAGTGTTAAAAGGCTATGTACGAAATCATACTAGACCTGAAGATTGTATTGCTGAATACTATATTGCAGAAGAAGGAATCGAGTTTTTACAGAGTACTTATCAAATATGGAAACAATTGGAATTCCTAGTAGTTCAAACATTGACCACACAGTCGGGGCACCAATATATGGAGGTCTTACTATGAAGACCGAATCCAATTTATGGCTACAAGCACATCATTATGTGTTGGAAAATACATCAATTGTCCAACCTTATATTGAACAAGCACCACTAACTTTTTGTTTCTTTATTTGTTGTACGTATTATATATTATTCTAATTATTTAATTTTTATTAATGACCTCATAGAGAGCACATGCAATGGCTGAAAGCGAAACATTCACGTCAATCAAAAAGGCAAAAGTGGTTACAGGATGAGCATGCTCGTACATTTACCTTTTGGTTACAAAAAAAGGTACTACAATGGTTTATTAAATTTTCCTTTTCGTTTTCATTATTGGTCACCATATAAATTATATCTTTATCTTATTTCTATAGGTTGAAGTTGCATTGGAAAATAATGAACCAGTATTTGAAACCCTTAAATGGATAGCTAATAGTCCAAGCCTTTATGTGATGAAGTATAATAGTTATGTCATAAATGAGTGTCAATATAATACCAAGGAGCATGATGATTTACTAGCTACCCAAAATAGCAGAGTTAGTATTGTATCAACGACAATACAAATTACTAGTACTAAGGATAAAAATCTTATTTTCAGGGAACTTTGTTTCTATGGGGTTATTACAGAGATTTGGGACCTGGATTATACTATGTTCAGAATTACAGTCTTCAAGTGTGATTGAGTTGATAATAATAATGGAATCAGGGTCGATGATCTTGGGTTTACCTTAGTTGACTTTAGCAGATTGGCTCATAAGTCAGATCCATTCATATTAGCCTCCTAGGCTAAGAAAGTCTTCTATGTACAAGATGAGCTTAATCCAAGATGGTCAATTGTTTTGTCAACTCCTCAACAAAATTTCACAAAAAGAGTAAATGATGATGATCTCATGGACATTTCTATTGAACACAATCCAGTCATATATTCTTTGCCACAAGTTGAATTATTTGATGCATTGGATGAATCTGATAAAATTTGTAATCGGGATGAATGAGAGGGAATTTGGGTCGAGAACAAATCATAAATGTTTCCAATTTTTATCTTTGTTATGACTTTGTGAATTGATATGCTTCTAAAGTTTGTTGTTTTTTAAATATATACGGACTAGTTAAGTTATTCGTCTTTGTTATTAGATAAATGTTATTCTTTCAATTTTAGTTAATGGCAGGTTGAAAATATTCTAAAAACTGACATTATTATGTTTTGTGCAAAACAACTGATTAGGTAATGCCTTTAATTAGTTAAATTTTTTCCATTTAAATATTTTTTTATTTCTTTGTACTTTTTTTTAAACATTATTTTTTTTTTTGATAGGTATGGAAATTGAACAACAAGATAAAGCTACTACAAGAAATAGATGTAGAGGGATAACAAGAAAGCCAATGATTATCAAGAATAGGAGCAAAGGAATTAAACTTTCAGTTCAGTATAATGTCGATGGTGTTTATGAAGACAAGCTGCGGTGCATCTCACAAGTTATTTAGGGGTATTGGCACATACCATGGTCCCAATTAGATATAGCACTTGGCATCATGTACCTAAGCAATTGAAGAATAAATTGTAGGACTCCATTGAGGTAAACTTGTATTTATTTTTTCTATTTTTAATGTTTTCTAATTTTATTTGCAAAGTTTTTTAACAACTAATAACTATGTTCATTACTTCTAGGCTGCATTTACATTGGATTGTAAAAGTAGAAGGAATTGTATGAAAATAATTGGCATGTGCTTTATATCTTTCAAGAACATGTTGACAATAAAGTATATCATTCCATTCAAAGACCAACTCGAGCTTCTTAAAAAACCACCATCTGAATACAGTTTTATTGAAGATGAAGATTGAACAATTTTTGTCGAAGAAAGATTGACTCAAAGATTTCAGGTATATTTCTAATTATTTTCGTGGAATTTTCTCAATTTTTCTTTACTTAATATAAATTAAAAATTGTAGGAGTTTAGAGAAGTTCAAAAAGAAAGAAGGAAAAAGTATATTTATAATCATCATCTTAGTAGGAAGGGATATGTTGGTCTTGAAGCGGAGATGGTAAGTTAAATATGTTGTTACTTTACTTTTTTTTATGTTGAATTTGCCTAGAAACTCATTATATTACATTGCAATATTATAAAAGTCGGTAGAAACTGGTTTTACTAGAGTCATTGATAGAAGTGTATTATGGAAGAAAGTGATGGTTAAAAAAGATGACATGTATGATAAAGTGGTCATTCTAGTAGTGGAGAAGATTGTAAGTATAATTTATGGAACAAATATTTCATTTATGGTATAAACTTATTTATTGTAACCAATATGACATTTAATTTTATAATATAATTGTGTATCAGGATATGAAGTTGCAACAGTCACAAGAAAGCAGTTTGAGTTTCAATGGAAATGACATACTTACAGAAGCATTGGGAACTCCTGAATATAGTGATCAAGTACGAGCTAAAGGAAAGCATTATACTCCACGACATTATTTTCATTCTATGGCTGATAGTGCTTTGCGGGAATTTATGAAAGAATCGCAAGAGCGACAATCAAAGTTTGAGGCAAAGATTTTATTCCAACTCTCTCAGATGGTACCCACCGCAGCTCAATCTGATATTGGTAGCTCTAACATGCTTCAAAAACATATTGTCCTTCCAGAAAGTATTGAGCAACCAAAACATCGAGTAGAAGACCACACTCCACCAATTCTAGCAACAAAAAAGGTAAGTTATATTTAATATTATGTTCTTTAATATAAATGTGGTATCACAAACTCATAATTTTCATATCAACTTACCTAGTTGATATGAAAATATAGAAGTAATGTTACAATATAAGTTAGCATGATAAATTATATTAATAAGCTCATTAAGTTATGATAACATAATTTTGTCTAACTAATTCATTTCTAGATGGAAATTATCAACTTTAGATGATTGCATATAACTAAAGAACAAAGTTTTATTTTACAGGAAAGGAATTGTCAATTGGCCATAGGGACAAAAGAAAATATTGTCGTAGCTAGAACTATGATACTTGAATGTGGTGCTAACTTCTTTGTTGCTGTAGATGTTTCTTATGATCTAAATGCATTACTTCCTGTACCTATTCCAAGCCAAATTATCACTATTGGAGATGCTATTAGGCATCAAATTTTATGGTCTGCCCAATTTGTCATTCCTACTACTCTTCGCATCCATGTATGTATTTTTTTTAAATAAAATATTTCTTAATAATAATAATAATACTAGTTTATCAAGGACAATTCTTATTTATACAAAGAAATTTTATGTTTGATAGGATTCAAAGAAATTTAAGAAACAGAGTAATAGAGAGAGAACACTAAGTTTAAATGATGAGAATCCTGTAGATATCAAGAACTTTGCTACATTAGTTGGGCGCATGTTAAAGGATGAGATTGTACATGTAGTAGAAATCATAAAGGAGGTTTTTGGACAGTCATTTAAGACCTTCCTAATGAAAGAAGACATGGATATCATTATATCATCAACAGAGGTATCATCTAATTGCCTTTTGTCCTATATATGGTAAGATAAAAATTTAATATGTTTTTCATTTATTTTAACTATCTTATTTATGCTTTAATTTTTCATTATATGAATTGTATTTAATATTAGTTAAATTAAAATATTATAACTTTTAAATATTGTGTGAAATTAAATCAGACATTTGTATAAAAAGATGGTTGATGCTAAAGAGGCAGAGTGATTTATTTTTGTAAATCTGGCTTCGGTTTCCAAAGCTGGATTGAGAGAAGCAAGCAAGAAAAATAGGTCAAGGGTTATAGCTAATCGGTTGATGAATGCAAATAATGCAGATTTTGTTTTTATTCCATATAACCCAGGGTAAGTTATTTAACATAAGTAAGATTAAAAGTATGCATATATATCAAATTATAAATGATATGTTGTTACACTAATATTAAATTTGTAGTTGTCATTGGGTATTGGTGGTACTTGAAATAAGGACTTTGATCGCCTATTACCTTGATTCTTTGCATCATCAACCTGCAGATGATCTTAAAGATATTATTAATATGTAAGTTTTTCCCTTCTTATTATAGAATGAAACATTTGGTGGCAACATAAATTTTTTTCTTAATGCAGGGATCAAAGAAATCTTCACTTTAAAAAACATATATCATCAAAAAGAGAGCCTAATTGGATTGTACTAGGGGTACATAACTCATTAACTGAGTAATATAATATTTAGTATCTTCTACTTAATTTTAAACTTTTTAAATATGACTTGTAAGTAACTCCATATATATATATATATATATATATATATTGATTTTATTTTTCATTCAGTGCCCAAGACAATAAGGTAGTGTTGAATGTGGATACTATGTGATGATATATATGAGAGATATCATTCTTGATCAAGGATATCTAACATCAAATGTATGTTTTGATTTGTTATTTCTCAATATATCAGTTATTTTTAGTTTTCCAATTTTATTGATTAAGATAATACTTTACTTTTCAATAGTTTAATGGGAAGGAATCATACAACAAAGATGAGTTGGATGAAGTACGATCTGAATGGGTGATGTTGGTGACTCAATTAATACTTTCCTCGGTTTGAAAAGCATTGGGGACACCTTTTTGTATTGGAGCATGAACAAATTTTGAGATTTACAATATTAACTTTTGATGTGTTCGTAATTTATATCTCTTTTGACCCAAACTATGACTGAAGGTAAATTGTTCAACATAATCATTTGAAGACATTTTAGTATTTTCCTTATGCATTCATTATATTTCTATAATTTTCATATGTTGAATTACGTTAGTATATTGTATGCATGATTCTTAGGCGTTTAAAGGTAAACTTTTTTTTTGTCAAGTTAGGAGATCTTCCAACTTTGGAATGGTCCATGAACTATTGTGATAATAAAAATATTTTTTAAATGAGATCAAAGTTTTTACTTCTTACTTTTAATTAAATATTCAAAACTTGAATATGTAATTAGAATTTTTTTGTTTTCATACTATCTTTTATTTATGTTGTCAACCATAGATTTTTTGTTATAGATTGACAATGGAAAAAATTGTGATTTCGACTTTTGACTTTAATACTTTACCACAACATTGTAAATTACCTTTTCACCCTTATAAAGCACAATAATTATTTCAAGGCACAAATTTTTTTTTCATGCAGCCAATATTTTATTAATGAATCTAAAATTATATGTTGATTGGATTACTATATATGTGAAATCAAATAGAACTTGAAATTACATTACATAGCATCTCATCGAGTTTTTTTGATGTGTTGGGAAGATGACAAGTAATTTAACTTTTCATTTTATGATATTTAATTAGTTTTTGTAGTGTTTTTTCAAGTTGTTTGTGAGATCTTTAAACTCACTACACACCTTTAGGTTTTAAATGAATTATTATTGTTTTGTATTTTAAAAAAATTTATCAACTTTTATGTCTTAATTATTAAATCTCATGCTTTATATTTTATCCATTACTACTAACTTTGTTTTTATTGTTGTTAAATTTGTTTAATCGTATATGTCAATTGTTATTTAAATTATTTTTATGATATGTTGTTATCATTCTTGTTTTTTTTTCCAATGCTCTATAATATATTTTTTTCTGCAAGTGTAAGTATTTATTGTTCGTATTTTTGTATGTAGGTTACCTTATTTGGAAATTAACTCTCAACTTTGTCAGGCTAGCAGAAACCATTTTTATGGAGTTAAGGTAGAATTGGGTTGCATATATCATAAATTTTGAATTAAATTTAAGAAATGAATGTTGAAATTATGTTATATATATTTTTTGATTTGTAAGAAGTCCGAGTTCCCCATTGTACTTGAAAACTGTATTCTTGGTATGGATTGTAAAGAATGTTGTTCTTATGTGCATGCAATATTACAATAATAGGTGAAAAAATATTTACAATAATTATTAAATTTAAATTTATTTAAATCATAATCTTCCTTGATGCTTTTACTAAGTGTCATAGTATTAAAAAAATTTACGATAGCTACAACATATAATGATGTTTTTTTGCAGTGTCATTGAATCATACCTTGATGCTAAAATAAAGCATCATTATTAATAAAAATGACACTTTATTTTAGCGTCAAGGTATGATTCAACGACACTGCAAAAAAAATATCATTATATGTATAGACTTTTTATGTCATGCTAGCGGATGACGCTATCGATAAGCGACATTATATATATATAATGATACTTTTTAAGCTTCATTGATTATGGTTTTTGTTGTAGTGTGTATACTTCTATATACATTTTTATATATAGTGATATATATGTATTTACTTGTGTATACATGTGTACTATAATAGACATGTATATGATAGTGTGTGTATGTGTGCATATACAATAATATTTATGTTATATGTACATCTACATGTGTGTATGATAATGTACATTTATATATACATTGCCACATCTTTATATATATAGTAGTATGAATGGATATTATATATATATATATATATATATATATGCACTTAGACCCTTTATATTTAGGTATATGAATTATTGTGTATGTAGATACACATGGTAGAAATATGATACATTTAAACACATATATACTCACACACACATAAGTTTTCACTAATATATCTTATTATTTTACTTAAATAAAGATTTATCTTAATATATTTTAATTTGTACCAAATTTATTGTGTGCTGCATAACATTACATTCGATTCATTTTTTAGTCAAGTCAAAATATGAATGCAATTAAATTCTTTTCACATTCACTTCATAGTGAAAATTTTTTTTATTGTATGCTACCACTTGAAGATGAAGAATTTATGGTGAAGATGATATAATTTAATGATATCCATTGTCAAATCTATTTGACTTCAATCATTGCTACAATTAAAATGTTTCACACATCAAGGTACTATCTTTTATATTCAAATGATTATTATACCATTAATTATCTATTAATATTATATTTAAATGTTATTCATATTGAGACTTATCTAATATATGGGTATTAGCTGAAATATTGGTTTAAGTTCCATGCCTATTGATACTGTATGTGCCATTGCATGTACACAAAGGCGCACACTAATTAGTTATCAATTATTAATTTCATTTGGTTTTTCAATACATAATTCTACATGTGAGTTATCATAGTATTATGGGGGAGGGTCAAATATTCTTTAGTGCAAGTGATTTTCATGATGTTATTGATTTGATATCAATTACTAGAAGATTTAAATATAAATATTAGAAAATTTCTTTAAAGAAGATGCTTGTGATATATAATGTTAATGAATGTCCTTAAAAAATTATTTATCATGTGATAGGAAATTCTAATGTTGTTCAAGTACATAATTTCCATAATATGCTCAATCATTCCCTAGAGGATATTGACATATCTGTGCATGTTGTTCAAGTACTCATGAATGCCCACCTAAACAAATATGGTTTGTAGTTATCTTATCATCAAGCATGGCATGTCAAAGAGAAATTGAAAGAAGATATATTTGGACTTTCTTGTAATTATAATAAATTAGTACCAGGAATCTGTTAGTGCATTATTGAAACAAATCCAAGAAGTATTGTGAAATTTAATTATTTAGAAGATAGATATTTTGAGCAAAATTTTATTGTGTATATTATACCTATTGAGGTTTTGTTGAGGGTTGTCATCTTATTATTCCTAAAGATTCAAAAAATATAAGTGGCACTTATGGTGTGACACTTTTCTTTAGCACATGATGCTACTGATTAGATATTTACTTTAGTATTAGGAGTGATGAATTTGAACATTATGATATTTGACTTTGATTTTTGGAAAATTTAAAGAAGGTTATTGCTGATATGAATGTTGTAGTTATATCTGGTAGACATGTGACTTTTTTGCATGTTGTTCCATTGTTATTTCGTATGGAAATTCATGATTATTATTATCATTACTTAAAAAAGAATTATAACAGTATTTTGTGTAAGCATAATACCACAGAGAGGAAGGGGGAGAAAAATGCTTTAAACTAGCTTGGTACTATTTCATATACTATGTTGGATCAAAATTATAATATATGTTTGGCAAAACTAAAAATATTCAGAAAAGCTATTGCATTTTGTGTTGAATTAAATTAACTTGAATATTGGGCAATGTCATTTAATGCTTGGGTTTGTGTCAAACACCAACATTCGATATGTAATTTTTAATGGAGTATATGAAAAAGCTAGCTAGGTACAATGTTGGTTAAACATAAGCTAGATTCACTTAGTTGGAATGAAATCATTAGTCCTAGAATTGAAGAACACGTAATGTCTAACATTCCTAAAGGTTGATTATTATCTGTTTCTCAATTTATGAATGATATATTCGGAGTTTACATTGAGCAGGCTAATGTTAATGTTGATATCATTAACAAAATGTGTACTTGTAGAGGTTAACAAATATTTAGTATTCTACATGAGCATGGATGCAGCATTATTATTGGTTGGTGAATATATAATTAATTTTATTGATGATTGGAATAAATTTACAAAGTATGAAATATTAAATGCGAGCATATTTTTTAGGAAAGAGATGCATGACATGCCATTAATTTGTTTACATAGCAGTTTTGTTATCTTCAAAAAGTTATTGATAAGTCTCTAATAAAAACTCTTTGACAATAGTGAGGTGTGGAAGGATTTTGATCATCAATATCCTTGCATCATCTCCCTCCAATCCTCTAGTTAATACTATGTGTCCAAGAATGATTCTTTTATTAATCATGAAGTAACATTTTTTCTATATGAGGATGAACTTTTTCTCCTTATATTGCTTCAATACAACCTCCAAGTTATACAAGCATCCATCAAAAGAATTTTCATCCATAGAGAAATTATCCATAAATATCTTCGTAATTTTTTTTTAAGGTCAACAAAAATAATATTTATACACCTCAGAAACATATCTGAAACATTTCAAAGGCCAAATGATATTTAGACCAAATCACATAACAAAGACCAAATGACACATTTTCATGGATTAAGATGCATGACATTCCATTAATTTGTAAAGATGGTTTGTTATGTGATGTTTTTGATAAAATCAATTTTTCTTTATATTCTCTTAAGCCTAAATGTTCTCCTAGAAAACAATAAAAAAAATGTCTAGAATCTCAATTTATGCACAAGTAGACAGTGTATTGTTTCAGATGCAACAAGGCTGGACACAATAGAAAAACTTGCAAAAAATATATTATCTTGATTAATTAATTTATTTTTTTATTATTTGTGTTAATACTTATGTTGTGTGACTTGTTTTGAGGTAATTTTGTTTGGTATATTATTTTTTTGTTGGATATACTTTTTCTCATTATGATAAATGAATGCATCTTATTATGTTTTGTGTGTGTAACATGTGTTGTATGTACTATAATATTGTACGATGAGTATTTACTCATGCACATGCATGCAAGTATTTATATACTTGTATGTCTAAATATAAGACACACACACACACACATATATATATATAATTATCTGTATTAAAGTGCATATGTTGAAAATAACATACATATATTTGAAGTTGTATATATATATACTTGAACATAACTATCTATATGTTTCTATTATATATATAAATACTATGATAAATAACATCATCTTAATTATATATTATATTGTATGACTATGTGTCTGCTACAATAGACATATGTGTGTGTGTGTGTGTGTTAACACATCTATACATACACACACATACACATGTATATATATGGATATATATATATATATATATATATATATATATATATATATATATATCAACACACATATTAGAGGTGCCAAACGGGCCGGGCCAGTCCGGCCCGGCCCTTTTTTTAGAGCACGACCGTGCTTTCGTGCTGAGCCATGCATGGTTTATAAAAGCCAGGCCCGGCACGGCGGGCAGTGCTGTCCCGGGCATGGCTCGGTTGGGCCTAGCCTGACCGTTAAACATGGCCGTACGGGCCAGGTTAAATATATATTTTTTTAATTTATAGTTTTATTTTTTAGTATAATTATAAAATATATTAAATTATATATAGAATTATTGATAATGTATTTTATAATAAATTTTTAAATGAAAATTGTTTAAAATTTATAAAATTACAAAGTTTGAATTTTTTTTTAATTTAAAATAAAATTAGTTTATAATTTATTAGAATTAAATTATAGAGTTATAAATTTTTAAATGAAAAAATAAAACAAAAAATAAATAAATCAAAAAAATTTGTTAAACAAATTAAAAAGTAAAAAAAACAAAAGCAAACCAAATAAAAAATGACCAATCAGCCAATAGAAATCAAAGGTATGAACCAAATAAATTAAAGTTTCAGCATAACGTATAAATAAAGCGTACAATCAATAAAAAACAAAATATCGAAATCAAAAAATTTCAACGTGATGTGTTTGTGTGTACACACACACACACACACACACACCATATATGTGTATCCATATATGTCATCATATATGTATATCTACATATATCCATATATGTACTAAAATCAAATCATAAAATTAAATAGGAAATATATATATACACACACACACACACATATATATATATATATCAGCACACATATATAGATATATTGAAGTAATATATGTATTTTTCTCTCTCTCTCTCTATACCATATATGTGTATCCATATATGTCATATATGTCTATCTACATGTATGCATATATGTACTAAAATCAAATTATAAAATTAAATAGGAAAAATTCTGTTTTGAGACTCCAAAATAAAAATAGTTACATTTTGATTTCTCTTTTAATTTTTTTTTAAACATACTCCAAAACTTAAAGTATTTAAGTTTTGGGGCCTTAAAAATTGGAAACCCAATTTTGATCGTGTTTTTTATTATATATATATATATATATATATATATATATATATATCATTTTGGGGCATTAAAATATAATTTTTTTTCTAAATTTTATATTAAACACTAATATTCTGATAATATTTTATTGTATGATGCATTTAGAAATGGTGTGGAATACTCTAAAGCAAAAGTTAAAAATTTAGCTTATGCATTTTGCCATTTGGAAAAGCATGAGCAAGCCTATCGTACATGACTTTTTAATAACAATAACTATCTTTGAACTAAAGGTTTAAAGAAACCATTTTTTTTAATGGTAAAACTCATCAAAGTTATATTCATAACATTAAAAATAGAAAGATTTATAATTTTTTTTTTGCACCAAACTTTTCATAATTAAAAATAATACACCAAATTCAAAAATAATTAATTTTTAGTCTACTAAAATTCATCAACCCGATTTTGACCTCTGAAATTTGAAAAAAAAAATTATATTATATTAATTTGAAACATGATGT
This sequence comes from Sapria himalayana, assembly GCA_029783825.1. NCBI lineage: Eukaryota > Viridiplantae > Streptophyta > Magnoliopsida > Malpighiales > Rafflesiaceae > Sapria > Sapria himalayana. The sequence continues at coordinate 329,833 of JAREIK010000654.1, read as the reverse complement.
CTAAAAGAAGAAAGCACGCAATTTGAAAGTAAAAAAACAAATATGAAATTCTAACCTTCGCCCTCCAAGCATTAAAATAACAATAGACAAATCAATCACACTATCCTTATTCCATGTCCACTAAATCAAAATATTTATATAAAAATATAAAATTATTGATATACATATAAATATCCCTAAATTTTTAGATATATAAACATATATATAAATTGGCAAACATATATTATACTTATATAAACACACACACACACACACACACACACATATATATATACATACATACATATAAACATTTATACACACACACACACACACACAAACACACACCTATATATATATATATATATATATATTTATTTATTTATTTATTTATTTATATATCTACATATATTTATGGATTTTTATGTATATCAATATTTTATGTTTCTATATAAATATTTCAATTTAGTATACATTTCATAAGAATTGTATAACCAAATAATATACTGTCGATTTAATGCTTGGAGGGCATGGGTTCGAATCTCATGGATATTTGTTTCTTTCGAATTATGTCCGTTCTTCCATTAGAGTTCCCATTTTGAATTTATATACCTTTTTTTTTTCAAAATTTGGAGGATAAAATAAAGTTAAAGAATTTTAGTATAAGTCACTTAATTATTTTAGAATATTGTGTACTTTTTTTTAATTATGAAAAATTTGATGCAGTAAAAATCAAATATTTTGTATTTGGTATTACAAAACATAAATATCCCCAAAATATATACTTGATAAGAAAATTTTAAATTTGTGCCACCAAGAATGAATATAATGTATTCAAGAATATGAATGTCAAGATCGTTATGTTTGGGATAATAATGTTTTGGAGCCCAAATTTAAAAATATTTATAATTTGGTCCAAAAATCATAAGATTTCATTAAATACTACCCAAAATATAAAATATTTATAATTTGGGGCTTTGAAAATTATCTTTACAATTTTACCCCTCTTTCCACATCAATCGAAATAAACCAACAAATCATCTTGATGTTTAATTCAAATGTAGCATGGGTTATATTTAATAAAAAAAAATATACATCTAGAATTATCTTTGGTTGAGTGTTCTATTTCTTCTCTTTATAAACCTTATCACTGGGTCCATTCTTCTTCTCCTCTTTGGATCAAAACTAGCTATAAGAGGTGACCAAAAATTAGTAAAAACCTAAGTCAAGTGTTCTTTTATGATGATTTTGGTTCTCCTCTTTGTATAATGTATTGGTGTGCCACTTCTTCTTCTCTTCTTCCCCAAACACAAGCAAAATCAGTTGGTTGAGAAGAATATTGACCAAAAATTTAGAAAAAACGTGTGTTTTTTCATAAAAGGTCAATAAATAATGAGATTCGAACTTGATGAAATTCGAAATTGATGAAATGGTGAGATTTGAACGAAAGAACTAGAGATATCCTTGATGCCTAAAACCTTTCCACTACATACACAAAATCATATTTCAAGTGAATAAAACACACACACACACACACATTTATTTATTTATATGCTCATATATTTAAAAATGTGTGTGTGTGTGTGTGTGTACATATCTATATATTTATGTATATATAAACACACACACACACACACATATATGTGTGTGTGTGTGTAGGTATGTATATATAAATAATGAATATATAAATACATATATACACACACACACACACACACACACATCTATATATACACATATATATATATATATAAACACACACACACACACACACAAACACAAATATAAACACACACACACACATATATATATATAATTATATCAATATATATATATATTTTTATTTATTTATTTTGCGATAGAAATGATTTGATGTTAATAATTGGATGCTTTTAGGCACAAAAAGATTCTTTAGGTCTTAGGTTTGAATCTCATCACATTAAGTTCAAAGTTCATAATCTATTTTGAAAATATTAATTTTTATTTATAAAATAGAAAACTATGAGGACAAAATTGGACTTCCAATTTTTTTGGGCCCAAAAAAAAATTTTTTTGGGGTATATTTTTTAAAGAAGTTTAATAAATTGGACTAAAACATAAATATTTTTTATTTTATCCCACAAACATAATTTTCTCATTTTTTTAATTGAATGAAAAGTTCTACAAGGTGATATTAAATTATTAATTATTAACATTATTTCCAATCAATGATCCACAATTCACATTAATGCTCAACTTATATGTCATAAGTGGAAAATCAATCAATTCTTATAAAAAAAAACAATTAAAAATTATGTTAATGGGCCCTAAAACAAAAATGTTTATGTACTGGTTGACTTTGTTAAAAGTTTTTTAAAAAATATACATCAAAAAATGAGAAACCCGATTTTTCCCCATGCAAACATGTACAATTTAAAAAAAAAAAAATGTGAGGTGGTTTTCAATTCAAAAACCACCTAGAAAATGCAAAACTAATTTTTGAAAATGAGATTCATTTTTTAAATAGAGTTATATATATTTATATATATATATTACTCTAATTTAAAAACTGAAACCAATTTTAGAAAAGTGATTTTGCATTTTCTTGACAATTTTCAAATATATGTATATACATGTGTGTGTGTGTGTAGTTTAAAAATTTTAGAAAAGTGATTTTGCAAAATTATATATATATATATATATATATAATTTTTAAATAAAAAAATTTAAAAAATGGAATCACTATTCAAAATCAAAAAAGTGATTTTGCATTTGTAGATAGTTTTTAGGGAGAATTATATTTTAGGGTGTTTCCCAAAAAATTTATTAAGATTTAGAAACTAAAATTATGATATTTTTTAAAAAGTCACAAAATTAAAAATAAATTAAAAATAAGTGCACTCAAATTCGTAAGTCCTAAACTAACCTCTCCCATGCCTCTCGCTAGACTCTTGCCAGCTTCTCGCCCATGCCCTAACCCCTCACCTCTTGCCCCTCTCCCCCCTGCCTATCTCCACGAGGTCCATAATGGAGCTCGAGGAGCTCCAGTGAGCTGCTTCGAGGAGCTCGTCAGGCTCTAGTAAGCTCCACGAAAGAGCTCGTCGAGCTCCAGTGAGCTATGCGATAGAGTTCAATGGAGCTCCTTCGTGAAGCTCATGGAGTTCTATCGAGCTCCATGAAGGAACTCCAGTGAGCTCGATCATGGAGTTCTATCGAGCTCCATGAAGGAACTCCAGTGAGCTCGATCATGGAGCTCCGTCGAGCTCCATGAAGGAGCTCCGTCGAGCTCCATGAAGGAGCTCCGTCGAGCTCCATGAAGGAGCTCCAGTGAGCTCGATCATGGAGCTCCAGCGAGCTCGACGGATCTCTACGAGCTTCAAGAGAGAGCTCATCAAGCGCTCTCGTGGAGCTCCATTGAGCTCCAGCTAGCTTGACATGATCGAGCTCACTAGAGCGCCTGGACCTCCACATGAAGCTCGACGAAACTCCACGAGCTCCACAAGGGAGCTCACTAGAGCCCTTTCGTGGAGCTCACTAGAGTTCCACGGGAGCTCCTTGGTGGAGCTCGACGGAACTCCACGAGCTCCACAAAGGAGCTCCAGTGAGCTCTTTCTTGGAGCTTCGTCAAGCTCCACGAAGGAGCTCCATCGTGGAGCTCAATGGAACTCCACGAGAGAGCTCATCGAGCTCCAGTGAGCTCCACTTCGTGTCGATTGAGCTCCACGAAGGAGCTCGTGGAGACGGACAGGGGGAAAGGGGTGGGGAGAGAGGGGCAAAAGGTGATGGTAGATGGGCAAGAGGTGAGGGTAGATGAGCGAGAAGAGACGAGCGAGGGGCGAGAGCGAGGGATGGACAAGGCAAGAAAGATGATAGTTTAGGACTTATGAATTTTGGTGCACTTATTTTTAATTTATTTTTAATTTTGTGACTTTTTTAAAAATATCAAACTTTTAATTTCTAAATCTTAAAAATCTCTGAGGAAACACCTCAAAACATAATTCCCCCTAGTTTTTGAATTGGAAAACTACACATAAATGTTTTTTGAATGGTATAAGTTTGTGTGAGGGCAAAATTGGGTTTTGATTTTAGGCCGTAAAGTATACATATTTTATGTTTTGGTATATATATTTTTTAAAACTTTTACAATTGAGACCAAAATATAAATATTTTTATTTTGGATCCCAAACCATAATTTTCCAAAAAATATTTGAAAATTCATTAAAAATGCACACATTGTCATGTCCTTTTTGATTTTTAATAAGAATTGGATAGTCTGAGTTTTAGTTGCTACCATATTTATTTTTTCTATTATTGTATTATTGATTCGTTATTGGTATTAGTTATTCATTTTTTAAACTTTCAATTATTAAATGTTGGCAATTAGTCATTAATTATTAATTATAAGATACTTGGTTTTTGTAATTATCATTACTTGTTAGATATTTTTTATTAAAAAAATTTATATTTTAGTGCATTAAGAAAAAAAAAATAGAAACGAGAACTAAAAGTTAAGCTTCTTATTTTTAGTATTATTTTGGGAATATTATATTTTAGTGGGCAAGCAGGGAAAAGTTAGGAAAAATGAACCAAAAAATTAACATTTCATTTAATTTACTGTTTAGGAGTAATAATTCTCAATATGTGCACTAAAACAATGATCGCCCACACCCTATTTCAAATTCCTTTTTGCACTCAACATATGATGACACATGTGCTCACCATGTCATCCATCACCACATAAACATTGGGAGTGCAGGGAAGGGGTGTGTATATAAATATGATACATGGCCCAAATACAATGGACCCAAAATTATATGTTTGTTTAACCCCATCACTTAAGCATGCCACTTATATAAAAAACAAAAAAAAAAGAATTTTTTTTCTAAAACATATATATATATATATATATAATGTACATATGAAGGTTTTTCAAATATGTGTGTGTATATAGAGATGATTTTTAAATAATTTTCAGATATCTATATCGTATATATATACATCCACACAATAACATATGTACACACAGGTTTTAGAAAAAAAAACATTTTTTCCAATTTTTCTTATTTTTTTTATTACATGATATGCTGACATGACACGGTTAAGGGTATGGTATAGATTTCGAATTTGGATACTTCAAGATTTAAATGTTTAAATAATTTTTGTTTTAGTGTACCAAAACTAGAGGTGTCAAATGGGTCATGCCAGGCCGACCCAGTATGGTTTTAGACCACCCAACCAGGCTATTGTGCCGAGCCAGATACGACACGGTTACTGTACCATGTCGTGCCTCGCCCAGCACAGTTCTATGGAGGTCAGGCCCAATACGAGCCCATTGCACGAAATCAATCAAGTTCGGCTCGGTTTTGCCCGGTTTGGGTCGGGCCAAAACCCTAATTTTTAAAAAAATAGGGTTTCAGTGGCGCACCGTTGTGCCGTCGTGAATCTTCACCCTTCCGGGGCTTGGCAAGCCTCGCCTGTCGGGCATCGACTCGTTGTGACCATGCTCGGTGCGTTGACACGCATGTCGTGCCGATGTGCCAGGCGTGCAATGCAGTGCCTGGCACGACATGCGAGCAAAAAACTTCAGCCTGTCACGGTACAACTTGTGCAGTAGGTGTGCCCGGCACGGGCCCATGCACGGCACTGTAGCGTGCCGTGCCGGGCTAGGCATTGTTGAACCATGTCGTGCCTCGTGCCAGGCCGGGCCGCCCCATTTGACACCTCTAACCAAAACATTAAAAAATGGATTGTAAAATATAAATATTTTAGCTTTAGTATATGAAAACATATTCTTAACTTCTTTAATTGATTTTGGTACACCAATTAAAAAAATTAAAAATTAACCAAATTTTCAAATTTTGTTAATTGTTGTATAGGAAAATTCTTTGAAATTATTTCTACCAAAATTCTTTAATAATAAAAACTTTGTTTGAGCTCTAACTTATACTTTTTTAGGAGAAATTATGTTTGGGTAAACCAAAATAAAAATATGTATGCTTTTATATTTTTTAAATTCTAGTGAAGCAACTCAATTCTAGAAAAAAAGAGAGACATTACATATAATGTATTCACAATGTTACATCTTGATCCCTTTACATGGTAGTGTAATTTAAAAGTTCATAAGATAATTTATTTGCAAGGACATGAAAATCAATTATTTAATGACTTAATGGATACAGAGAAACTAACATAGTCACATATGCAAGTTATAAATATTCTAGCACATATTGATGTCCATATTGGATAAATTGGATATTGTCATTAATATCATTTATAAAATACATGTGTAGCATTATAGATCAATTAGCTCAAAAGATTCAGTTCCTAGAAAAAGAAAAGGAGCAAAATATGAGAAACTTGGTATTATTAAAGAGCTAATGATTATGAAAGGACCAATAGAGACGAATGATAGGATGCAACATAATAAATAGTTAGCCTATAGTGGGGCCACATATTGAATAATTATTAATTAAATATATGTTGGTATTTGACACAAAAAATGTGAATGAGTTACATTAGGAGAATCAAAGGGAACCACAATGAAATTATCATAGATGATATATTTGTGTTCTAATGGATATGATCATCATAAGAAATGATTAAAATATAGGACCACAAATAGTAGATGAATGTTAAAAAATAAATGGTTTACCAAATTGGAAAGAAGCAATCCAAACAAATATAAACTCATTAGCAAAATGGACTCATAGTTCAAACACTTAAAAACATAATGCTTGTTGCACATAAATGTGGTTTTGTGAGAAGATGTTAAAACTGCACTTACTTATGATAGAGTAAATGTCAGCACTTAAATCTCTGATAAATCGTGCTCTCATAAATGAAGTACATGTCATACAATGATAGATCTCATAGAGAAGCACACACATATACCAAAGAAGAAGAGAAAAGAGATAGAAGAGAAAAAAAAAATTATTTTCTTTACTATGCCATAAAAAAATGCAAACAATATATTCTATTTTTCCGTTCACTTTCTCTCATACTTTTTCATTTTACATTTACAAGGATTTATATAGTAAGCCTAAAAAAACACTGACTTAAGTTCTATCTTGCAACAACACATAACATATCATGGCTTCATTCATGTAATGACTAATGACACCAAAGAATGTCATGACTTGAATCCTTAAGTCATTAGGTATAACAACATAAACCATGTTGCAACTTTATTCCAAGATAAAACATGTCATGATACTAAAAAATAATATCATGACTTTATTCATATCATCATGCCAAATAATATGGTGACAATTGAAATCTTTATGATATTCAGTTACAATAACAACAAACATGTTAGTGACTCATTCATGTCTTGACAACTCAAATCATACATGACACTTCCAATCAAAACATGAGATTTATTGACTTGTTCATTTCATGGCTCACCATTTCAGTCATGGAAGTGAACTCTTGTTCCAATCTTAGAAGCAAGAGTTAAATCATAATATTTTCCCACTCAGTGAATACTTATTCATTACAATCTTAGTTCTGTACTAAATTTTTATCCACATATCCTTTGTCAAATAAACAGTGGCTTTCTTTATTTCAATTTTTTCTAACTAAATTAGCTTATAGTCAAGTTACTCTTAGATGAAATACTATTGGATATCAATGTGTGTTGTCCTTGCATGGAATGCCATATTTTTTGCTGGATAGATAACACTCTGACTATGACATCCGAGTCTCAAGTCCTGCTTCAAGCTAAGCTCTACATAGCCTTCATATCCAAAAAGCTTCCTAATCATGAGTAAGGGCCATATATTCCATCTCCATGGTTGAAAGGATGCATTGGCCTTTTGCTCATCTAGCTTAGAGAACCACCAAACAAAATTAAAGACGTACCTACTTACAATCCTTCAGATAACCACATCTTTATACTAGTTAGCATCAAGAGATCCACTAATCCCAAATATCTTTATCATTATTCCCACCAAAATATTACATAGTCAAAAGTATAATGAAGATACTTGAGTACTCTTTTAATGGTGTTTCAATACTTCTTTCCTAGAATGGAGATAAATATGCTCAACACTTCCACAACATGAAATATTGAGTCTAATATGTACCATGGTATACACCATGCTCCCAATTACACTAGCATATGGAATGAGCATCATTTATTTTACTTAAGTAGAAGGGCACTGCTCATCCATTAGTTTCATATAACTTACCATAGGAGTTTAAACCTACTTCTAATTGGATATATTGTATCTTCAAAGCATATCTTTCACATACATTTGTTGCCTAAGACACAAAATATCCTTCTCGCGAACTCTTGGATTTCCATATCAAGTATAAGATTTGTTTCTCTAAGATCAATCATATTAAACTTTTTGGCAAGAAATATATTCATAGAAATTATTATATCCATGCTAATTCCCACTAATATCATATCATCTACATATAAGGTTAGAATAATAAAATGTTTGCCTAACCGATTAGTATAGATGTAGTGGTTAGCCTCACATATGTGAAATCACAACTATAAGACAATTCAATCAAACTTTTGGTTCATGATACAAAGCTTTCTAGAAGTAATGAGATCCATGATCAAATTTAGTGACCAATATATTTCTAGGGTTAGACTTGAAAGACAAATATTGTAGCTCATTAATTATGCATATCAAAGAATCTTGGTATAAGAATAATACCACAATCAATTATGAATGATTGATTGATAAGTTAGAGATACATTCCATAAAATTTTCTTAAATTTGAGAAATTCTTAAAGAACCAAAGAGTTTATGCTCGCCAAAAAAATTGATTATTTCATTCATCAAAGTAATATATATATATATATATATATATATATATATATATATGGTATTTGAGACAACCCCTCAAAATAGGTAATAATTACAATTCTCAATAATTGCAATTATGTAATAAAATAAACAAAAGTAAAGTAAAAGAAAAAAAAAGAAAAAATAGATAAAATAATTGTCTTTTATTTTTAAATATGTCACTCGATACTTAATTAGGTGAGATTTGTGTTTTGTTGTATTAAATGTACAAATACACCATAATTGTTTTTGGTGTACTAAATTTTTCATCATTTAAAAAAGTATACCAAGTTTTAAAATAATTAAGTTTTAATGCACTAAAATTAATCAACCAAGTTTTTCCCTCTGAAATTTGGAAAAAAAAAAGCAATTTTATTTAATTAATTTAGAAAAGGTTGTTGGAAACCAAGATATTACATTTTCAAACTTAGAAATCATTATTTCTCTAAGTCAATTTAAAAATCTTAAGTAATACTATATGAGGGGCAAGGTGGGTTCGAACCCATTCTCCCTACTTTACAAAAACCACACCACACAACTAGGTCACAAAGTTTTTGTCAATTATGAAATAAATCAAAATATTTATATATATATACAAACATAAATAGAAACACATATACAAGTATACATAAATATATATAAATATATAAACATATATGTAGATATTTAATCATATATATATATATATATATATATATATATATATCGAAAAACATACATATATATATACACACACACCTATATAAACACACACACACACACATCCACACACACACACACACATACATATAAACATCCACACACACACACACACATAAACATCCACACACACACACACACACACACACATATATATATATAACATAACTTTATAAATATAAATGTGTGTGTGTGTGAGTTTATGTCTATATAAATATATATACATTATATATAAACATATATATATATATATATATAGATGTGTGTGTGTGTGTGTGTACATACATATATTTATATATATAATATAAACATTTACACACACACACACACACATATAAAAGATATACTTTTGAATGTTAACAAATAATTTTTCTTCTCTTAAAATATCTGAGACAAGCTTTATGTGCTCAATATGTTTAACTTAACCATTACTATAAATCAAGATATTAGCAAAATATACCATCATAAACTTACCAACAGGGGCTCACTTAATATGATTCATTAACCTTATAAAAGTTTTGGGTACATTAGTTATTCCAAATGGCATAACTAACCACTCATACAAACCTTGTTTTATTTTGATTGTTATTTTTGATTCATCACCTTCTACTATTTGAATTTGATCGTATCCATTTTTAGATCAATTTTAGAAAATATATAAGTACCATGTCGCTCATCTAGTATATCATCTAGTTATGGGATGGGATGTTGATGATACTTTAAAGTTATGTTGCTAATTACTTGACAATCAATATGTATTCTTCATAACACATCTTTTTTGGGAGCTAGTAATATGGGAACAACACTTGGACTCATGCTTTCCCTAATATGGAATATTTCTAATAATTAACTAACTTATCTTGGTAATTCATTTGTTTCCTTCAAACTATGTTTACATGCAAACCAATTAAAGTAATGTGCACCTTGAAAAAAAAATCAATTTGATGCTCAATGCCTCAAATTGAAGGCCGTCTTGATAGAGTTTCATCAAGAAAGACATCTTTGTATTCCTTCAAAATAGAAGTAACAAAACTAGGCAAGGTAGTCCCAACATTATTAGTACTTAATAAAACCTCCTTATAGATAAGTAACCTCATTGGCTTATTCATTTTTATTTCACTCTTTTTTTGCATTAAAATTCTTTTGTAATATCTCTAATTTTCTCTCATTTGATGAATCTTCTCTCATTTTTTTAGTCTCTCTCCTCTCCTCTCTTTTTTTGCTGACCAAATTTTTTTCTCTCATTTTTCTTTTCCCCTTCATTTTCTTTCTTGTAATTACTATTTATTTCTATTTTTACTAAATCTTCATACACTTGGACAGAAGTTAAATGTTACAAGAATAATAATTCTTCTTATAAATTGAAATGAATGCTTGTTGGTAAGTCAATCATGCTCGACTCACCTATCAAATATTCCTTGCCTTTCTAATAAAAGGTGCCTATCTTGCATAGGTTCAAAATCTCATAATACTTTATCTACATATTTCTCAATTTAAAAAAATACTAATACTTGTTATATCACATTTATTTCAACACTATCATTTAGCTACTATAACTTAGATGGATGTGGGTGCTTCATAATTGGTAATCCTAATTTTTTAAGATGATTGTACTTGTAATATTTGTACAACTCCTACTATCAATAATTATGTTACATGCCTTTTTTTTCACATGACATCTAGTATGAAATAGATTTTCTCATTGTACTTACATCTTTTTTTTTTTGCTTGCATACCAAGAGCTCTTCTTGTAATCAATAATTCTTTTTTAATAGCTTATTCCTTTGAGATATCTCCTAAGGAAGGCTTTGACTAAGCACCTTCCTCATCATCAGTTTCAATGTCTCTTTTATATTTTAATAACATGACCCTCTTTCTTGGACAGTGACTTGCTATGTGACCTCTTCTAAGATACTCGAAGCATTTGATATCATAATTTTGAGTGATATAAGTTTCAACCTTACTTAAAGGATCATAGTTGATAAAGTCAGGTTTTTTACTTTACTTCTGATTAATTACTAGTAGTTTATCTATTTTTTTTATATAATCTGGTTTTCTAGATGATTGGCTCAAGTTGTGGGTTAATTATGGATTCCTCTTTGCCTTCAACTACTCTTCAATTTTGATTTCCATATCCACCATATCTTCCATTTCCACATAAAGTTGCAACTCTATAATGTTTGCAATTTGACAATTCAATTCTACTAAAAATCTAGTAATGGTGGCCTTTCGATCTTCCTTAATATTAGCTTGGATCATAGTAATCTCTATTTCTTTTTGATAATATTCTAGATTTCTACTTGATTGTTTCGAGTTTTTTAGTTTATTATATAAGCCCCAGTAGTAATGACTATGATAAACTTTTTTCTCATTATCAATTTTATCTCCTTCCATGTCTTTATTGGTAGTTCTTTATTTCCTCTTCTAAAACTCATAAATTAATCCCACCAAAACAATAACAAATTCAATGAATACAATTTCTACTAGTTTTACTCTCTTTATTTTAGAATAATTATGATAATCAAATATCAATTCTATATATTTTTTCCCATTCAAGATATAATTCATGGTTATTTTTACCTTAGATGGTGAGATTCTTATCGTAATGCTACCAAGGATGTTATCTTCATGCTTTATATACTATCTAAAGTACTTGGATCTTTCATGATGGATCCTGGATGCCCACTCATCTTCATCATCATCATCTCTCCTATAGATCTCATAGAGTATATTATATAGGATTAATTTTATCCCTTCTTCTTGGAGTATTCCATAACCACTCTAAATGGATATTCTCCATATGATCCAATCATTCATGGATATGTTCTAATTTCTATCTCATCAAACACCTCATTTCACTCATTATAGCTTTCATAGATAATTTTGGATAAACAGCTTCTAAAAAACTCCTATTAGTATGATTAGACATTCTTTTAAAAATAAGTATGGTTGTGGCACTTAACACTCACCAAAACTCTTTTGGCTCTTATCAAAACTTAAACAAATAAGAGTTGATATTTGAGTGGAAATTTCTAAAAACTTTATTGAGAGATTAAAATTCTCGAGGTAAATGAAATGATAACAATGTAAATAGTAAAGTTGAACAATAAAAGAAACTCAAAAAAATAGTATATCATATTAATTTTGGTTTTGTTGTTCTTTATTTTTCTCTTTTTTGTACTTTGTTTTTTTTTTCTTTTGTTTTCTTTTTATTTTGTTTTTTTTTATTTTGTTTTATTTTGTTTTCTTTCTTTTTTTTTCAAAGAAGGAACTGCTAGATGGATAGTTTAAGAATATTGAGACCAATTTTTAATGAAAAATTAAGAAGAAAAAAGCAAATATCCAAAGATTAAAATAAAGTAAAATTAGTTCTAAGACTAGAGCTAAAGCTCTTATACCAAATGATACAAAACCTTGCTAAAAGTAATGAGATTCATGATTAGATTTAGCAACCAAGATTATTATGCAGTCATAATAGAATGACACAATTAATTATGAAGGATTGATTGATAAATCAAAGATAATGCCAAAAGAAATTCTAAAATTCAAAAAGTTCTCAAAGAACTAAATAGTTTAGGTTCAATAGAAAAGTCACTTATTTCATTCATTGAAATGATATATATATATAGTGTGTTTGAGACACCCTTCAAACTAGGTAAAAATTATAATTCTCAATAAATACAATTATATAATAACATAAACAAAAGAAAAATAAAAATAAAAAAAATTAAATGTAATGATTATCTCTTTTTTTATTAATTCACTCAAGACTTAATTAGAGAATTCCCTCTTTTTCGCAACTTCTAATATCTTCTAAGACCTTAATGATATTGACTAGGCCCATCTAATTTTGTAAGTAGGGTCCTTTCATATAACTTTCAACCCATGCTTTTTAGATAAACCTAGTAAGGATATTATTTGACTTTTTTGCCTTTTCTCTAGTGATTGTTTCACTAGGAGATGTGTCTCTACATGGTTTTGATCCAACACAATTCCTAGATCTACATCAATATCACATTTGAGGAGACTATTTAAGCTCAAACAAATATTTCTTTAGCTTGTGCACCATAATTTCTTTTCACTTTGAAACTAGTCGGCATTCCATGTAAATTTCTTTCTCTAGGTCACTATGAAAAAATGTTATCTTCATATTTAGCTGTTCAACTTAGGTCATACATTGTTGTAGTAACTAACACTATCTAAAAGAGGACATCTTGCTAATGGTGAAAAAACTTCCTCATATTCAATGTCTTCCATTTGAAAGTAACCCTTGTCAACTAATCATGCCTCGTAGTTTCTATTTTTCTTTTAGCCTTCAGTTTCTATTTGAACACCCACTTGCATCTAAATGCCATTTGATCCAAAGGAAACTTCACAAGGTTCCAAGTATTTTTCTTCTACAAAGATTGTATTTTTTTCTTCATGCCTTGTTCTAATTGAATTGACTCCCAAGAGGTTCTAGCCTTTAATATAGTAATGGGTTCATCTCCCATAATATGTCATGCATGGTATACACTATAAACATACCTCACAGATAAATTTATAGCCTATGTAGACCTCCTCAATGTAGGTGTTGTCACAAATGATCATCCATTAGGAACATTCGTTCTTGATAATGACAACTCTTTCTCAGCTTATTTACTCCTCAATGTATGCACTATAAACATACTCATGTAAAATTCTTTATGGCTTTCTTAATGTAGATCTTCTTAAGTTAAACTCTTTGTTTGCATTGAGTCTTGATACCATACTACCATGTCATGATTTTGGACTCAGTCATTACTCTATATCTCCATGTCATGACTGAAGTCTATTATTCTTCATAGACTTATTGCTCTCCAAGGTCACATTTATCTCTACAATAACATGATCTTCAAGTAATGTCTTCTTAGTAGGCTTTTCCTTACATTCTATAAATATAATATCTCTATTATCGATAATTATTCTTATCTTTAGGTTTCAAATATTGTAGCCCTTAACACTTTCCTCGTGGTCATTGAACTTACATTTTATTGATTTGAATTTCAGCTTATTCCTCATTTCATTTGGCACATGGGCATATATATTACATCCAAAAACTTGAAAATAAGCTATATTTGGCTTTTCCCATCTGACACCTCAAATGGTGTTTGATCTTTCTCTATAGATGTAAAATTGTGGTTCTTTAGGTAGCATGCTATGAAAACTACTTCAACCTAAAACATTGGCTCAACATCTACCAAAACTTCTCATACACCTTGATATCTCAATTAACATTTTGTTCAACCTTCCAGCTACTTTATTGTAGTATGGTGGCATTTTGATTGCATTTTACTTAGAAATACTTAGCTTATCATAGAATTAATAAATTGGAAAGTATTTAGTATTATTATTTATATTCATAATCTTTATATTCTTGTTGAATTGGTTCTCACCAGTACTTACAACTCTTTGATCTCCTTTAAAACCTTAGATTTCTTTTAAATAAAGTTGACCTAGATATACATAGAGAAATCATTAACAAATAATACATAATATCTTAATCTCCCTAGTGATGCATCTGATGTTTCTCCAAACAAATCATGAAGAATCAAATTAAAGATTATATTGATCTATTAGCAATAAATTTGAACTTCATTCATTTTTGCCTTCTATACAGAAATTCTACAAAACTCAATGGGCTTATATACTTCTGGTAGTCATTCCACCATTCTATTTGAGGATATAATCACCAAATCTACCCACCGATGTGCCCAAGTCTTTGATATCATAACATAGTTTTATGTCATGACTTTGAACTTATTCATGACTTCATGTCTCCTTGTAATGAATAGAGTCTATTCTCCATGGATTCCTTATTCTCAAAATTAAATAAAACAACTACATTTTTTATGGTGCTTCCTAGTAGCTAGTACAAGTTCCCACACCTTACTCTATGAGTAATTATCATTACTCATCATGTCATCTTGAAAGACTTATCATCACAACTAAACTTCACACTAGTATCCATAATCATACTCATATAAATTAATTTTTTGCTGAAGTATGAAATATGCATGACTCAAAATAAATTTGAAAGTCACTTTATGCATTTTTATCTTCACCTTCTCACATCCAACTATCTTAATAGTTAAGTCATTTCTCATTGTCACATCTCTTACTATATAAGGCTCATAAATTAGTCCTCCCCTCACAAATAGTATATCCTTAGAGTATTTTCTCATATTCTTTCTCATCATATCTTCTAACAATAAAGGTACAATTACTATCTCATAGGATAACTTTGTTATACTACTATCAATGATAATAATTAAATTATCCAATGAATTAGGTAATGAAAATAGAAATATAATAGTTGTATCATTATTACTGATTTCACATCTAACATATGAAAATTGATGGATTAGTATCTAAAACTTATCTATATGTGTTTAGTATTTAAACTAAAATATTCTTAGGTATTTTTGGTATTCTTATGATCTTATGTAGGCATGAAATAATTGAAATTATGAATTAATTTCATAACTTAAGTTTTGGTGGGTTTTGATAAATAATCATGAAATCAATATTTTTTTGGTGGTATTTAGCTAAGGATGTAAAATAGTGTGTCTTACAAAGTTTTGACATCCAATATTAGCTGAAACTTTAATTAATTGGTCATCATAAACTTTGTATGCAAGTCCCTACCAACTCGTTAGTATAATCATTTTACTATGTAGTATTTTTTTCATGTCTATGATACTATCATAAAGTCATAGTCATACCTATCTCATGAAATTGAAATGAATACAATATTAATTCAATAATATAGTAGCTAAGTACCCCACTACTGCTCATAGTCATGGTCAAGTACAAGTATTGTGATTTTATCTTTAACATTACTCAGCAATCTAAAGTTAGAATTGTGATATCTTTACAAAGCTAACTTTTTAACTATAAAAAATTATAAAGCCAATACTACTTAGAAAAAATTGATGACCTTTATTCAGAGTCATGACTTTTTGGTGACTAAAAATTATAGATGATATTACTCAAGTATAGCCATTTCCCAAGGACGTGACTCTTATCCTCAAAGGAAGGAAAAATCATGAATGTTATGCTTGAACTAATTGTCAGCATTACAACATTTCTATAGAGTAATGGAATTATGATATATGAGAGAAGAGAATATCAATGCTATGACCACCCACAACACTATTGACACTTTAAGACATAAGGGAAATTTGTGTCCTAGTTATTTCCAATACCATGATCACAAGTTACATAAGACATTCTCAATATTTTGGCTATTTCCCAACACTATGGCCATTTAATCAACAAGAAGGACTAATGTCAATGCTACAACTTAATTTTAGTACCATGGTCAAATATCAATGTGAGAAGCCATTTACCATATTGTGACCATACCATAGCGTTGCATTCATTTATTAAAGATAAGAAGACAAATGTCTAAATTTATGGCTGCTTCATAGTGTCATGGCTTAATGTTATAGAGACATAAAGCCTGAGTCTTATTTATTACTAGCGTCATGACTTTGTATTATAAAAAGATCAACATATTGTTCATAATCTTGGTCACCTTCTAAAGTCATGACCTCAAAGTTAAAGAGATGAAGTTGGAAGTGGAGATGTTCTTCTGAAATTCATGACTTTCTACTTTAAATAATTTAGAATCGCCCAAGTATATAAGTAGAAGATAGAAAATTCATAGAAATTTCTCATTATTTTTCCTCCCCCTCTATGATATAAGAAAATCCATGATAACTACCAAATCCTAGAGCAAAGTTTGGACTTCCTAGCGATTTCATAAGAAAATTTGGAGGTAGTTAAAGATCCACTACCCCTTTTAGTAGTGACAAATGAAAATCCATGATAACTACCTCCACAATTATGGAGGTAGTTAAAGATCTATAGCCCTTTCTGAGTATAATTACTAAGCCTTGTTAACTTGTTTGATAATAGATAGTTGTATTTAAAATTTTTTCATACAACTTTTTTTTTATCCACAAATCTACAAAGTAAGAATGTTTAGTTAATATTTCCCATAATACCTAAGTAACAACCTTAAGGAGCAATGGAAGCAAAATGAAATAGTTGAAATTTGTTTTGTGAAAATTGCAACAAAAAATAAGCAAGAACATCCCAAATTATCATTACAATTAGACTTATCATGCTCAAGGGAGTGACTTTCATTATTAACTTTATAGTAACTAGTATCAACACTATTATCTTAAAGAAAAGAATTATGGAAAATAAGGGTATGTATGCCACAAAGAGAGAACATATAATAAATCTCAACCATATTCAAAATCTTATTGGTCAACTAAACTTGAAGAATTGTTAAGAGAATTAAGAAGAAACAATGTTGCTGAAAAAAGAAAAGATGAGATAGTAGAGTGAGAAAGATAAAGTCATAGATTGGGTTATGTATGAAGAAAGTACAACACTAGAAATACACATAGCTAATGTGAAAATGGTTGTATTTAAATATCTAAAATATAAATTTAAGATACAACCTCAATTATTTAAGTAGAAGAGGACAAGGTGAATGATAAATTTCTATACTTTCTTTGAAAATATTTATAGTTACAAATTTAGAAGAAAACATTCTTGATAGATCTCACTTATTCAAGAAGAAGAAACTAAAGTGAGTGATGAAATCTTCATGGTTAAAATAAAGAAATTTGTGATTGAAAAATCTTGAGGAGAAAATTGAAGATATAACCTCTGATATTCAAGAACAAAAACCTAAAGTATTTAATGAAATCTTTGTAGCTAATACGAAACTTATGATAAAAAAGCCAAAAGAAGAAATCAAAGATATGATCACCATTCTTCAAGAAGAAGAAGATAAAGTGGATCATGAAGTTTTAGTGATTGAAATATAGAAGTTGTGAAGTAGTGTGAGCAAGAGACTAAAAAAGCCAAGACACTTGGCAATGTCAAAGTAAAGGAGAAAACAAATAAGTGGAACCTCATCCAAATTATTTTCATGGATGAGGATACCAAGATAATCACCTATCCAACATCTAATATTGATATTGAAAGCATAAGAAATAAAGAAGTAGGGTAGTAGTTTGATAAGCTACCACAGTAGAAATATTCAAAGAAAAAAATAAGTTTTGAAGGTCTAGATAAGAATATTTAATATAACAAAACTTTTGAGTTTTTTTTTGCTACTTGTGTGATGAAGTGTGATAGCTGTAAGAATAAATATTACATATGTATATTAACACTTTAACCCCACCTACAAAAGAAGAACAGATTCAACCAATAAATATTCAATTTTTTTTTCAAAGCCATGAAAGTTTTTTAGTGCAATGACTTTGATTTTACAAAAAGAAATATCACAGAAGCTACATGACAAAGTCATGGTAGTTTATAGAGTTGTGACTTTAGTGTTACATAAGAAAAAATATCATAGAAGCTACAAAACAAATTCATGATAGTTTTTAGAACCATGACGATTGTGCTATAGAAGGAATAGCATTACAAAACCTATATAAAAAAGCTACATCTTTGATATGACATCATGACTTTAAAGGAACTATTTGCCATAATTCCATGACATTTCATTTATAAAAGAAACATAACCCTATAGTATCATGACTTTTGATTATAAAGTCATAACTATAAATACCTAACCTTTGAATCTCTTCCACAAAATTCTCTAAATTTCTAGTTGTCATGATATTCTACCCATAATCATCTTTATTTCTTGACTTGAAATTGGAAGGGAGAAGATTATCAAAGAAAAAATATCATAGATGAAAGCCATGAAAAAAGAAATAGAAAAACCTAGTGGTAAAGAGCTGCCATGAAAAGTCGTGGCACCCAAAGTGACATTTGTTGCAGAAAATTGGTAGAGATGGATGTTTTCCATACTATCCAAAAAAGTGATCTATTGAAGAGAGATTAATCACTGAATTTATTTCTCCCATTGGAGATATTATCAAAGTAAAATTGGGTATTACTTTGTATGCATGGAGAATATGAGAATACATTAGTTGTGAATAAGTTATATACAAATTTGGAGGATAGGCAATGAAAAATATGCTATGTGAGAGGAGTTTGGGTTCATTTTGATAGGAGAATCATTAATGAAATAATTAGATTTTTGGTAACTATAGATAACATGGATTTTAAATTATTCTATAGGCAACTAAAATTTCTTGTTATCACTCAATTGTTGACAAATGAAAAGGGTATATAGAATGTGATTTTGAAGAGTACATATAAATATTTGATGAGAGAAGAACTCGTGGAGATGAGTAAAGTTTGATTATATGTCATATGCTCATTTATATTTATGACTGTCCATGTTTCTATGATTATTCTAGAGAGAGCACTTTTACTATATATCATCCTCATTGGGTACCATTTGACGTGAGAAAGATAATTGAAAAATTAATTGTTAGGTTTCTCGAGTGTGAATTTTTTGGCTAACTAATTCATCATTCTCTTATTACTTTGTTGTATCTAGCTGAGGGGGTCCCTACAAATGAACAAGTGGATGCAATGTATTTGATAGTATTTCCATGACATTGTCAGGCATAAAAAAAATAGAGATGATATAAAATGGAAGAAGCTAATGCTAGAAGGGAAGGATCATCCAAAATTTGGAAAGAAGATTCATCCTTCACCATATCAAACACACAAAAGATAGAAAGTATGAGAGGAATGAAAGAAGATGATATAACCCAAATTGAACATTCTTTACTTGTACATGATGATATATTTATAGATATTTTGTAAATAGTAGAAAATATATAGCGGAATTTCAGGCAAATCAAAAGAGATTTAGAAAGGGAGATCCTTTTCTCTATGCATGGTATTAGAAAAAGAGGTTACAAAATATGTTGTGATGTGTGAAAAATATCTTTATAAATAATAGATGGTATTTTATTGCAATACAAGAAAAGTTTGAAGGCTGAATCTATAAACTTTTGGAGGAAGGAATGAGGCACATAGATATTGGATTGATAGGGAGCATCGAATCATTTGAATACTATACAAGGCTATCATGATAGATTGAAAAATAGAAATGGAGGAAAGAGATAAAATGCAGTATAAACTTAAAAGACTTGCATTTTATGATAGGATGTTTTAAAGGTGCACTAAATTTAATTGGACAATGATAGAAGATACTTTATGATAGTTTGACAAAAATATTGGATGAGTTATCTAGATAAAAGAGAAATTCAGAAAAACTATCCATTTCTATACCACCATTTGAGCACTCGATATCATATTTTACCTTTACGAAGTATAATCCTAAAGGAAAATCATATTGGCCATCTCCATTACTATATTGAATTCTACTTTTGTTGTTTATTCTATATTATGATGATGCACCCATTATGTGAAACAAATTTGATATGTTTGATGTTTTTTTTTGGTAGGAGAAGTAATTGTTCATGGATGAGCAATTATTTTAGTGTGAAAGTTTGTTATATGTTCAAATTACCAAATATTCTTAGGTTTGTTGATACTTTATGATGTTGTGTAGGTATGAAATAAAAGAAATTATGAATTAATTTCACAACTTTGGAGTTTTAAAGAGTTTTGATGAATAATCATGAAATCAATTAGTGTTTTGGGGTATTTAGTAATTGAAGTAGAATATTAAATCTTGTAAAGTTTTATAATCCATTCTTGTTTAAAACTCTTTCTAATTGATCATCACAATGTTTTTATTCCATGACCCTACCAACTTATTAGCACTATCTTTTCCTTATATGACATAATCTTAGTGGTTGTGATGATATCATGAAGTCAAATTCATACTTATGTAATGAAATTTTAATGGCTGTAAAATTATTTCTTTGTTACAATAACTAAGTACCCCACTAATACTCAAAGTTAAATTAAAGTCTAAGTACTATGACTTTATCGTTAATATGGATTGGTAGTCTTAAGTTTGAGTCATGATATTTTTACAAAGTCATGACTTTTGAGCTATAAAAAGTTATAAAGCCAATATTACTCAAATCAAAATCATAACCATTATTCAGAGTCATAATTTTGAGAGACTAAAAGATACAAAAAAAATTACTCAAGTATGATATTTTTTTAAGGTTACTGTTCTTGTCCTCAAATAAAGGCAAAGTCATAACTTTCATGCTCAAACTAATTGTCAATACCAAGACGTTCCGATAAAGTCCTGACAATATGACATATTAGAGAAGTGAATACTAGTATCATGGCCATCCAAAACACCATGGACAATTGAAGACAAATAAAGGCAAATTTTATGTCATAGTCATTTTCCGTGGCACAACCAAATAATACACAAGACCTTAATGTCGAGGCTATTTTTCAATATCATGACCATATAATCATCAAGAAAGACCAATACCAATTTCATAGCTTAATTCTATTGTTGTAACTATATATCAAGTGAGATGTCCTTCACCACACCATGACTATTATCCAATTCCATGACCTTTATTAAAGACAAGATGATAAATGCTTGAAACTATGGTCACTTCACAACATCACAACTTCGTGCTGTAGTGACAATAAGTTCAAGTCTTGATTTTTTTTCAAGCACTTCAAAATTATGTTATAGAAATATCAATATTCAATCTAGGGTCATGGGAACCTTCTAGAGCCCTAATTGCAAGCTTATGAAATAAAGGATAAAGTGGAGAATTTCTTTTGAAATGTATAACTTGCTACTTGGAATAATGTAATTTTACTTGAGTATTAAGCAAAAGATAGAAAAGTTCAAAGAAATCTCACATTTTTCTTTTTTCTCCCTCTATAATACAAGCAAAGTCTATGCAACTACCAAACCCTAGAAGCAAACTTTGTACTCTCTAAAAGTTTCACAAGCAAGCAAGGGATGCAAGACTTAATACAAGCAAGGGGGCATGACTTTCAACACTCTATCTCTAGAAAAGATTCAATAATTTTTACCAAGATTACATGGGTCTAGGGTGTGATATCCCAATCCCCAGAGAGTCCCATTTATTCCATCACACAACAAAATGTGCAATAAAATAATTTTTTTTTTCAAATATAGCATGTATATATTTTTTTCTTTTATTTGCTCAGCATAATAAAAATACATAATATTCTATTCAAGCTACAACTAGCTTCCTTCATATGTGTGATCCTGCTTGTGGGTCAATCATCTATCCTAAACTGGACTTGTTCTTGAAAGGGGTCCCACAAAAGAGTGAGCAAAGCTCAGTAGAGGTAAACTTCTACAGGGCTACTCCCAACCTAAGTGCACGTAAAAATATCATGCGTATATATCAACACCCATTCAAGTACAATGTTTATATGAATGTAATTATGGATAAAATATTTATATGCCCATATCCTGACTCTCATCAACTATCTCATACATGTCAAAGCCAAGTGTGACATATTACATATAGATGTAGAAATAAATAAATAAATAAATATAAATATATATATATATATATACTCTAAAAAATATAGACCGCCTCTGAAAAACAATATTGTTTTCCCTTGGATATTTTCCAAAAACTATCATGTAACTTAATTTGGATGTTGTCCCAATTTGAATTTACTTAATGATATTGGACATGCTCCAAAAAAAAATACCACATAATTTAGTTTGGATGTTGTCCCAATTTGAGTTCATATAATAATATCCATTATACCTTTATATATGCATACCATGCACCCACCCTTTTATTTGGGATGTTCCCATGCATATAAAATACAAATATATTATTTACGATTAAATCATGATCATTTATGGCCCTTAAATAGAAAGAATTCTAATAGGAGAAAATCACTACCTCTTCGAATATTCATGAAAACTTTAGAAATTTGATATCAATATGAAACTCTCATCGTGTAGAGTAACTTTTCTTATTGTACTATTATATTCCAACTCTAGAATAATCATATATTAGCAAAATAAAATTAATAAATCTTTATCTTTTATTTTCTCTACACTGTATCTCTCACCCAGCTTCTTTCTTTTTTTTCCACTCCATGTCTTCCCAATTCTTAACTATTTTTTTACTATTTTATTAAAATAATATAAAAAAGGGGGAATTGTGTTTCGGGGTGCTCCCCCAAAATATTTAAAAAATTGAAACCCATCTTTTAATATTTAAAAAAAGCACGAAACTTTAAATAAATTAAAATTTTGGCACTCGAATACATTAATCCTAAACTACCCTCGTCTCTCTCCCTTTTCCCTCGCCCCTCTCCCCTTTGCCTCGCCCCTCTCTCCTTTTCCTTGCCCTTACCCCTCGCCCGTCTCCCCTTGCTCATCTCTTCTCACCCATCTCCCATTTCTCATCTCTCCTCACACGTCTCCCCTCGCCCATCTCTTCTTGCTTGTCTTTCCTTGCTCGTCTCTTCTCGCCCATCTCCCCTCGCTCATCTCTTCTTACCCTTCTCCCCTCGCTCGTCTCTTCTCACATGTCTCCCCTCACTCGTTCTTCTCGCCCATCTCCCCTTGCTCGTCTTTTCTCACTCGTCTCCCCTTGCTCGTCTCTTCTCGCCCATCTCCCTTCGCCCGTCTCCCCTCTCTCGTCTCTTCTCGCCCATCTCCCCTCACTCGTCTATTCTTGCCCATCTTCCCTCGCTCGTCTATTCTTGCCCATCTCCCCTCGCTCGTCTATTCTTGCCCATGTCCCCTCGCTCGTCTCTTCTTGCCCATCTCCCCTCACTCATCTCTTCTCGCCCATCTCCCCTCGCTCGTCTCTTCTCGCCCATCTTCCCTCGCTCGTCTCTTCTCGCCCATCTCACCCCGCTCGTCTCTTCTTGCCCATCTCACCCCGCTCGTCTCTTCTTGCCCATCTCACCCCGCTCGTCTCTTCTCGCCCATCTCACCCCGCTCGTCTCTTCTCGCCCATCTCCCCCCGCTCGTCTCTTCTCGCCCATCTCCCCTCGCTCGTCTCTTCTCGCTCATCTCCCCTCTCTCGTCTCTTCTCGCCCATCTCCCCTCTCTCGTCTCTTCTCGCCCATCTCCCCTCGCTCGTCTCTTCTCGCCCATCTTTCCCCGCTCGTCTCTTCTCGCCCATCTTTCCCCGCTCGTCTCTTCTCGCCCATCTCGCCCACCCGTCTCTTCTCGCCCATCTCCCCCCGCCCGTCTCTTCTCGCCCATCTCCCCCCGCCCTTCTCTTCTCGCCCATCTCCCCCCGCCCTTCTCTTCTCGCCCATCTTTCCCCGCTCGTCTCTTCTCGCCCATCTCGCCCACCCGTCTCTTCTCGCCCATCTCCCCCCGCCCTTCTCTTCTCGCCCATCTCCCCTCGCCCGTCTCTTCTCGCCCATCTCCCCCCGCCCATCTCTTCTCGCCCATCTCCCCCCGCCCGTCTCTTCTCGCCCATCTCCCCCCGCCCGTCTCTTCTCGCCCATCTCCCCCCGCCCGTCTTTTCTCGCCCATCTCCCCCTGCTCCTCTCTTCTCGCCCATCTCCCCCTGCTCGTCTCTTCTCGCCCATCTCCCCCTACTCGTCTCTTCTCGCCCATCTCCCCCCGCTCGTCTCTTCTCGCCCATCTCCCCCCGCTCGTCTCTTCTCGCCCATCTCCCCCCGCTCGTCTCTTCTCGCCCATCTCCCCCCGCTCGTCTCTTCTCGCCCATCTCCCCCCCGCCCATCTCCCCCCCCGCTCGTCTCTTCTCTCCCATCTCCCCCCGCTCGTCTCTTCTCGCCCATCTCACCCCCCCCCCCCCCCCCCGCCTCCTCTTTTCTAGCCCATCTTCCCTCGCCCGTCTCTTCTCACCCATCTTTTCTCACCCATCTCTCCTCGCTCATCTCTTCTCGCCTGTCTTCCATCGCTCGTCTCCCATCTTCTCTCTCCACGAGCTCCATCATGATGTTCGTTGGAGCTTATCGAGCTCCATGATGGAGCTCACTAAAGCTCGACAGAGCTCCATGATGTTCGTCTATTCTTGCCCATGTCCCCTCGCTCGTCTCTTCTTGCCCATCTCCCCTCACTCATCTCTTCTCGCCCATCTCCCCTCGCTCGTCTCTTCTCGCCCATCTTCCCTCGCTCGTCTCTTCTCGCCCATCTCACCCCGCTCGTCTCTTCTTGCCCATCTCACCCCGCTCGTCTCTTCTTGCCCATCTCACCCCGCTCGTCTCTTCTTGCCCATCTCACCCCGCTCGTCTCTTCTCGCCCATCTCACCCCGCTCGTCTCTTCTCGCCCATCTCCCCCCGCTCGTCTCTTCTCGCCCATCTCCCCTCGCTCGTCTCTTCTCGCTCATCTCCCCTCTCTCGTCTCTTCTCGCCCATCTCCCCTCTCTCGTCTCTTCTCGCCCATCTCCCCTCGCTCGTCTCTTCTCGCCCATCTTTCCCCGCTCGTCTCTTCTCGCCCATCTTTCCCCGCTCGTCTCTTCTCGCCCATCTCGCCCACCCGTCTCTTCTCGCCCATCTCCCCCCGCCCGTCTCTTCTCGCCCATCTCCCCCCGCCCTTCTCTTCTCGCCCATCTTTCCCCGCTCGTCTCTTCTCGCCCATCTCGCCCACCCGTCTCTTCTCGCCCATCTCCCCCCGCCCTTCTCTTCTCGCCCATCTCCCCTCGCCCGTCTCTTCTCGCCCATCTCCCCCCGCCCATCTCTTCTCGCCCATCTCCCCCCGCCCGTCTCTTCTCGCCCATCTCCCCCCGCCCGTCTCTTCTCGCCCATCTCCCCCCGCCCGTCTCTTCTCGCCCATCTCCCCCTGCTCCTCTCTTCTCGCCCATCTCCCCCTGCTCGTCTCTTCTCGCCCATCTCCCCCTGCTCGTCTCTTCTCGCCCATCTCCCCCCGCTCGTCTCTTCTCGCCCATCTCCCCCCGCTCGTCTCTTCTCGCCCATCTCCCCCCGCTCGTCTCTTCTCGCCCATCTCCCCCCGCTCGTCTCTTCTCGCCCATCTCCCCCCCGCTCGTCTCTTCTCGCCCATCTCCCCCCCCCGCTCGTCTCTTCTCTCCCATCTCCCCCCGCTCGTCTCTTCTCGCCCATCTCACCCCCCCCCCCCCCCCCCCCCCCCCCCCCCGCCTCCTCTTTTCTAGCCCATCTTCCCTCGCCCGTCTCTTCTCACCCATCTTTTCTCACCCATCTCTCCTCGCTCATCTTTTCTCGCCTGTCTTCCATCGCTCGTCTCCCATCTTCTCTCTCCACGAGCTCCATCATGATGTTCGTTGGAGCTTATCGAGCTCCATGATGGAGCTCACTAAAGCTCGACAGAGCTCCACAATGGAGTTACTGGAGCTCCTCAAGCTCCATCATAGAGCTCAAGGAGCTCGACGATGGAGCTCATTGAGCTCCATCGTGGAGCTCCATGATGGAGTTCATTGAGAGGGGCGAGGGGAGATGGGCAATGGTGAGAGGGAGAGTGAAATGGGAGAGGGGTGAGGGTAGTTTAAGATTAATATATTCAATTTTATTGAATTTTAATTTATTTATAGTTTGGTGTATTTTCTTTTGAAATATTAAAAGATGAGTTTCAATTTTTTAATAATTTCGAGGGGACCACCCCGAAACACAATTTCCCCTATAAAAAAAGCTTATTTTTTTGCTTTTTTTTGACACATGAGTTGCTCATGCATGCGTCCACGTCGTTGGCTCCATGGCACTGTCTTTTTTTTTCTTTATTTCCTGATTATTATAATAATAATTAAATAAAATTAAAAAAATGAGTAAATTTGATCAAATTTGTCACCATGCCTATATTTTCTAAGAAGAATTCAATGACAAAATTCATTTTATCATCAGTGTTTTAAAATTTTCAAATTATTTTTCTTATTACAAAGTTATCATTTTCTTATTTTTCAGAAAAATCATATTATTTATTTATTCATTTTTGTTTCTGGATTTCACATTGGGTTAGTGTAATTTGAATATATATGATGTGATATTAGTTATTTGTGAATAAATATATTAGTTTATTTTGTGTTCTAGATATTAATAGATAGTGATTAAATATAACTTAAACTATAATATGACTATTAGTATGTTTCTGTGAGATTATCATGATTATTAGTGATAGATAAACCATGAAGCTCACTCACACATTTAGTCGGAAGATAGTGATAGTCATTCTGACTATGATGTGTGAGATAAACCTATATGTTGAAACTTAAAATTTAGATATATTAATCATTACGAGTATATGATGTTTATGAAGTCAAAAATATGAATACTTTTACATGTTAATCCATTATACACATCTTAAAAGAACTAAATATCGATTTGGATGAATATTATATAAAACATTCTTCTAAGCAGTTTATTTTTAGTATGAAAGTCACATCATCACCTAGGAGAAATTTGATAAGCAATCCTCATGACATACACAAGTGTGTGGTGACTCACAAGGTAGTAACATCTCTTTATAGTTACTTTTACTTGTATAGTTCCTATCAGTAAACCTTGAGGGAAACATATATTAATTGTATGAATTTGGTACTTACAAATCCAAAAGTGAAAACTCTTATAAACTATGTCAATCTTTAATCTTTATAACAATGAAAGATGCACACACAAACATACACATTTTGTGTGTGTGTGTGTGTACATATTAATACACATACAAACACAGACACACATACAGAAATATATATATAGACACACACACACACACACATGCTAATAGAGTTAAAGATTAGAGTTTTAGCTTGCCTATATATACACACACATGTTTATATTTATATATATATAAACATGTGTATGTATGTGTGTGTGTGTGTGTGTGTGTGTGTGTATAAACACACACATATACACATACACACACATATATATACATAAGTATAATTATATATAAATATATATAGATATATAAAGATATATTTAAAAATCTACATAAATATAAATAAATAAATAAAATGTGTGTGTATATATATATATTAAAGAATGTCAATCTATACATATTTATTTTTTATTCTCATAATAAATAATTTGTTGCATGTGTTTGGATGATTAAGAATATTTGGTGTGTGAATGATATGAGTTTGAACTCAAGTATTGCAATGCGTGGTTTAATGAATATGTTTGTTAAATAGATGATTTTCAAATTGGGAAACTAATTTTTGAATTTGAATATATATATATTTTAATATTTAAGGGATAAAATCAGATTGATTAGTATATCAAAATTTAATTATTTTAAAATTTATTAAGTA
This sequence comes from Sapria himalayana, assembly GCA_029783825.1. Taxonomy (NCBI): domain Eukaryota; kingdom Viridiplantae; phylum Streptophyta; class Magnoliopsida; order Malpighiales; family Rafflesiaceae; genus Sapria; species Sapria himalayana. The sequence continues at coordinate 301,307 of JAREIK010000654.1, read as the reverse complement.
AATACTCAGTTTAAATTTGAATTTGATTTTGGTGCACCAAAATATACATGTAACTTATTAAATACTCACTTTTTAGCAGGCGTAAAATAAGATCTGCATAGTGTTTCTGAGACAGATTAATTTGTTATTTGCAAGGATATTTGAAGTCATTTCCATACACAACGGATTCATTATTTGAGGATGCTGGCAATTGATCAATCGAAAAAGCTTTCTTTTCAACGCTCTATTCAAGATGGAGAATTGATTATTATATACGAGAAGCATGATAACATGAAGGCCATTAGGGTACACAGGCCTTCTGTGTTTCAAAACCGGTTTGGGCAATTCAAGCATTCAGACTGGATAGGAAAGCCCATTGGGTCAAAAGTGTTCAGTAACAAGGGCGGTTTTGTATTTCTTTTGGCTCCAACTCCAGAATTGTGGACTTTGGCTTTGAGCCATAGGACTCAGATTCTATACATTGCTGATGTTTCATTTGTCATCAATTGTTTAGAATTAGTTCCTGGTTGTTTGGTTTTGGAGTCTGGGACAGGCAGTGGATCTTTAACTACCTCACTCGCTCGTGCAATAGCTCCCACAGGCCATATCTATTCGTTTGATTTTCATGAACAAAGGGCAGCTTCTGCTAGGTAAAAATTTAAACGCACATTAGAATGATGCTGGGTGGATGTAATGTTCCCCTCATTGTTGGTTCAAGAGCTTTTAGCTCGAATGCTCTTGAACCTCATTGAATTAAGTTCTTGTGCCTCCAAGCTGACATTTAGCGTCCGACCTGAGTCAGATGTGTTAGAGATTGTCATTGCTAAGGCTTGACAAGGCTCATCACTTGACTCAAAAATGGCTGCAGGAAGCAGCAAAACACTTAAAAGTTTGACTCATCATGCCACTAATAAATTAAAAAAAAAAAAGTTTCAGTATGCCACTAATAAAAAAAAAAAAAAAAAGCTCAGCATGCCACTTAATTGGCTTGAACTCACATTAACATGATGGGAGTTGAGCTAAATGTGGCTACTTTTTCTGTTGAATCTACAGTAGTTGCAAAGCTTTTTAGGTAATCCCAGAGCCTCTCCCCTTAAATTTTTTTCTGTGTTTGAGGAATTTTCACTGTAAGTATTTTTTTTTCCCCTTTTCGTTTATAGGGATGATTTTGTGAGGATAGGTATCAGCGATTTTGTAACTGTGGGAGTTAGAGATGTTCAAGGTGAGGGATTTCCAGATGAGTATTCTGGGTTGGCTGACTCCGTGTTTTTTGATCTACCCCAACCTTGGCTGGCTATTCCTTCAGCTGGGAAAATGTTGAAAGGTGATGGGACTTTGTGTTCATTCTCACCATGCATTGAGCAAGTAAAGCGCACATGTGAAACTCTTAAATCAGACTTTACAGGTATCACTAAAGTTGCTGTTTAGTTTTATTGAACTAACATGAAAAGTAGCTAAAAGTTGATTTTTTTCATGCTATATTTATAGATAAGATTTCAGAAACAATAGATACTTATTGCTATGTGAATAAAAGAGAGAATTAATGTCAAGTGTGAAAAAACTTTAAAAATTATTTGAATAGGAATTTGTTGATTTTACTTTTCCTTGATGCCCAAAACACCTATACATTTACTTTAAAAAGTTAGAATCATATGGATAATTAAAATAACAAAAAATATAGATTAAAGTCGTAGAGACTATGTTTAATGAGTTATGCATTTGAGATTTATTATTCTTGTATGAAGATAGTTATCATTTTATCATAACATGAGATTTAATATATGTGTGGAACACATGGATTTCCTAGGTTTACAGTCATTATAATATTTTTCTCATTCAAGTATATTTAATTTTGTAGTTTTATGAGGGGGATGGGGGAGTGAGGGAGGGAGGGAGGTAGGGGTGAGAGAAAGAGAGAGAGATAATGGGGTGGATGGAGAGAGAAGTGGTGAGGGTAAGATAGTGTGGGATGGGGGGGGGGAGGGGGGTGTGTAAATATATGAGGGCAATGAAGGATGTAAAGATATAAAGGAAGGGAAGGATGTAAAGATACAAGAGATGAGAAAGATGTAAATATATGAGGGAAGGGAAGGATGTAAAGATACAAGGGAAGGGAAAGATGTAAATATATGAGGAAAGGGAATGATGAAGAGATATGAGGGAAGGGAATGATGAAGAGATACGAGGGAAGGGAAGGAAGAAGAGATACGAGGGAAAGGAAGGAAGAAGAGACATGAGGGAAGGGAGGGAAGGGAAGGAAGAAGAGATATGAGGGAAGGGAAGGATGGAGAGATATGGGGGAAGGGAAGGATGGAGAGATATAGGGGAAGGGAAGGATGGAGAGATATGGGGGAAGGGAAGGATGGAGAGAAACAATGGAAGGGAAAGATGGAGAGAGAAGGGCCAAGAGAGAGAAAGATGGCGTAGGGAGGTAGAGATACGAGGCAAGGGAGAGTTATAGGGATGTGGGAGGTAGATGAACACATGTAAAGATACAAGGGAAGGGAATGATGTAAAGATACGAGCGAAGAGAAGGATTTGAAGATATGAGGAAAGGAAAGGATTTAAAGATACAAGGGAAGGGAAGGATGAAGATACAAGGGATGGGATAGATGTAAAGATATGAAGAAAGAGAAGGATGTAAAGATACGAGAGAAGGGAAGGATGTAAAGATACGAGAGAAGGGAAGGATGTAAAGATACGAGAGAAGGGAAGGATGTAAAGATACGAGAGAAGGGAAGGATGTTAAGATACGAGGGAAGGGAAGAATGTGAAGATACATGGAATGAGAATAATGTAAAGATATGAGTGAAGGGAAGGATGAAGAGATACGAGGGAAGGGAAGGATGAAGAGATACGAGGGAAGGGAATGATTGAGAGATATGAGGAAAGGGAATGATAGAGAGACATGAGGGAAGGGAAGGAAGGAGAGATACGAGGGAAGGGAAGGATGGAGAGATACGAGGGAAGGGAAGGATGGAGAGATACGAGGGAAGGGAAGGATGGAGAAATACGAGGGAAGGGAAGGATGGAGAGATACAGGGGAAGGGAAGGATGGAGAAATACGAGGGAAGGGAAGGATGAAGAGATATGAGAGAAGGGAAGGACGAAGAGATACGAGGGAAGGGAAGGATGAAGAGATACGAGGGAAGGGAAATATGGAGAGATACAAGGTTAGGGAAAGATGGAGAGATACGAGGTAAGGGAAGCATTGTTAGAAACAAGGGAAGAGAAAGATGAAAAATACAAGGGAAGTGAAAAATGGAGAGAGAAGGGTCAAGAGAGAGAAAGATAGGTCAAGGAGGGAGAGAGACGAAGCTAAGGAGAGTTACAGGGATGAGGGAGAAAGTTGATTACATGTAAAGATACAAGGGAAGGGAAGGATGTAAAGATTCGAGAAAATGGAAGGATGTAAGGGTTCGAGAAAATGGAAGGATGTAAAGATTCGAGAAAATGGAAGGATGTAAGGGTTCGAGAAAATGGAAGGATGTAAGGATTTGAGAATATGGAAGGATGTAAAGATTCGAGAAAATGGAAGGATGTAAAGACACAAGAGATGGTAAGGTTGTAAAGGTACAAAGGAAGGGAATGATAGAGAGATACGAGGGAAGGGAGGGATGGAGAGAAATTAGGGAAGGAAAGAATGGAGAAATACGAAGGAAGGAAAGGATAGAGAGATACGAGGGAAGAGAAGGATAGAGAGATACGAGGGAAGAGAAGGATAGAGAGATACGAGGGAAGGGAAGGATGGAATGATAGGAGGGAAGGCAAGGTTGGAGAGATACGAGGGAAGGGAAGATTGGAGAGATACGAGGGAAGGGAAAGATGGAGAGCTACAAGAGAAGGGAAAGATGGAGAGATACAATGGAAGAGAAAGATGGAAAGATACAAGGAAAGGGAAGGATGGAGAGAAACAGGGGGAGGGAAAGATGAAGAGATACAAGGGAAGGAAAAGATGGAGAGAGAAGGCTAAGAGAGAGAAAGATGGGGTAGGAAGGGAGAGAAACGAGGCAAGGGAGAGTTACAAGGAAGAGGGAGGAATATGAACACATATAACGGCAAAGTTACACATGCTTATTAATTTTCATTATATCCTCATTAATTTTGCAACATTTAGTCTTTTTACATTTATTATTTTTATTCTCAACCCCTTAAACATAATTTTTTTTCATGTGGTGCATTTTTATGTGAAAAAAGTAAAAATAAAGAACAAAAGAAACATAAAAAATAATATTAAATAACATGTAATAACATAACTTAAACTAAAATAATAACTTTATACATAGAAGTACTTTACATATGAACAAAATGTTTGAAGTTGTTTACATAAGATGGGTGCTCCCATTACAAAGAAAAATAAAACAAAAATAGATAAAATTATTAAAAATAATAATTTCTAATAAAGAGAAACATTAACATACAACCTCAAATTGGTGCATGAAAAATCTAACATGTTAAAATTAGAGGAAAAATAAGCTAGTTTGAACTAGAATTAAATGTGAAATTTGTCAATAAAGTGATTAAAAATCTTTTTTAAACTATGTAATAATATGGTTAAAAATGAAAGTAATGATGGGGGTAATCTATGATATTTTTTTGAAATATTTTTTGGATGATAAAGAAAATATTATTGGCTGCTTAAATAGGGAAAAACTCTTGGCTCATGCTTTCTGCAAGCAATGAAAAATAGGGATTGTTATTATGTTCTCAAGTTTTCTTGAGAAATTAAACATTCACAAATATCTTGTAGATGCAAAATCAAAGGATGCAAAGTTATTACGTGCCCAAGAGAAAAATCAGCAAGAGATACAAGAATAATAGTGGATGAGTATTTATATAAATTATTTGGAAGAGCTCCATCATGGAAGTTTCTATCGTATGAGTATTTATCAAAATTGTATTTTGTTAATGTTAAGATAAGTTTCGAACTTAATATTTTTAGCTTCAATATTCATGGCAACATCTTTATTATTTGTCATTTTATTATTTGAATCATGAATAATATTTAATGAAATAACATTCACAACCATCACTAAGAGAAATTAAATGATACATTATCATGTTCTTCTATTATAACATGGACTACACCTTCTTGAGATATGGAACAAGCTATATTATTCATAGAGAAACCCATAGATATAAGTACTCCCTCAATTAGTTTTTGTGCAATAGGTGACCATTTCTTTTGTATATTTTTAACATGTTTACTAAGAGATTATGTTGGATGTGGTTAATTTATTTTAAAATAAGTGATATAATTGATTCTATTGAATAAAAGCCTTGCACCAAATGGTTTTCATTTATATTATTTAGAAAATTTTTGGACATTACACCAGTTATTGAGCTAGATTTCATATCCAGCATTAATATATAATGTCTTATTTTTGTTAAAATTTTTAGCTGCGTGTTAAATTTATCAGTTAGGTTTTTAAAGAATCATAGAATTAGATATAATATTATCTTCTTTGTGTTATTATCATATGATACATTAAATACTATTAGTCTAGTTATTTCATAGATATAAGAAATAACATGTATTTTAATATTAACATTGATATGATTTAGAAATTTAGTTGCTATTAATAATTTGTATCTCTTTGTTTGGTGTAGTTGAAAATATGGAGTAATTTTTCTATCGTGTATGATACAATACATAGATAAATAATAGTTTGAATTACTTGCTATTTGTTTGTGAATTTTTTGACTCTATCAAAAAGTTAATGTCAAAAAAAAATACAAGAATTGAGCTACCCAAATAAAAAATAAGGGTTTCCTAATTTGAAACTCTCATTTGAAAAAAAAGCTCAAATTAGAGTTCTTCAAAATTTATTATATAGGTAAATTACATCTCTTTGAATTATGATTTTTTGAGAGCTTAAATTACAACGTTAAATTTGGAACCCTAATGTTTTAGGGTTTTTGAAATTTCTTCCCAAATAGGAGTTCCAAATCAATTTTTTTTTTTAAATCTTCATATTGTTAGAACTCTAGTTAGGATTTCAGCCAAAAAAACTACAAGTGTCTTTGTCCTGCTCAGGTGCACCATTGCATGCCAGTGCAAGTCATTTTGCGGCTTTGTGCGTGACTATGCCCTACTCAGGAGCATCACCTCATGCTTGCACACACACCACTGTGCATGTACCTATAGATCTCTCTTTTTTGATTTTTTTTTTTGTTTTTTTTTATATCTTTTTTTTTCTATTACATACAATCATGTACAATAATATGGTAACACATACTGTTTAGGCTTTATAACTCTAACTTATATATGTACTTTCATAAGATTTTGTTTCCTAGGATATGATTCTGATAACATGTTATAAATTGAAGGTGTTTAAAATAAAAATAAAGAACAATAAAAAATATAAAAAATAATTTCAAATAACTTGAGTAATAACTTCATACATAAAAGCTTTTCAGGGAGGTAAAATAAATTGGGCAGCCCACATGAGTTAGTTGCTCCTATCAGAATGTAAAATAAATTTAAAATGAATAAAAATTACAAAAATATCAACTTATAATAATATGCATTTGCATTTGGTCAATGGTAATTACCTCATGGACTTCAACAATCCATAAACCTCTGCCTCCTGAGTAACTTAATCAAATTAATCCTGATTCTATATTCAACCCATACCTATCCACTTAGTCATCAATCATTTAGTTGTTATTCCTTTATTATTTTTGTTTCTTGATGTTATACAGATATAAGAATGTTTGAGGTGCTTCTTCGCACATATGAAGTTTCCGAATGGAAAAGAGACTTTTTTGACAATGCCAAACATGTCACCTTTGGGTCTTGTCCTTGCAAAAGGCATCGCTCAATTGGAAGTGGCAATACTGGAGGGGATGTTGAGTATGCACACAATACTTCCATAGTCGCTAGGCCTTCCCGGGAAACTAGAGGTCATACTGGCTACTTGACATTGGCTAGACTCAAGTGTATCTCATGAAGATATATATTGTAATTTTGCACCTTTTTGAATTGTATGTAATGAAGACTTCTAACCAAATTCCTAAGTAAAGCACTTTTTCTTTTGGGTGTTTTTAGCAGATTCCCATTTGGGCAGTGCTGGTTGTTTCAAATAATAATCCAAAACTTAAAAATCTTATGTAAATATTTATGATCCACAAGTAATATACACGTGAGTTAGTATTATTTTCACATGGATTTAATGTGTGAAAACAATGGGACACATTAGTGTCATTAAAGTGATTAAAATTATTTTATTCAAGAAAATAAATATAAAATTGAGCTATTGATAAAATAAAAAATGTAGGATGTGATAAAAGTAACAAATAAGGCAATAAAAATATAAGGAATACACAAATTTATAATAGATTATGCTTGAATTGTTTAAGTTTCTTAGTAAATATTTTATAATAAATTAGGCTTTTAATTTTATATGTAATTTTTTTAAATTTGATATGGTTTTAAAATTCTTCATTTAGATTAAATACATTCTAATGCTAATCCAGTAAAAAAAATACCTATTAAAATATGAGTTCGTTTGGTTTTGTAGAGCAAATAATATATTCCTATATTATTTATAAATTAATAATGTTAACTTGTCCAGAATTAAAATTACAAAATACACATTATCAACTTTGATTTAATAATCTTAGTATTTCTAAAATTAATATTAGTATTGTATTTACTTATATTTATCAAATAAAACTAAATTTTTTTCAATAAATTCAAGTGGTTGAACATGAGAAATTTTTCTAAAATCTAACTTTAAAAATATACCATAACTTAAAGTTCAAACCAACTCTAATGTAGATAAAGTTTAGTCATTGTTTATATTGATGTTATCATTATAATATATGACCTTCATTGTTCACAAAAGTTAAACAACTAAATAAAGAAATAAAACACAAAAAAAAAAAAAAGCAAAGAGATAGTTGATGGGTTCGGTTGAAGCTCTTTATGCTTTGGATTTTTTATATCCAAAATGTGAAAATGAAATGCAACTTCATGTCTTCTTTTGGTTTTTCGTAAAAAGTTTTCCTCCCTTGTGCACCAGAGTTTTTTAAAACTATTTTATATATTTTTATTCATGGCGCTTCTCTATGCCATTTGTTCTCCTCTCTCTTTTGTTCAAGTTTTTAGTAAATTATATATCTTTCTCCTTTTGCCATGCCTCGATTGTTTTATGGGTCTATCTCCGCTTTGACTTTCAATCATACATATATTAATTTTTGCTAACTTTCCATGCAATTTCAAACACACACACACACACACAATGTATGTCTATTAGAGGCATGGCCTGATTCGGTCATGCCTGGCCTGTGACTGCACCGGAATGACCCGTGCCCGTGCCCGTGCCGTGCCGTGCCTAGGCCAACTTGGCCACGTGTCGGGCCAGGCACAGCCTAGTACCATCGCCCATGGCCATGGTATCTCTGTAAGAGCTGAGATATGCCCCGACCCACTCAGCCCGACGCCCCTAACCCGAACCCTACTACCAGAGGCCCGACGGAACCAAAATTTTTATCAGGCTCGAACCTGACCCATGGTCTTTTTCGACTCAATTCTGAGGCCCAACTTTCTGCCTCCACTCTATTACAGAAGCATAAGCTTTTGGAATGGACCTGTTTGGGTCGGTTTGACGGTCGAACCGACCCAATGGTAATAAAAAAAAATCAATCTAAGTCATTAGATTTCGCCTCCAACGACTATGAGATAGAATCCGACTTCCTAAGGATTATGCCCATTTTTTAATTATTAAAAATAAAAAAAATACTTTTATTAAAAAAATTCTTTTCATAATCTATAAAATCTTTCCTCCTCATTCTAAGATTTATGTTTTAAAAACATAAATCTCTTGCACTTCTCTCTCTCTCTCTCTCTAATTTTCTCTCTCGGGATTTTGTCATTTTGCATTTCGAGACTCGGCTTTGGTTTTGGTATGGATTGTGGTGCGGACATAAAAAAAAGCTAAATTTACACATTATGGTTTATGAGTATTTTTTTATTTTTTAGTTTCAAAGTTTTAAAATTTAAATCTAATTATTAAATATTCTACTTCTTCTCTCTCGTCTAGTCTCTCTCCTTCTCTAGTCTAAAAAATAAAAAAAATGACAAATAATAATTTAAATAAAGAAAATGAAATAAATTATAATTTAGATAATGAAAATCCTATGAAAATGTTCGAGACTGCCGAAACTTTAGTTTTTTTGATCGTCTCGACCCAAACATCTAAAAAATAAAAAACTAGAAGAACTTCAGTAATTTGGACTCACTTTAATATATTAAAATAAAAAAAAGTTAGGGGTGCCGAAGAAGAATCGGCACAATGCAAATATTATAAGAAAAATTTAAGCTGTAATAGTTCGTGTGAGACTAGGCACCTTAAGAGGTATGCAGAACTATGAACTAAAATACATTGTACATTAGATCTTAAGCAAACTCAACTCAACGGTGGATTTTTTGAAGTTTGATCCAGTTCAATCTCAAAGTTTATCCCATTCATATACTATAACGAGGTGGTGAGGGAAGACATGATCAAACTAATTACCATGATGGGTTTTCTGATTAGATTTTTAGAGGATCTAAGGGTAGTCAGTATCATGCATAGATATTTTGAGTTTACATATCATAAGATTCCTAGGTTCACATTTAGGAATAATATACTAAAATATTATAAGTTAGAAAAATAAATAATAATTAATGGCTTTAAGGAATATAGTGGAATTGTGTCCATGACGTCCGATATTTGGAATAGTCACGACGATGCATCTTATGCATGTCTCACCACCTACTATGTAGATTTTAAATGGACACTAAATTAAAAAAAATTAGGATTCTCTGAGATTCTCCTTCCTCATGATGGACTGGTCATTATTGAGTGCATGATGAAAATCTTTAGAGAATATAAAATTCAAATTATAATTTTTAATATTACATTCAATAATGTATCTAATAATAGAGTAGTAATTAACATATTTGTTAGAAATATTAGAAATAGATCATTAGGAGAGATTTTTTATGTTAGATACATGTATCACATCATGAACCTGATAATACAAGCGAGGTTGAAAGTGTGTGCTCCCACATTATAAAACATATATAACCTGTCTGTGTGCAATGTGTGAGTGCATTTGTGTGTGCTTGTGCTTGTGCATGTATGATTATGCATGTATAAATAGATGTATATGTAAGTATATATGTGTATATATATATATATATATATATATATAATATTAAATACATATTTATCTATTTATCTATACATACACATATATCTATATATACCTATATTTATCCATACATAAATTTGTCCACACACACACAAGTATATGAAAAGTACACTACAAGAAATAAATAATTTAGAAATGAAAACTAGAAATGGCCAAATTTATTTCAAAATTAGGAGTGAATTTGAAACGGAATCGAACCAGAATTTACAAAACCAGGAAAAAATAGCAATAGAAAAAAATTCTATCGCTAAATAGCAATGGAAAATTTTGAGTTTTTTTATTCTATTGCTAAATGATCTGTGAAGTGAGAAGTGAATATGCTTGTGTGATATTTATCGATGTGAATATTTGCTTCTGTTTATTATCAGAAATGGAAATCATATCTATTTCTAATATTGTGAGAGATATTAAGTCTTTCTCTATGTAAATTAAAATAATTATGCGACGGAAAGTCATTCCAATGCTATTTTAGTGATGTAAATAAATTTCATTGCTAAATATGATAATTAATCTGCAAAGACCACTTCGAAACTTTGAAGTATTTTTATGGTTTTGGGGATTTTTTAGTTTGGTTGTGATTTCATCTGATTCATGTTTTGATTGCCTATCCTTCATATATTGTTCGACACATATTTCATCCATAATTGAGGTATTATGATTTTTTATTTTATCCCATATGTATTGTATTCGAGAATAGCTCCATTTGTGCATTTTCATGTTATGTAATTTTTTTTTTAATTTTTAACATTTATACTAGGTTCTATCTAATTGTTTTGCTGAATTATTATAAATATAATCGATAAATCATATATTATTTATATTTTTTTTACATTTTTTCCACATTTTTTCCACATACTTTTATTTGTAAAATTTTTTTGTAACCTAATTGATTCATGAAAGTTTTGTGAATTTTGTTATTGCCATATAGTTAATATCACCAAACTATTTTGCATGTTATTTCATTACTAGAATTATATAATATTTAATAATTTCAAAATTGAATAACTCATTTTAATGGTGTAACCTTAACAATAAATAATTTATAATTATTAAAACAATAACTAAATGTTTATTTGTAATAATAATTATAAAAATAGAAAAAAACTTTTAGAATGGTATGCAATTAGAATTGTAAAACGTAACAAAAAATTGTCAGAACGAAAAAAAATAGAAGCTAGTTTAAAATTTTATATAGTTGTTTGATCTACATTTCACAAAAACTATAATAAAATAAATAATACTCACCTTTATTTAATATTAAAAAATTTCATATAACATGTGGTATATGCATATGTAATTACATGCTTCATATATAGATTAGAAAAATTTCTCATTCATTTAATAATGTTCTTCATTGATAGTTGATTTATTTTGTATGTTTTTTATTGATAAATTTTAATATATTGACATTGATAATTTATTTATTATTTATATTATATATAATATGTTTATATAATTATTTAGTACTTATTATTAATATAGAAATTAAAATTATGACATTGTAAATTGTTTTTTCTTTATTAATGTAATTTAATCCAATATAGATAAATATCAAATTTTTAGTTTTATATAAATGACAAAAATACATTGGAACAATGACAACTAGAATTTTCTAAATTTTAATTCAAAATTATCTAATAATTATTTTACTATAACTTATTTGTTAGATTTATGTAATTTCATAAAAATGTTGCTGCATCTTTATTACAAAAATACATATATATATATATATATATATATATATATATATATATATATATATATATATATATATATTATAATTCTAAAAATATTAATGTTACATGTTACATGAATGAAAAATATTATACGACCTGATCATCAATAGATGAAAATAAGACTAAAAGATAAATTTTAACTAATGAATTTGTAAATAGGATTTAGGAATTTATATTCTTCGCTGAAAAACATCCTAAATTTATGGATGAAACAAAAATAAGATGTCTATGTAATACTCTTAATTGTCAAAATCAAAGTATCAATGATATGGACACAATATGATATCTTCTTGTAAAAAATGAATTTGTTAGTAACTATTATATTTATTATAAATAGGAGGAAATAGTTGTGTCATAAATAACCAAGCATTATGTACATAAAAATATTGATTCAACTATTGCAATGAAATTTGCTAATCCTAATGATGAATGTGAAGTAATTTTGAATAATATTATTTGTCCTATATTAAATCCGGATATCACTGACAATATTCCAATATTATCAGCAAAATAATTTTTTGAAATACTCAAGGCTTTAGAAGAAGTGGTTTGGGAAGGTAATCTGTATGACCTCTAAAAGTTCTCTACATTGGTCAGATTAATGAATTTAAATGCAAAGCATTATTTTTCAAAAAGATATTATGATGAAATATGTCAATTATTATCCGAATTGTTAATAAAGAATAACATTATGATATATAATTTCTATGACACGGAAATTAAATAATGCGATATTTGGGTTTGCTGATGGAAAAATTACATTGTTGCATGAATGGTTGCATGATATATTGGGGCATAGTAAGTGAAGTAATTGTATGTACTTTCTATAACTATTCTTGGTACAAAAGAAATATAGTATATAAAAGGTAAAAAATAATTATTCCTCACAAGAAGATCTATTATTTATCATTTACTCCTTATTTGCAAAGATTATTTTTATCTGATGCTATTGCTAATGATATGAGTTGGTACAAAGATCATGTTATTGAAGGTGACATGTTGTGGCATAGCTTAGATACTCCCCCTTTGAAATATTTTGATGATTGTCATCCATAATTTGCATATGAAAGTCAAAATATTAGATTAGGACTATGCACTGATTGATTTCAATCATTTGGACAAACATGACAATTATACTCTTCAGGGCCGGTTATTGATACACATTATAATTTATCACCATGGATGTGTATGAAAGATGAATACATGTTTTTGTGTGTTATAATGTTGGATATGAGAAATCTAAAAAATAGATTGGATGTTTTTCTTCAGCCTCTTATAGCAGAGCTCAAAATTTTGTGGGAGGATGATGTAGAAACATATGATATATCTAGAAAGTAGAACTTTAAAATGCGAGTAGTCCAAATGTGAACTAGTGACTATCTTACATATTCAATATTTTTCAGATGGAGCACTATAGGGAAATTAGCTTGTACTTATTGCATAGAGGACTCAGATGTATTTTATCTAAGAAAAGGAGGAAAGACTCATTGGTTTGATAATCATAGAGGTGTCAAACGGGCCGGCCCGGCCCGGCACGAGGCACGGCACGGTTCGGCCGTGCCTGGGCCGGCCCGGCACGATAAAAAAACGTGCCCGGGCCCGTGCCGGGCCCGGCCGAACAAACCACGTGCCGGGCCGTGCCTGGCCCGGCACGACTCGTGCCTTGGCACGGCACGTCGGCCCGCGTGCCTGAGTCGTGACTCGTGAGTCGCGACTCACGAGCCACGAGTCACGACTCACGGTCACGACTCACTGAGTCGTGACTCGTGACCCAACCGGGCCCCGCCCCCGGTAAAAAGACCGAGGGTCGGGTCCAAACAGACCCGACCCGCCCCGCCCCGCCTGCCCTGCCTTGCCGTGCGCCCGTGCCCGAGCGGGTCGGCACGGCACGGCAGCATGGCTGGGCACGTGAAAAACGGGCCGTGCCGTGCTGGGCCGGCCCGTTTGACACCTCTAGATAATCATCATAAATTCTTACATGTGAAATATCTATTTCAGATGAATATTGGTTTGATAATCATGTCAAAGGTGATGACCTTTGAGGTTAGGTGACAAAATATTAGGAGTAATTGAAAAATATGGGTACAAAAATATTATGGATATTGATATATTTTGCCTCAATACACAAATTTCAAAGATTTATCATTATGGTTGAAAAAAAAGTATCTTTTGGGATTTTGTCATATTGGAAAACAAATCTTATTAGATACAACTTAGATCTGATACATATTGAGAAGAACTTTTTCGATAATATTTTTAATATTATAATGAATGTGGAGGGAGAAACAAATGATAATGCCAAATCAAGAGAAAATTTGAAAGAGTTATGTTCATGTTTAAAGTTATATAGGGATGAATCAACGAATAAATTTCTTAAGGCTTGTTATAGTCTTGAAAAGATGCAAAGAAAACTTTGTGCAAATGGCTGATGGACCTTGGTTCTCTGATGGATATGCATCTAACATGGGAAGATATTTTTTTATGAAGAAGCATAAGTTATTTTGAATGAAAAGTCATGACTCCCTTGTATTTATGCAGAGACTAATACCCATAGTATACTATGAATTACTTCCATAAAATATTTAGGAAGCATTGATTGAAATAAGTATTTTTTTTTAAGAATCTTGCTTGTAATGTCATAAAAAAGAAAAAAAAATTGAGTAAATACAAAATGATATTTTCATTATTTTATGTAAACTTGAGCATTTCTTCTAGCATCTTCGATTCCATGGAATATTTCCTAATTACTTGCCTTATGAATCCATGATAGTAAGTCTCATGAAATGCAAATGGATGTATCCATTTGAGTGGTAAAATATTTTCTATTTATTAATATTAAAATTTTAATTTATCAGCTGAATATTTTTTTCTAATATATATCAATTTCATATATCTTAGAAAATTGAAAAATTAATGTTCGAAATAAAGCCAAAGGCGGAGAATCGATATGCCACAATTATATAATCATGCAATACTTGGTTGAAGAGGCTTTGGCATTTTGTACGCACTACTTTTAGTCATGATTATATAATCAGCATAGAATATTGTCACCAAAGAATGTATATGGTATAAAGGATGGATCAGACAAAAATGATATGCTTTTTATTTTCAGACAAGGGAGTAGATCGTATGGTAAGCAAGGTCGAGATATTTTTTAGATGACTTAGAGTATCATACTATGCACACATATATTTTGTTAAACTATGAGAAAGTTACACCATTATGAATATTTTTTGGATGACTTATACTGAGTAAGATTTATAATAATTTCATATTTTCATTTATTTATCATTGTATGTGATATAACATTTTAAATAATCAAAATATCTTTAATTTTGTTTTTGAAGAACATTTGCATAGGAATTAAGGCAATGAGAACCTCATATTGATTACGATTCAATTGATACAAAGCTTGAAAAGAATTTTGCAAATTTGTTTGAAAAATATGTTAGCATAAAACTTATCATTTATGGTTCTAAATAATTATGTGCAATATTATATATGTATTAATTTGTCCGTTATCATTTTGTAAGTATAATTTTTTACATCAAATATATGTAACAAACAAATGAAGGATCTTGCAAAAGGACTATTATGAAGTTTACAAACATATCCCATACATTATGTAAATGGATACAAAGTTCATACTTTCAAACATGGTTCAAATAGAGCTACAATGAACAGTGGTATTTGTATCAATATGCCTAACTATACTACATTTACAATTAATTTTCATGGTTGATTAATTAAAATTCTACACATGGAGTATCATGCTTTACTAATTAAGAGGACTATTCTATTTAAGTGTGAATGGTTTGATCCAATTCCAAATATGGGTTCTATAATTCATCATCAATATAATCTTGTTGATGTGCACCATAATAAATTTTATCGTAAGTATGAGCCATTTATTTCTGTAGTACAAACTGAACAAGTGTGTAACACTACTTATTCAACCACAAGAAAAAATCTATATCACTAATGGGCAATATGTAAAATAAACCCCAAATCAGCTATTAAAATTATTGAAAATGATGTTAAGGTCACTCCATCGCATGTAACAGCATTTCAAGAGAATAATGTGGAAGTTCATTCAATTATTCATGGGGAAAATGATGCCCTTCAAACTTTACTTAATGAAGGTCGAAATTTTTTGGATATTGATAATGACAATGCTGAAGAAGATAATGAGAAGAAATTAATTGTATAATTAGATGATGAAGAATATGTAGATAGAGATGATTTCTTAGAAAGTTATGATGATGACTAGAAATTCATTGACTGTCTTGTTATTTTCTCATTTTGTATTTTGTAATTATTAAAAAGTGGATATTAAATTAAAATAGTTTAATTGCTTTTTATAATGTCAATGTGTTTATGTTGAAATTATGTTATTATGACATTTCATATATTGTTTTTATTGCCTCTATATATTTTGATATTTATGTAACTTGATTTAGGTATGAAAAGTAATCATTCAAGTGGTCAAGGTTCTCAAAGTGTGAGGAAGGGCAGAGGAAGTCAACTAATAGTTCATGGAAGAAGAAATTTTCATGTATTTAGTGACAACAACACTACAAATGTCTTTATGCATTCTCTAACATGTCTGGAAAAAACTTTGACATTACCTCATCATGATATATATGGATTTAATATCATATATATTCTATATTCATCTCATTTTTCACTAGAAGATACTTATAGTTCCGATCAACCTATCTTAGGAGGCGAAAGCATTGGTATTATAGCAGCGGCACCGATATGATATTTATAATCCTTAATTTGCATGCCAAGTAATGATAAAATCCTTATTCAACTCATAATTGATAATTAGTAGGCAGTGTTTTAAAATTTACTACATTCATTTTTTATCATGTAAATTAAATATAAAATAACATGTTAATGAAATTATAAATATATCACATTTTTTAAATTTATGTATTTTCCAATATTAACAACGTATTATATTACTACTTATTGAATATTATAATTTATAATATAAAAAATAAATTTTAATTTAGTAACATCAAAATATGTGTATTTTGTTTATGTGTGTGTGTGTGTATGTGTGATTTTAAATTACCTACAGGTTTATTTCTTATGCGTCTCATCCAATTGAAAAGATATTAAAGGAAAAACTAGTTGTGAATGATATAAAGTAGAGCAAAGTGCCCCCAAATATAAAAAAATTTTATTGGGAAGATTTTGTTGTAAATTTTTGATGCATTAACTTATTTTTCATTTTGGTATAATATGATATGCTTTTAAAATTAATACATTATAATATATTATTGGTTTATTTGGTTATTGTAGAAAAAATTTGTGGAATAACGCTTAGGTGGTATCCGTGAAGGTCACATGGAAACATGTGATAAGTGTGAGATACAATGACAAGCTTGGTAAATAGAGAAAAAAATACGGTAAAGATGCTAAGTCTAATGTGACCCCCTTAGTGTTTGGATAAAATGGTGGGAATACTAGAATAGTGAGGAGTTCAAGGCTTTTTCCTAGGTAGCCTCTCACAATCGTCGATCAGAAAAAGTAGGTGAGGGACCATGACCTTCAAAACATATTGGAGGTTCAAAGGTGATTTACCAATATTCAGTAGATTTGGTATAAGTATCTTTTATTTTTTGTTATTATTTATATTTTTAGAATCAAAAGGATAATATTTGTGTCATAATGAATGATATACCTTAATAGTAACTAATATGTATTTTTAGAAGACTAAATTGGGATGTTCAACGATACCATTTGAGGTATTTAAGCGAATGCATAATAAGAATGATGAATCATTTGTAGACAAGTGCTCAAATGATATTAATGTGAGTTTTTCATTTTGTACTTATAGTTTAATTTTATAACTGAAAATAATAAAAGAAAAAAATATTTAAAATTCATTATTTAGCATTAATTGTAAATAAAATACAAACTGGAGTATATTTTTTACCATTACTAATGATTTATTTTTTATAAACTTTATTAATATAATTAATGAAATCATTTTTAAAATATTTTATAGTAGTCAGAGGACATTTTCTTTTGCTAGTATAAAATTACTTTAAATATAATAATTGATACGGTATGTTGCATTTTAACAAATGATACGGTATGTTGTATTTTAATAATTGATATGGAATGTTGTATTTTAACAATTGTAAGAAGTTATAGAAAATATGATTCCAATTTTTTCATAATTGATAGATCTTTCTATGTAGGCATAAGCGATTGATGTTGTGCATATTTACCTTTAAACTATTAGAGTGTAACCAAAAAAATGACGAGTGTACGATCTTGGTACCCATGCATCTACATTTTATCCATGTTCTCTTTTATGTTCTTAATCATCATTTTCCAATTACAATAATATGTATGATGATAGGTTGTGTGAGGAGATGCATGATACATTGCAAAATAAAAATGAGGAGATCCGACAAAAGAATGAAGGGATGTAAAAAAAATGAAATGTAAAAAGAAATTAAAGAAATTAAAAAAAAAAGAGAGAGAGAGAGGCTGAAAGAATGAATAAAGAGGATGAAATGTAACAAAAGATTTTGAAGATTGAGAAAATAATGTGCAAGTTGGCAGATACATTATCTATTTTTCATCATTCTAAAGAGGATCCATCCAAATCTTTGGAGGATAATACTCTTCAAGAGAAGAATTCATAGTTGTTTGTGATGTGTTATTAATTTGTTGTAAATTATGTTTTTGATTTGAATTTATAGTTTTTGTGTTAATATTTTTTTTTGTTATAAATAGTGTATTGAAATTTATGAACATTTATTTTTGTTATCTGGCATTCTATTTTATGGTAGATGTTATGTGAATAGCATTTGATAAATAATATGTGGATGTGCTTATTTGGTTGCATTTCATATAATTTATGTATGTAATTATATACTGTATATAACATACAGAAACAACATAAATTCTACTTTACCTATTGTAGAAAATAAAAATGGATTCATGCATGTCTTTATTGATAGGTCACTTTTTTAGAAACGGATAATACATTTAAAATGATTCAGTCACAAAATTAGCAATGGAATCCAAGATTACTTTGCCTTAGCAATATTTTATGACAAATTTTTTCCATCTCTATTTATAGAAACGTCATTGCATGATTTATTTCTAAAAATTTAGAGTGGAGGATTATAGAAACAGAATCAATCTGTTTTTAAATCTATCACTATTAACCAATCACTACAAAATCAGAAATGGATTCGAGTGTTTCTGGTTTAAAGATTTCTTATAGTGGTATAGATAAATAGACACACACACACACACACACCTAAATATCTATACATAAATATATATAGGTATACACACACACACACACACACACACACACACACCTATATATACCTAAATATATAAGTATATATACATAAACCTATATATGTATATATAAATACAAAAATAAATATATATAGGTATATATATGTATATATACCTATATATCTATACATAAATATAGAGGTATATATACATATAACTTATATCTATACATAAATATATAAGTATATATATATATATAGCTATATATTTATGTATTTATATGTGTGTGTGTGTGTGTGTGTGTGTGTGTGTGTAAACATCACTACAAGAAAAGAAGCAATTAGAAATGGAAATTAGAAACGGCCACTTTTATTTTTAAAATTAGGAATAGAATTGAAATGGATTAGAAATAGAAATGAAAAAAATAGAATAATTAGAAATGAAAAAAATAGAATAATTAGAAATGAAAAAAAAAATCATCGCTAATTAGCAATGGAATTTTATGTGTTTTTTAATTTCATCACAAATTGTGACGCGAAGTGAGGTGCAAATATGCTTGAGTGGTATATACCAATGGAAATTTATATATCAATGTATTTTTAGAAATAAAATACATATCTATTTTTACATTTAGCGACAATAATAATTTCCAAATGAGAAACAACTTACTTATTCGTTGCTATACCATTAAAAAGATGCAAATTGATATTATAGTCTTGAAAATATATCTAAGGCTTGTTATAGTCTTGAAAAGGATGCAAAGGAAGCTCTGTATCAATGGCTTATAGAGCTCAGGTTTTTTGACAGATATACATCTAACATGAGAAGATATATTGATATGAAGAAGCATAAGTTATTCGAGATGAAAAGTCATGATTGCATGTGATCATGCAAAGGCTAATACTCATAGCATTCCGTGAATTACTTCCACAAAATATTTGGGAATCATTAACGAAAATACATATTTTTTTAGAATCTTATTTGTAATGTCATAAGAAAGAAAGAAATTGAACAATTACAAAATGACAACCTCATTATGTTATGTAGATTTGAGCATATTTTTCTTCCTATCTTCTTCAACTACGTGGAACATCTTCCGTTCAACTTGCCTTTTAATTCCAGGATAGCGAGCCCTGTATAATAAAAATTGATGTATCTATTTGAAAGATTATATATATTTTATTTGTTAATCTAAAAATTTAAATGTACCTGATGAATATTTTTATTTCTAATATATATCTATTTTAGTTATCTTAGAAAATTGAAAAACAATGTTTGAAATAAAGCCAAAGTGGAAGGATCGATATATAATACCTACTTAGTTGAAGAGACTTCAGTATTTTTTATGCACTACTTTTGGCCACAATTATATAATTAGCATATAAAATTATCACCAAATAATGTATATAGTATGAAAGATGGATCAGTTAGAAATATATATGGTTTCTATTTTTAGACATGTGAGTCGATCGTAGAGGTGTCAACTGGGCTGAATTGAGCTAGCTTGGCCCAGCTTTTTTAGGCCCAATTAGGCTGGCGTGCCATGCCTGGCATGGCACAATTCATTAAAGGTCAGGCCCAGCATGGGCCCGTGGCCCAAAATCTGACTTGGTTCAGGTCAGTTCGCCAGGTTCGAGCCTAGCCATAGCCCTAAATTTTTTTTAAAAATTAGGGTTTCGAACTTTCAGCGCCATGCTGAAACCGCCATGTCGGGCCACTAAGCATCGTCCGTCTGGCATCCCCCCCTTCGCGACCATGCTCGGTGCATGGTCGTCCATGCCATGCCCAAGTGCCAGGCACTTGTGCCGTACTTGGCACGACATGCGGGCTTAAATTCCTTATCCTGTCACGACATGACTAGTGTCGAGGGTGCACCCAGCACATGCCCGAGCATGGCGCTGTAGCATGTCGTGCTGACCCAGTTACGGCTGAATCGTGCTGGACCCAGGCCAGCCCGACCCATTAGACACCTTTAGTCGATCGTATGGTAGAGTAGCATCAAGATGTTCTTTGGATGACCAGGAGTATCATGCTACACACACATATATTTTGTTGAAATATAAGGAAGTTACACTTATATTGAGTAAGATTTATAATAATTTTATATTTCATTTCTTTGTCATTGTATTTGATATAGCTTTTTAATAATTCAAAATACATTCATTGTTGTTTTTGAAGAATATATGCTAAGGAATTAAGATAAAGAGAATCTCATATTGATGATGCTTCAATTGATGCAAAACTTGAAAAGGATTTCACATATTGGTTTGAAAATTTTGCCAGTACAGAACTTATCATTCTTGGTTCTAAATAGTTACATGCAATATTATATAAGTATGAATTTATTCTATATCATGTCGAAAGTAAAATTTACTTCAACAAATATATGTAATAAAAAAAATAAAGGATCTTGCAAAAAGACTATTGCAATATATATAAACATATCTCATATATTATGTAAATGAATATAAATGTCACACTTTGAAACATGATTCAAATAAACTGGTAATGAATAATGGTGTTTGCATAAATGAGTCTAACTATACTATATCTACTATTGATTTTCATGGTTGATTAATTGAAATTCTATACATGAAGTATCTCGCTTTACCAATTAAGAGAATAATTTTATTTGAGTGTGAATGATTTGATCTTATTCCAAATATGAGTACTAAAATTCATCATCAATACAACATTATTGATGTGTACCATAAGAAATTTCATTGTAAGTATGATCTATTTATTCTTGCAGTATAAGATGAATAAGTGTGTTACTTCACTTATCCAACCACAAGGAGAATTATATGCCACTAGTGGGTAATCTGTAAAATAAAACTTAGATTAGCTATTGAAGTTGTTGAAAAGATGTTATTGCAACTCTATTATGTGTATCAACATTTCAAGACAATAATGTGGAACTTAATTCAATCGTTTGTGGTGTAGATGATGGGCTCAAAATTTGCTTGGTAAAAGTGGAAACTATTTGGACATTAATGATGACCATGTCGAAGAAGATAATGAGGAGGAATTAATTGTAGAAATAGATGATGATTAATATATAGATTGAGATGATTTGTTAGAAAATTCCAATGATGACTAGAAATTTATTAATTGCCTTGTTATTTTGTCATTCTTATTTTGTAATTATTATAATTTGGATGTTAAATTAAATTATTTGATTTGATTTTTTTAATATTAGTGTATTCATCATTATGTTTTTTTTATTATGACATTTTCATTATATATTTTTATTACCTCTATATAATTTGATGTTTATTTAACTTTATTTGTGGAGGAAGAAATATACATGTATTCAGTGATGATAACACTATAAATGTCTTTCCATATTCTCCTACATGTGCTGAAGAAATTTTGGCATCACCTCATCACGACAAACATGGATTTACTACCACAAATATTCCATCTTTGTCTTATTTTGTACCATAAGATATTGATAGCTCCATTACACCTATCTTAGGAGGCCCATGCATTGGTACTACATCATCAACATTAGCAGGATATTCACAATCCATAATTTTCATACCAATTTATGAGAAAATCTTCATTTAGCCCACAATTAATAATCAATAATACATAGTTTTCTTAAATTTACTAAATGCATTCATTATCATTTTTCATATTTTTTGTTTTAATTAAATATAAATTAAATTGTGAATGAAATTATAAATATATTATAATATTTGAAATTTTGAAATTTAAATAATAACAAAGTATGATAGTGCTAATTATCAAACATTATCATTTAGAATTAAAATAATATTTGTGTTACAATGTTTTGAATAATAGATATAAATGAATTAAACATTAACTTAGTAGCAAAAAAAATGGAATATTTTGTTTATATTGATATGTACATGCTGATGTTAAATTACTTACATGTTTATTTCTTCTGCTTTTCATACAATCGAGAAGATATTTAAGGAGAAACTAATTGTGGAAGGTATAATATTGAGTAAAGTGCCTCCAAGTATGAAAGAATTTTATTGGGAAGAATTTGAGAAATAATTTTCATGCATTTCCTTATTTTTCAATTTGGTCTAAGATGATTTACTCTTAAAATAAATGCATTACAATGTATTCTATTTTTATTTGGCTTTTGAAAAAAAAATATAAATGGAATAATACTTTGGTGGTCTTGGTGAAAGAAACATGGAAATATGTGATAAGTGTTTCGATTCAATGACAAACTTGGAAAATGTAAAAAAGTCAAGATACAAAACCTAATAGTGTCTCCCTTAGTTTTTGGATAAAGTGGTAAAAATACTAGAAAAGTGAGGAGTTCAAGGCATTGTCTTAGATGACCTCACATAATTATTAATTAGAGAAAGTATGTGAAAGATTAGGACTTTCAAAATATATTAGAGGTTTAAAGATGACCAACCGACATTCAGTTTATTTGGTATAATTGTCTTTCATTTTTTTGTTATTATTTAAATTTTTTAAATGTAAAAAATAATATATGTGTGATAATGAATAATGTACCTTAATAGTAAATATTATTTATTTTTAGGAGGCTAAGTTGAGACTTCTACCAATACCATTTGAGATATTCAAGTGAATACAGAAGAAGAAGGATAGATCATTTGTGGACAAGCACTCAAATACTATTATTATGAGTTTCTCATTTTGTATTTTTAATTTCATATGTAAATTGTAATTAATAAAATAAAAAAATATAAAAAAATTGATTATTTGGCATTAAATGTACATAATATGCAAACTCAAGTATATTTATTTATCATAACTAATAATTTATTATTTATGGTCTCATTATATGTAATGATTAACTTTATATTTATGTTATTTTTTACTAAGGAGATGATAGTTTATTCTGTTGGTATACAAATTAGTTCAATATATTTATGATGAGTTATGTTATATTTTAATAATTGTAAGAAGTAGTAGAGAATATAGTTGTAATTGCTTCATAATTGATAGATTCTTCTACAGAGGTGCAAGAGATTGATGTTGTGCATATTTACCTTTAGGCTATCATAGTGGAGCTGAAAAAGTGACTAGTATACAGTATTGTATCCATACATCTATATTTTATCCAAGTTATATTTGGAGTTCTTCATCATCTACTTCCAATTACAATAACATGTTTGATAAGAGGTTGCATGAGGAGATGCAGAAAAATTAGGATATATTGCAAAGTAAAAATTGAGGAGATACAACAAAAGAATGAAAAAATTGAGGAGATGTAAAAAAGGAATGAAGAGATATAAAAAGAAATTGAAGATATGAAAATAACTAAGGCTATAAGATTGAAAAGAGACGAGGAAATAATGAAAAGAGAGGAAGAAAGAATGAAAAGAGAGGTTGAATTGAAATGCAACAGAAGATTTTGAAGATGAAGAAAATAATATGCAAGTTGGTAGTGACATCATCTATTTTTCATCATTCTAGAAAGAATCCATCCAGATTTACAAAGGACAATATTCATCAAGACAAGGACTTATAGTTGTTTGTGATATCGTGTTATTATAATTTTGTAATGAATATTTTTTTATGTGAGATTATGGTTTTTGTGTTATTATTTTTTAAATTAGGTTATGAATTGAGTATTGAATTTTTTGGACATTTATGTTTATTATCTAACATGTTATTCTATAGTAGATATTATGCGAATGTCATTTGATGAATAATATATGGATGTGCTTATTTAATTGTATGTCATATGATTTCTATGTATATTTATATATTATATACAACATATAGAACTGCACAAATGGAACATGTTCGTGTTGCAGATAATAGAAATGGAAAATTATGTTTCTAAATCTATTTCTAAATTAGAAATAGATGTTGTATTTCTATGTTATTTTTCACTCATTTAGAAATGAATAATACATGTCTATTTTTTGTCTTTGCTAATTTTGTGACTAAATCCAAGATCATGTTGACGTCGCTAATTTTACCAACGGAAAAAATTCATTGTTATATATAGAAACATCATTACATTATCTGTTTCTAAAAATTTAGAGAGGAGCATTTTGAAAATAGATTTTTTTTGTTTCTAATTATGTCACTATTTGATTGTCTTTTTTTGTGCATATACATATATATCTATACATAAATATATAGGTATATAGATATATATATTTACATATATAGGTATATATACATATACCTATAAATATATGTATACATATATATACTTATATATGAATTTATACACACACACACACACACACACACATATATATATATATATATATACACATATACTAATACATACAATTATATTTATATACATTCATATATAATTATATCTATCTATCTATATGTGTACACACACACACACAGAGATATGTTTATATATGTATGTTTACAAATTTTTTTATCTATATATATGTATATATAGGTATATGTATATTGGTGTATATATGTACACACACACACACACACATATATATATATATCTATGGAATTGATATCTGGACTTATGTTTATTTTATTACTTATATGATCCATATACTTGTGGAATAAATTTGTGTTAAAATATGCTTGCTAAGCTTTTGATGGTGTGATGAGAACCATCAAGTTTTTATTATCATAACAAAGTCAAAATAGATATCCATATCACCTTTTAAGATATTATTTAATCTAGGTTGGTATCATATCATACTAGAATCAATATACCCACTCCAATGAGACTTTGAAGTTAGTATCACGATTTGAGGGAAGATCTTTTGTTAGTTGAAAATGAGTTTTCATTAGTAATATAAGTTTAGATAAAAAAGTAGATTTCTTTAACCATGGATTATAGTTGGGAATTCATTCAGATGTTAAGTGTAAACTCTCAATATTATTATTTCATTAGTGATATCTCATAGATAGATGATATATTAATTAGTTAGACATGAAGAATATATTTCGTTATAGTGACTTTGAGGAGGAGATGCACATTGAGAAATCACTTGGGTTTCAAGTAGCATAATCAATTATATTTTGTAGATTATTATAGACATTGTATGACTTGGAGCAGTCATCAAGAGCCTAGTTTGCTAGATTTCAAAAGGTAATCACTTTATTTTGGTTATACATATGTGTTATAATTTTTTTTATAGAGGAACCTTTATTGCATGGTAATTTTGCTCATTTTGTATGAGGATGGCATTCTGTTTTTGAGGGAAAGACTAGTTGGGGATTATCCAACTCAATAATTACCTTTAGTCATAGTTTCACATGAATGATTTTGAGAGATTCAAATATTTTTTTGGCATAGAAATAACTTATTTTAAGAGAGATATTGTCTTGTCGAAGAGAAGATATGTACATGATACTTTTGTTGAGGTTTGATTTTTCGATTGTGATCCAACAAATAATTTTATTGATTTATGTATTAATTTTACTTCTGGCATGACTTTTCTAGTTGACTTAACTTATAGAAGAATTATAAAAGAAATAAAAGTCAAAATAATACTAGATATTAAAGTCAAAAGACCCCAACAAATACTAATTATTCACATACTAAGGTATATGAAAGGCTTTAGGATTTGGGATATCTTTCAATGAACATGAACACTTATAATTGGTTGAGTATTCGAATTCAAGGTAGTCATCAACTTGCATTTAGAGATCAATGATATATTATTATATTTTTCTTTGAGATAATATTAATTTTTGGAAATATAAGAAACATCCAATTGTTTTAATATCCAGTGCATATGAAAAGTTTAGGTTAGTGATGATAATCATTATTGTGATACTTTCGATTCAACACATACTCAAGGAGATCAAGTATCAACCTTCTACTTTTACTACTTTTTATTATGATAATCATGCATCGAGCCAATTATTGTCAAATCTAGTAATTTTTGAATAGATGAAATATATATAGGTAGATTATTTCTTCCATATGAAGATAATTTAGGATGAGATATTCTCTTTTTACTCCTATTTCTGTTTACCATTATTATTAGATTAGTATAACTAGTACTTTCTTAGATTTTCTTTAACATTTTCACTTTGATGCAGCTCTTTGCATACTAAAGTATACGAAATTACTCTAGGAATTGAAATGTCTTTTATCAATCTTAAGCATTTATATTTAGTCAGATATTCCAATTCGAGTTAGGTACTAGTTTATACTAACAAGATGTCTATGATAAAATTTTATTCTTTTATTTGAGACAATCTTAATTCATTGAAAAGCAAGATATATGTAATTTTTTTAATTTGCTTTATAGAGGAAAAGTTTAGTGTGATGATGATAATCATCATCTATGAGATATTTTGGATTTGGAACATACTCAAGAAGATTATGTATTTATTTTCTACTCACAACTTTTTACTATGATAGTTAGGTATCGAGACATATAGTCTTCAATTCAATATTTCACAAGCAAACAAAATACATAAAGGTATAATGCTTCTTCCTTGGAAAGAAGATTCACAAAGTGACCATCTTATATCTTACATTGATATTTTAAACCTTTATGCATCTTTAAAGTTTTAATTTTTTAGCTTTCTTGCATGTTTGTTAAAAGCACTTGACCCAGAGCTACCCCAATCAGTTTTCAATTATAAAAGGGTTTTCTAGGTACATTATTTCTTGCTTGAGTTTGTTAGCTAATTTGGAATGATTATATATTTCTATTCTAATAATTGAAAATAATAGGAATTGAAATGAAAATTATAGAATATCTAAATTCATAAAGAATAAAATAAAATACAATAACACATGATATTAATCTCATACAACCTATACTTTTATATAATAGGCAAATCCTATTGAGGTAGCCCACAAGTTGTGTGCTTCAATCAACAAAATAATAAAATGAAAAACATAATAATAATAATAAAGAAATTACAAAGCTGAAAACTACAATACTAAGTTTGAAGGAATAAAAGTAAGATAATGATTTTTCAAGGTTTTTATAAAAATGTTTGCTAGCTATTCTACTATCTGAATATTTATTGTAGAAAAAGTTTCATCTTGAATCTTATCCTTTATAAAAAAATATTTCACCTCTATGTACTTTGTTTACTCAAAATATTGGATTTGATGTTATATATCTTGTTACCTAACAATCATAATAAAGGTAAGTGACGTGAACCTGCAAAGGAAAACCCCTTTGAACCTACACTCTGAAAATGGTCTTCAAATCCCAAGAGAGGAAGAAAAAGAATCAATTAATTGATATATACCTTGACCCAATGATCAATAAGGAACAAAGAACCAGTGATTTGAAGAATCTAAACCCATTGAAAACTTGTCCAAAGGACCCGCTGAAATCTTACTCCATGAACCCAATGAAAACTCATTTCAAGAACTCACATTTGATGGATGAACGCTAAAAAGAAATCTTTTTTTTTTGATAAGTTCATAAGTTCATTCAAGAACAAGAGGAGAAAACTCAACTCACTCAATCTGAAAATTTCAGAATATCATTCGTCCAAGTTGTTCTTTTAATATCATAATGGCCTATTATATGACCCTTGGAAGAACCCTAATTAACTAGGCTAAGAAATCCGCCCAAAACAAGCCCAAGTTAGGCCAGCCCAATCAAAAAATACAAATTTGGGCTTAGTTTCATGAAAAACGGCCCCGATTGGGTAAAACAAATAAATGGTTCAGCCCAATTAATTGCCCAACTCCATGTTCCAAGTTAGCCCAACTCCATGTTCCAAGTTAGCCCAACTCTTCGATTGCTTTAAGCAAATTGATTAGGGCTACTCCCTCTTTATTGAAGCCCATCTTGATATTAGAAGTCTTATTAAAAGGGTATCCAAATTCAGCCCAAGCGAATTGCACCAGTCCAGCCATTGCTTCCTTGATCTTCTTAGCTCTTAACCTTGTAACTGGCTTATCTGGAACATTTAAGGGATCATGAACAGTAACCTCGCCAATCGATCCAAAGTAACTATATATCTTTACTATCATATTAAATTTCATATTAATATAGAGGAGAAAATGGATACATGATCTTTTTGAGTAGGTGTCAAATCAAGTATCTCACAAGCTATATTTACTATCATATTAAATTTCACCTCTATATTAGATCTCAAAATAACTATATATCTTTTTTTAAGAGATAAGATTCTTTCTAAAAAAAGTACAAAAATATGTTGTAGATCTTTTATTTGTATAAGTTAGTACTCAAGTTAAATTTGAATACCTACATAATTATAAGTATCTATGATTGCTAAAAGAGATCAAAAATTTTGAAAACTTCTTTATATGTCTTAGTATGCAAAGAGCTTCATCTAGGTAAACATGTCAAAGCAAACTTAGGAAATGACTAAATATACTAACTACATATGATATATCTAGTTGGATAAACTTAGATTATTAATCTTTCATATTATTTTTCTATAACTAGTAGAGATAACTATGTGAGTTATATTGGAAGTAAAATGAATACATGATCAATAAAAATATTTTATGGAACACAACCCAAAAGACCAATTCCTATAAGACTAACAAATGCAGCCTTTATAATATAAATATATTTGAGTTTGACAATATCTCTTATCTAGAACTTCAACTCATATTATTTTTTGAGTTGGATGATTCTAAATGGATCATCTTCCATAATCATAATTTTGTTAGTGTACATAGTGAGTAAACTCATTTTCTCATCATGGATATATTAGAAAAAATAAAGAAAATTCTACAACACAAATGTGTAAATCAAATGTGGTAACTATTTATGAAAATTTTATAAACCATGCTCTCACTAATTATTTTAGGCCAGATAATGTCTTCTACAATTTGAAAATTGTGTCTAACTATACTTCTCTAAACCAAAGTGATTGATCCATATCTCAAGGTTAATGATAAATAAAAATATTTTTCATATTTAGCCTTGTATATTTTTTATCTGTGTGATGATGCTAGAGACATAAGAATCTATTTGGAAGCTATTTTGGTCTCTGCATAAAAAATATTTTGCTAGTTCACTCAAAATATTTGAGTAGATTCCCTCACTACTGAATTCTTTTGTCACACATATGTTGATGGTTCACTCCATACCTCTAAAAGCATACAAGATAAACCAACATAATGGCCAATTTTGCTAGTTCACTCCAAATATTTGAGTGAATTCTCTTGCTACACGTTACATCTTAAGGTGGTGTATCTTTTCATCTAGACTTATCTTCGTAGTATATACCTATAATCAATAATAAATCTTCTCAAAAGTTATGATACTTATTCTCAAGACATATTGGAGTGGTGAGCATCTATCTCTTCTAATCTAGTTCACCATCATGCATGACATCATGAGATAATGCTCCAAAAGGACTTGTGAATATCCTAGCATTGTCAAGAGAAATAGTAAAAGAGTAAAAGAGGAGAGATGATGTACATATGACAACATGTGTGAGATCAAGTGCCGAGTATAATTCCTTTGTTTCTTCAAGTGAGCAATCGAAATGTGAAGACTAGAATGTTGTGCTGTAGGATCATCTAACTTCTAGGTATACTCATCTTTAGTCTGAGTAGGTTGTGCTTGTTTTCTTTTTCCTAGTATAGGTCTTATGTCATGGTCAGGTGTGTTTGTCTGTGACTTATCATGACCCCAAACTATAGTAGACACTTGAGCCACTATATCTTCTTGACTTGAGAATGATTTATTATTTTGAAGAATATATATATATATATATTTCTCTAGAGTCAATAAAGATCTATACATGTTGATACGCATTATGATTCCATAAAAGTATCAACATAATATTGACCAACAACTTCATATGTAGTAGATGAGTGACTCTTTATCTTGTTTGGAGTTCCAAGTAGGACTAACGAGGAATAATGAAAAGTAACAATCTTAAATGTGTCTTATGAACTTTTATTTTTCTTAGGCTTACTAAAAAATAATTTATACTTTCAAAAGATAATATGACTTATTGAAATTCTATTAGTCTCTAGTAAAAATTACTTTTACTCTTTTTTGGTAAAAAAGTATCCAAGGAAGATACATCTCGAGGCCCTTTGTGTCAAGGTATACCATCATATGGAGTGATGTGTACCATGCAAGTACTCTAGAAAACTTTAGGAGGAGAGGCTAAATGATTTATATCTAGGATGTGTAACATATGAATGATTATGATTAAGAAAGAACGAAAAACATAATCTGGTTGATGTGATAATTTGTATTTAAAATTAAATCTCTCCTAAAATATCTTTCAACACACTTTTTAAATGAGTGTCTTCGAACCATCTCAACTAGTTGTCTATTCTTCCTTTCAACCATCCCATTTAAAGGTTATGTGTTGATGCCACAACCTAATGAAATTTCAAAAATTATTAGTTCATGAGCTCGATTTTTGAAGACTCTCACAATGATCTTGAAAATATTCCATAGGAATTCTAGATAGTTCTAGAATATTCTAGGAACCTTTTTATGTAATGAAATTATAACTCGTGGTGAAATTTGGATAAGGAAAGCTGTTACTATATAAGGATGACCTAACATTATTATAAGCACTCAAGTTTAATTTGTAATTTATTTTCTCTTTCTAAGTATTTTGCATTTTCCTA
This sequence comes from Sapria himalayana, assembly GCA_029783825.1. Lineage (NCBI taxonomy): Eukaryota > Viridiplantae > Streptophyta > Magnoliopsida > Malpighiales > Rafflesiaceae > Sapria > Sapria himalayana. The sequence continues at coordinate 269,594 of JAREIK010000654.1, read as the reverse complement.
AGCTTCTATGTGACATCTTGTGGGTGCAATACTTATGAGAGGCAAGAGTAGACTGACAATGGTAATTGATAAAGAAATTTGTTTACCATAAGGCCATACATATAAAACTAAAATTTATGATCCATGACAATTGATATTGGTCGATTTCTTTACATTGACATCCATTTCTAAGATTGAGAACCCTTGATAAGTTGTGTATGATGTTAGAGGTCTAGGAGCAAAAGAAAAAGTATGTAATTACATTCATGAAAGCTTGAATAGCTAAGATATAATTGATTTTTAGTGAATTATGAGACAAATTTGAAAATTTTGATGAGAGGATCAAGGAGGTGATGATCTTAAAAGAGAAACTCTAAGATAAGATGAAAAGTGTCATCAATATTATCTTGGAGATACTAAACCAAAAGAATTCTATTTTAGAATCCATGGTGATTACTATGCAAGAGGAGATACATATGTTGAAAATGAAGCTTTCGACACTCAAAAGAATAATAGAGGGTGTCATGATTGGCTAAATGCTCTTACACTTGGATGTCTTAGCTGAAAAAATTTTGTGGTACTTGAGCAAAATAAGAGGTTGATAATTTCATTTGTAGGATGAAATAATATTACAAGTGATGAGCATTATGAACAATGCAACAAGGTTATTACTACTTATATGTATCTAGTATTTATTTTACTTCTTTAGTAGTGATCACTACAAGAAAAATACCAAATAGCTAAGGAAAATTCCCTAGATAAATGTGTTATTTCCATCACTAAAGTGGATATAATGATGAAATATTTCCCAAGCTAAAGTGCTCATAGCAAAAATTAACGAGTAAATATATTCCCTAGCAAATTTAGTTAGGTAATATTCCCTAGCAAAACTATCGAGGGAATATTTCCTAGCAACACTATCTAGGGAATATTTCCTAGCAAAACTATCTAGGGAATATTCCCTAGCAAAACTATCGAGGGAATATTCCCTAGCAAAACTATCGAGGGGAATATTTCCTAGTAAAACTAGCGAGGGAAAAATCCCTAGCTAAATTTGCGAGGGAAAAATCCCTACATATTTTCATTCCATAATTATTTTCATATTTTTAATTATTTACATAAAATTTAATTACATATTTTTAAATTTTTATATTAAATTTAATAAAAATATAAACTACAAATAATTATTTATATTTAAAACAAAATCAATTTATAAAATATTATGATACAATATGTTACATAGCTAAAACAAAAACATCATAAAACTTGATTACATATTATTCTTTATCAATGTATCTAATGACAGTGCTCAAAGTATAATATGTCCATGAAATTGACGTTGCTTTCTCTCCCCCGGCTCCTCAAAATCTATATACTACCCTAGCACCTGAGCATGTCCCTCCATGGTCATCTATATTGCTTCATTTAGTTATAGTCTGCATTTGCTCTCCACCTTCAACTCCTTCTTCCTTTTATCTTCCAATGCCTTTTTGTATCTAGCTGCTCTTCCAACCACATTTTATTTAACCTTGCTTTATCGCATGCATGTATACTTGTGCATGTATTTATGTGCCTGTGTGTATGTGTGTGTGTAAACATGGACACATGTACTTTCATGCAGCTACACATTCCATCAAAGACAATAGAAAGAAATAATCTAGGGCTTTAAAAACACACATATAAGTCTCTCAGGCATGGTTAGCATCTTCTAGTTCTTTGTCCTCTAGTACTCCATGCAAATAGAGAACATTGTTATACATGCACATGGAGCATAACATACTACATTTATAAACTAATAAAGAACACTGCACAATGCCACTGATAAACAGATAGACTAGCGCATGCAACACCAACTGTCATTTGCTAGAAATTTCACACAACGAGATAATCATGAGCTTATTTTTAAATTACCGAATCAAGATTTCTTCAAGATTTCCAATGAACTGCCCATCAACATATTCCTCTATGTTGTCGAGCTTCACGCATCAATTCATTATTAATTATAAAAAAGTTAGAAAGTGCCAAAAAAAGGGAAATGGAAGTTGAAATAACAACAGGTTGCATGGTATTGCTTTTTTGCACACCTGTAGGTTCATAAAAGATTCCACCGAAGCAAGGAAACCTTAAAGAAACCAAAAAAATAAAATTAGAAAAAAAAACACAATGCACAAAAAAAGAAAACAATGTAGCTCACATGTGTATTCCATTCCCCACTTGAGTTTTACAATGACTATCTTCCCAATAAAGTTGTTAAGAAAAGGCTAGGGATTAATGGGGATGGTCTATAACATTCAGCAATAACAAAATGAATTAACGGTGCTATCATGCATGCATGCATCAGATATTTCTCTGCATTTACTTAAAAATTCATAGGCATGTATATATGCAATATACATGCATACATCAAAATATAGCATAACTATATGTGTCCAAACACACACACACACACACACACATGCACACACTATTTTCCTATCTTCTCATATTTCTTTATCTTGTCCATATATTGCACTTATAGGTTCAATATAACATCGTATCAATTAATAAAGTAGAGAACATGACACACAGCAAAACATAAGCAATATCACAAACATCATGCTCATCAATAAGATAGTTATATACAATATATATATACACATTAAAATACTACAATGTATATGTACATATACTGAGTATTTAATGTACGTAGTATATATACATATACACTGCACTATTTATGGATGTATGATAGATATAGAACAACATGTATAGATATAGATATAGAATAGTAGGTAAAGTATTGTCCCATTTTACTTCACAAAGAAGGCACAAAACATCACTATGAACATGAATATGAAAATGCGAATATTATTTAAATTTTCGAAAATTTATCTAAAAACTATTAGAGGAAAACCTAAAAAACAAGCCACGAGCCAGGCTTGGCGCATCAAAGTTTGCATCTTGCCTCCCCACAACTAGAACTCTTTCTCGGTCCCAAGGCCTATAAGGGTGTTGCTCTGCCCCACCATGACCGAGCTGACAAGCTAACAAAAGAACTATTAGATGAAATTGAGACTGATCGTCATCAGTAATAACCATCAACAAATCAATAAGAAACTTAAACTTAGAAAAATAGAGCACCATGCTCATGTGCAACACAGGATGATGAAAATATTTTTTGCATAATAATTTTGAATAACTACAATCTATGCAATCCTTATTTTCCATAGTTAAAATAAAAACATAATAAAATTTGTTAATATATCTTCTTCATCAATATATCTAATGACAGTGCATAAAGTATAATCTATCCATGAAATTAACGTTTCTTTCTCTAACCAGCTCTTCTGATTACCATCTTTCTGCTACGACAAAGCTATCCTAGTCACGGGGCATCATGTCTAATGAAAAATCCCTTCACTTTTACAAGCTTCATATGAAAAACATTGTAGTACCATATTTGTACGAAAATTAAACTAGTCAATCAAATCAAAATTAATAAATTAAAAAAAATATTTTGATAAATATATAATACTATAGTATATATGTACATATATACTACATTGTATATTTACATATATACTATAGTGTATATGTACATATATACTAGTATTTCACTATTTACATATATTACTATAGTATATGTACATATATACTACAGTATTATATGTACATATATACTGAGTATATATATACTTAGTATATATATACTTAGTATATATGTACATATAATACTGTAGTATTATATGTACATATACTGTAGTATATATGTAGATATACTGAGTATATATTATAGTATATATATACGTATGTACTACAGTACATATGAACATATATACTATTGTATATATGTACGTATGTACTGTAGTATATAAGTACATATATACTATAGTATATGTGTACATATGTACTGCAGTATATATGTACGTATGTACTATAGTATATATGTACAGTATATACATATGTATATACTATAGTATATGTATGTATATACTGTAGTATATATAAACATATATACTCCGTATGTACCTATAAGAGATATACTAGTATTTCTCTTATATGTACATATAAAAAGCCTCTCGTTGAACCGAGAAACTACAAAGTGATGATAGGGTTCGATCAAGTAAAATAACTAGACCACAGCCATCCACAGTTTTAATCATTCTTGCAAGAATATTTGAAGCTAAGGCTTCAAAATCCTACACAATTGCAAGGAAAAAAAAGGAGTTATTAGTAGTGATGAGAATCTTAAACATAGTAACTAGAAAGAAAAGAAAAGTAGAACCTGTAAAATACACTTGCCATAAGTATTTCCTAGAATTCTTTCAAAATCATTGTACAAGCAATAGGAAACAACTCCGCTTTCAAGAAACAAATAGAAGGAATCAGCTTTTTTCTGGGTCAATCAGTCCCTTCAGCATTAGGTTTTTAATCTACTTTGCTCGTATTCTCTTGTGGCATCATCAAAGCATCAAATTTGGATTGAAATAAAACATTAGTTTAATTTTTTAGTGATCATGGCATCAAATTCAGTATTTACTTGCATATTGCACAAAGGTTGAAATACCATTTACAATATCAGAATTTTTCTTTATCTTCAACCAAAGTTGTAGCTTTATCATGACATCGCTATTACATAATTCATACACTTTTCAAACAAAACCTTATCAAATAATGGCCTATCCTGAGATTCTACTACCAAATTATCCCAAAATAATACTAGATTATCCTTGAATGTTTTGAAATCCTTCTTGGAAGTTAGAAAATACATAACTTCCTCCTAAACAGTAAGAACATGCATAAGATTGGAGAAAAAGAAACTAGATCGAGAATCTAAATAGCATAATAATTTTGAAACATGGAACAAGGAAAATAAATTGAAGTACAAAATAATGAATAAAAGAAAGAAAGCAAGGAGCATATAGTAGGATACTCTTCTACCAAGGTCAACTAGGGCAACAAAAACATCATCAACAATTGAGTCATCCAGCAAATCCTCCTTGATAATGTATTTAGCACCACATGCCTGCATATTTACAATTTAATATTTAGACAAAAGCTTTCCAAGAATATGTATCCCACAGTGGAATACAATTAAAAGTTAGAAATTCCAACTCATACAATGACTCATTGCACATTTTGATATCATTTATATGCAGATGTATTTGTTTGAAGAAAAAGATTATGATAATTAAATCGATAATAGAATAACTAACTCTGAAAATATCTAACATAAGTAAATGTGAAGTAGTCGATTTTGTTGAGTCACCTTCTTTCATTTTATTTTATTTTATTATGCATTAAGAGTGCCCATAGTATATAAGAGTACTCCATTCATGTTTCTAAGTGTGTGTGTGTGTGTGTGTGTGTGTGTGTGTAGTGATTTTGATAGTTTTACTTTTTCTTTATTGTATAAGATTTTCCATTTTATTGCATTTTTAGATGGGTGCAGCTGATATTTGTGATATCTCAATCCACTTTGACCATTCTATAAGGACACACCATTTTACACATTCTATTATAAGTTTTACTAAATAATTTTGTTTATATGGCTTAGAAATTTGACTAGTTATACCCATATAGTTAAACATAATGTTGTATGTTGTTATACATGTAATTATAAATATAGTTACATGAGGTTATACATATAGTCACACATATAGATAAACTTATATTTATACATGTAGGTATATATATTTTTTCATATAATTTTATATTTTTATACATATAGTTATGTATAGGTATAGATATAGTAAAATATATTTTTATTTATTAATATATAAAAATGTATATTTATTGTAAATTATATATTTAAATATAGTTATGTATAAAGTTTTTATAGGTATACATATAGTAAGTTATAGTTATTTATAGTTATATGTTATTATACATATAGTATATATAGTTATAAATAGCTATATATAGTTAAACATATAGTTATACATAGACATATTCATATAAGTAGTTATAAGTAGTTGTACATAAATGTTTACAAAGTTATAAACAAATATATAGATTTACATATATGTATACATAGTTACAAATATAGTTATATTTAATTATAGAAAGTTTTATATAGTTATACAAATATTTATATATAGTTATACACGTATTTTTTTTAAAACCAACTCTTTCCAAGACTAAGCACATATGGATGACATATGGATGATGTTAGCCAACTTTTTAAATGAATAATTGGCACAATAGCCTAAAATGCCATCAAATCATACAATTTTTTAAAGAGAAAAGAAAGGAAGAAACACAAAAAAGATAAAAAACATCTAAAAACATCATGTTTACCAATGAACAAGGACTGATTAGACAATCTAATGAGCTTTCAAGTTGCCCACCCACTTCTATTTGCTCTAGTCTATTGCTTCCGGAATTGTACTTTTCGGGCTTTTAGAATTCCACTGCGTAGGGTAAACATTGTGTGCGCATCAGGTGAAATCCCCTTCATCAACATTTGATCGAGCAGGTTCACAGTCACATCCACATCTCCCCTATTACAGCGACTAGAAAGAAGGGCTATGTACGTTACCGTGTCGAGTTTGAGCACTCTTTCCACCATTTCATCAAACACATTTATAGCCTCTTCAAGGTTATTCACTTTGCAGTGCCCATCAATCAAGATAGTATAACAAATAACATCAGGTCTGACTTCTGCCTTGTTTATCCCCTCAGAATAACAGGACTAGGTGCAACAGCCTCATGGCTTTCCCTTGCACCTGCTGGCCAATCATGCATATATTTATACACCTTTAAATAGCTGTCGAGAAAAATAGTAAATGTAACAATATCAAGGCTGATGCCCCACCATTTCATATCATGGAATAGATCAGGCGCCTCGTGCAGACAATTCATCCTATAATAAGAATTTATCATTATTATGCAAGTAATGATATCAGGCACACTCTCACAAACATATCAAACCCTAATCTAGCCTTTTGCATGTCTCCAGCCATACACAAAGCTACAACAATTTTTTCAAATAGAGCCTTATTGGGATCAATATTCAGAGTCAACATTGTCTCAAACAGCATGAGGATGGCATCCACATTCATATCTTCACACAAGCTTTGGAGTAGATTGTAGCAGCAGCTTCGTTTCATCACTAGCCCATGTCCCAGAAGTTTGAAGAATAGGCTGCAAGCTTCTATAGTACAGTTAGTTTTACAGTACCCATTAATCATTGCAGCATAGTTATCTACACTTTTTATTTTGAATACACATGCATATTAGTCTCTATTTTGAACAAATTATAAATGATCATATATTTAACCAATATCATGATGGAAATCAGTAATTACAAAAAAGAAACAAGGCTAAAGTGTGAATTGGTATAGAAAATGTACATAAACTATATAGTTTAGTAGCATATATAACAGATGAATAATTTTAGATTACTACAAACCCTCTACCAAGCTCTGAGATTCCTTAAATGGCCGACAAGTTCAAGTTCATCCTCTGGTTGTTTCTCGTTGCAAAAAGTTGTCACTCCACTGCCACAAAGTGAACACTCAATGAAGGATCGAGGTCCACAGTCATTGCTAGATTGAAACTAGAAGAAGAATCATTGAATTGCTGGGACTCCTTGCTCGAGCTTAAAGAGTGCACATGAGAGATCATTCTCTTTTTCCTCAATGGAGAAGCCTATTTAGGACCTGGATGCTGCCGAGCAATTCACATAATTACTGAGCAGTGCTGACCTGGCATGATTGACACCCTTGGGTTTACTCAAGAAGAAGGAGACTTGCTGGAAGGCTATTGCGATAGCACTGATTTATCATTGTCATTCGAGAAGTTCAATAAAACTAGCATGATGCAAATTGCTTCTAGTCCCTAAAGATTAGATTTTTTTTCATGGGTATGCCATGACTATGATGATGCGTCGATGTCGTGTAGCGTCCGTGTTTCCCAAACCCTAGCCATATGTTTCTGTGGACATTCACGACTTATGTTCCATATTGAATTTTTTGGAATCGGAGAGAGAGAGAGAAGCCGATAGAGAAAGTTAGAGACTTATGTTTCGTTTTGAATATGTCGTGACTTATGTTTCGTTTTGAATATATCATGACTTATATTTCCTATTGAATATGTCGTGACTATTGTTTCATTTTGAATATGTCACAACTTATGTTTCATTTTCCTTAAAGATAATAGTTAGAGTTGTCTCTAACTATTAAGTTTATTAAGTTTTATTAGGTTTTAAAATTATATTTATGTTTTAATTTTAAATTATCAAAATATTTAAAATACAATAAATATATATAAAACATAAAGACTCATCTTTTTTTTACTTAATAAATTATTTTCAACAAGTTAATGTGCATGTAGCAAGACACGCATGAAAAATAAACACCTTTTAATTTTTAATTATCAAATTAATAAAATAATAAATATATAAATAATTTCGAAAATAGATGTTTGGGCTTCCAAATAGAAAAACAAATCAAATGGCTAAAAAATTTATAAACTTAATATAGCAAGGTACACATGAAAAGATTATCGGTCTTCAATCCATTTTCCTAAGAATTATAAATACTATTTAAATTAAAAAATATATATATATATATATATATTTTAAGTTTATAATTTTTTAAGAATTCATATTAATTTTTATGAAGATAATATGAAATATTTTTAAAAGCATAAAATTTTATATTATTTGATATAATTTATAAAATTCTAAAATTTACTTAAAGTGAGATGATTATTAAGAAAAAATTATATTTTTTAAATTTAACAAAGACAGAATAGTAAAAGCTAATAGTATAAATCTTACTCAATTATATAATTCTTATTAATTTTAGTAGGGGCAAACAAATATGTATTTATCTTTAAATATCAATTTATTTTCATTTAAATATTATGAAAAAATTGAATTTTTTTTTATAATTCAAAATTTTCAAAATTTTTAGTAATTAATTTTTTAAAAGTTTTCAATAATCATAAAACTAATTTTTATACATAAAATAATATTAATATTTACTAGTTTTTTTCTTTAATTCAGATATTTTTATAATTATATTATATTTTATCATACAATGAATTATTTTATATTTTTATTAGTAGAAATTATAATGTATGCTCATTTAATTTTAGAATATCTTTAACAATTTGTATAATTATATAATTAATTATTTAATGTTTTTTGATATAAAATTTTAATTTAAAAATTAAAAAATATAGAAAAATTTTTTGTATACTTTTTAAAAAATTTTATAATCATAAAAATAGTTATTTTAGTCTTTATTAATATTAATTTTTTTGTATTTAGATATTTTTTAAATTATTTATTTATAATAAATTATTTTAATGATTATACGACGAGAAGGTGCTTTCAAGGATCTCTCATCTATAGACCATGGCATGCGGTATCTTTAATATACAAAATAAAATAAAATATTAAAACAAATAATATATTAAAAAAATTAAAATTATTAAATATTAATAACGATAATTATCCCCATCCCAAATAGCTAGGGAAAAATCTCTAGATAAATGCATATATTATGTGAAAAATAAAATTTAAAGAATAATTGCTTGCAATTAAATATAAAATAGTCAAAAAATCAAGTATTAATTTTGCAATAGATTTTATCTCTTTTAATTAGCTAGGGATAATCTATCGCTATATCCGTCACTAAATTCTCCGCTTTTCATTGCACATAAATGTATGAGAATATTAGCGATGGAAAGTTTTCAATCGACCATATCCGTCACTAATTCGTTGCTAATCCATCACAAATTTTTATTTTAATATAAAATCAAAAATTCCTTGTTATTCCCTAACTAATCCTTTTGATAATTAGCTAGAGATTTTATCCCTAGCTAATTTTCCCTAGCTATTTAGACATTTTTTTTTGTAGTGGATAAAAATGTGAGGATATTAATATTTATACTTGAGAATTAATTAAATTGGAGTTTCATCAACAAGTTTATCTAGAGTATACAAAATATGAAGTAAGGAAAAAGTTGTCGAGACTAATCCAATATACAAAAGAAAGACACTATATACGAGAGTTCAATAAATTAATGTTTCAAATTTCTAATATTGGTGATAATAGACAAAACATTTTTTTATGGATGCTATCAAACCTTGGGCTAAGCAAGAATAACAAAGGACAAGTATCCAAGGCCTCACCCATGTAATAGTAGTAGCTGAATCCTTAGTAAAATTTAAGAAGGTGGAAAATGTTAATTCTTCGATGAGTAAAGAGAATAATATGGTTGATTGAGATAAATAGTCAAAGGATAATTATTTGATGATAATTAAAAAATTATTCAATGATGACGAAAAAAAGAAAGGGCCACTAGCATGTTTTCTTTGTGATGGAGCACACCAGCTTCATGACTATCCTAATCAAAACAAACTTATTGCTATTTTCATGGAAAATGCAGAATCACATAAAGGTATTATTAAACTTATTTCAATCATGTTGAACTCGATCAAAAACAAGAAGCATAAAATATAAAGAAGGTTGATCTTTGTGAATTTCAGTATTGTCATCCATAATATTATATCATTAATGGATATATATGCATTTGATCTTTTTATTTCTAAAAGAATCATATAAAAGAATTGAATTTTAACATGAGCAAATATAATGATTGGATCAATTTGATAAATTCTAAAGAAATTCTAATAATTGATTTCATATCTAATATGAAGATCCAATTGAGAGATTAGAATGAAAAAAAAAGGTGAAGTAATTATCATTAATGATTATGACTTGGTATTTGGATTTGATTTTCTAGATCAAGTAAACAAACTTAATTCCATTTGCAGATTGTATATGCATCTTAGATCTTATTTGTCAATGTATTTTCCTGATAATACAACATATTAGATAATCAATAAAAATAATATCTTCAATACAATTAACAAAAGGGATAATATAAAATGAAATAACTTATTTGATGGCTCTAAAGATTCACGAAAACTTGGAGGACATTAATGAGATGCCTATAGAAGTGTCATAACTTTTTGACTCTTTTTGAGGTGTCATACTTGTGGAGTTGTCAAAGAAATTACCACCAGAGAGGGAGATGAGCCATCAAATTGAGTTGGAATCAAATGCCTTTCCAATTTCCAAATAATCGAATGGCTCTTTCAAAATTTGAAAAGGTAACAAAATAATTAAAAGTGTTGGAACTTCCGTGACTTCTTATCCAATAAAAGAAGTCATGAAACTCAAACCTAGTCATAATAATAATTTCTAAATAATGATGAGTAGGTAAACATCACTAAACAAGCTATGACTAGTAATTTTATTGAAATATCATATTGAGAAAAAAACATTATCTTTCAAAACTTTGAATATTATTTATCATATTATTCTTTTTAAATTCATATAACTAGTTTAAAATTCATGTATGATGAATTAGAAAATTATCATCCCAAGTTTAGTTTTATTAGCATTAATACATTGATGGAAAAATCTATTAAACAAAAAAAAACTACTTCCATTTCCAAAACTTTTTATATGGTCATTGTATTTTTATACACTATTCTCAAAATAACAACTGTTTGGAAACCCATTTTTTTAAAAATTGTAAAAACATGTACTAAGACCAAAAGTAATTAGGGAAAAGGATATTCCTAGCTCACCATCCAAATCAACATCCAACATGGTAGAATTTCTCTCTTTACTAATTGAATGGAACAAAAGTCCAAATGTAAAACTTCAGATCCACAACCTCCATCGTCACTAGCACGCCCTCGTCAGTTATAGGCTTCACTATGTCATCACATCCTTACCATTGCTACCACACTCTAGCTTGTCCATTATTTCCATGGGGGCAATAACAAGGCCCCAAGAAATTTTTTTTCATTAAGATGTAGACATCTAGAATATGTGCATAAATGTGTGTGTGTGTGTGTGTGTGTATTTGTGTGTTAGTGTATATATACAAGGGTTTGTGTGCATGTGCATATATGTAAATATGTATATATGTATATGTATATATGTACAAATATGTATGTAGTCAAAGGCATGTGCATATATGTGCATATGTTTGTCTACATATATGTACACAAACAAATGTGCATATATGTATATTACATACATGTGCATAAATGTGTCTAAGTGCATATATGTATATTACCCACACACACACACACAATGATATATATATATATATATATATATATATATGTACATACTCTATATGTCTACATACATGTACACAAACACACACACATGCACATATACGTCTTATATATATACATATATGTACATATACATAAATATGTATAATTATGTTCACATGTGGGCACATGTATATGATCCAACATGGGATGCTTATATGGTAGACACTAGGGGTATTTTTAGAATAAAATAAAAGGTTAACCAGGAGCGCAACCTTGACCAATTATTTTTGATGTTAGTACATGGTTTGTTAATTTAAAGAAAATGAGATCATAAAAAGTATTTATTTAGGAAATAATATATGAAAACATAATTTTCCTTTTATTTTTATGTTAATATGCTAATTATTGTAAACATGATAATGAATGATGTTTACAAAACATGTTTTAATTATTGATGTATTCTAGAGCCTAGCCTGATATATTATTTCTTGTACACCCTAATTTTTACAATGAATATGCAAACATTATGATTTGAACATTGTGTGTGATTAATCTTATTTTCATATTAAATTTGTATATTTAGTGGATTCAAGAGTAATGAATCCAAGGCCTAAGGGTAGTAATAATTTTTATATTACTTAGTTAATTATCCTATAATTAAAATAGTAATATTTTGAGTTATTACATAAAACCAATCTCCATTTATTCTTTATATTTTGAAGCTTGATTATTTTATTTAAAAATTCAACATATTTTATTAATCTCTTCTTTTTTACTTTTATATTTTGTAAAACTTCTTTATAAATGAGGAATGTAATAAATCACATAGTTCTTTTGAGGCATCTCATTTTTTTCTCCTCCATATGATACAAACATACAAAATGGTGATAAATAAAAAAAAATATAAATACTAATTAAATCACACTTACCATCCCTACAAAAAGTCCTTCAGATATTATTTGTGTTTATCATTTATGTTTTATCAATTATAAATATTAAATACTTTATCATTTGCATCATTATTTGTTAAATATATAAAATAAACAAGTTTTTTATGTAATTCTCAAATAAATAAATATCTAGCTCATTTTTCCTAATAATGAATTTTGACATTATTAAAAAAAACAATTTTTATAGAAATTATTATTATTATTTTTCTTATTTTTTTAAAAAATCAAACTTAAAAATTTTGGTGGAACCAACATGACATGTTGCATAAAATTCATCTCGGTCACTAGAATGTGCCACCTAAATTATTTTTTATATTTTTTTGAGCAATTTGTTTTCTCATTTGACACTAATCTTTACTTTTGTGTTTTAATTTTTAACAACAAAATTATTTTACCATCTTCTCATTATTTATCTTTATAATGATGATAATTTGAAAATTTTTTATCATATATAATATTGAATCATCAAAATTATTATTTGAGGAAATTCTTCAAAACCATGATCTTTTTGTTTCTAAAAATAGCAACATATTTTGCATGATATTGCCATGAGTCACAAGATTTAGTGCTATACACATGGTCTTAGCCTAGTAAATGCTTATGATCCCACACACAAGCTTAAAAAAAGAATAAATTACATAGACATCAAAAATATATTATAGATAAAATTTTAAAGTCCGAGTGAGTATCACAATGAGGAAGACTCTCTTATATTGTAACCCCCCATTACTAAGGGATAAGATAAGATTATGTCGTGTCAAAATTTGATTATGATATAAATCCCTATAACATTCTAGAATTGGAGGGGATCTTCAAGTATCTAAAACCTTTTTGAATTCTATTAGCAATCTCTTGAACCATTTGGACCTATTTGGAATATTTTAGATTCTTTTACATCATTTTATAAGTCCACATTAAACCATCTTGCATTTCAACATTTTTTAAAATTACATCATGTCATTACATTCTCCCCCAATGATCTCACCTAGGCCCTTATCAGATCATCACCTTGAAAATTGCAAAAAAAAAAAAAATTCAAATTGTTATGATTTATCAGCAAGTTCCCAACTAGTTTCACTTTCTAGTATTCCATTCAATTTTACCAAAAATTATTGTCATGACATGTGATTATTTTGCCTCATGACTTATTTTACTAAAATAACTTCTACAATCTTCTCATAAGAGATTTTAAATCTTATTGGTGCTATGTGTGAATTCTTGCTACTTTGTTATAATACCATAACTTATCATTTCTTATATACTCCCAAATATTTATTAGACAATTATCTTTCATCCAATGGAATTACACAAATATACAAGTTGTACAAGTAGTAAAATTTGATGAAAGTCTAGATATTGATCTCACATATATTATATAAGAAGTTTGACCAACTAATAATGAATTAATTAATGCTTGAGTTGAGTAGATAAACTTAGGTTTTCAGAAAGATACATAGACTCTATAATTTTTCATACTCTTGGCTCAAGATATGATCCCCACATCTTTCTAACTATTAATAATTTTTAAGTGTTTCTTATATACTTTAGGGTTCCATGTGATTTTTTAAGATTGAAGTATGGCACTAGCTTGAATTCATGGCACTAGCTTGATGTCATGACTTTTTTATCTCATTGAATATTTCCTATATTACAAGTCACTCAAGTAACTCCCCCCTAGAGTATAGCATGAATATCATGACTAAGATATTTCTTTCTTGAAAATAAAGTCGTGGCATTGGGAATAGTCATGATGTTAATATTCCATGGAACAAAAGTCATGGTGATAAGTATGACTAAAACTAAGACATTTATTCTTTGTAATACAAATTCATGGTGCCAAAAATGTCATAACTTAGACATTAACTTTCTTGAATAAAAAGTCAAGGTAAAAAATATTTCCACGACTAAAATCACTTGATATCATGTGATTTTTAGTTTTGTATTGATTAAATCATGGTATTGGAAAATACCATGACTTCTTGTACTAGTGAGATACTTGGAAATTTCAATATGAAAATAAGGTCATGACCATCATTATGTTTTAGAGATAATGTGGCTTTGACTCTAAGAAAATATCACGACCACAAAGATAATATCACATAGTAAAAAGATTATGGTAACATAGTGGTAGAGTTGACATACATAGATTGCCACTAATTATTAATAGAGTCAAGGATAAGAAATGATGTTATAACTACTCCAAAGACTTATGGAAGTGTAATTAGTCATGACATGGGAAATATCATGACTCTCTATTATTTTTTACCCTCCAAGTATCACTCCACCAAGTTCATCAATTTTACCTAAAATATGTTTGATTTCACTAACATTCATCAAATTCTATCAAAATAATTATTTAGTAAAATCTATTCATTTAACACTCAAAGAAGCACAAACATCTCAAGAATTACATTCCAAATAATCCAACAAAATTGATATGTGAAATATAAAATATGACTTACCTCGTGTTGGATTATCTTGATCCTCGTGAAATGGATTCGATATGCTCACATGAAATATTATATGTAATTTAAGTTTTTAAGATATATCAAGTTGTTCTGAGGCATTACCAATCTTTTTGAAAATGTGGTTAGGCCCTCATACCTTCACACTAATCCCTTACGGACCCCTTTGTGCTACATGACCAATTGAAGCCTTACTAATACCATGTCCATCACTTGAAGATGTATATCTATTTGTATGCTATTATCCCACATTTTCGAATGCTTGGCTACTTTGTAAAATCTAATCAAAGCCAAATTAATTTGTTATTGTTACTCGTCAAAATAATAAGTTGTTGGATTTGGACCTACATAACATGCTGCAATGGTGGTTGAAATATGTGATTGTTGCTCAGTTACAATTTCAAATAGACCCTATCTTATTATTTCTCCTAATTGCAAATTATATGAAATTAAGCAACATCAAGTAATTTAAGTCAATCTCTTTGTGAGGCACTCACAAAGTACTACTAAAATATCATTAGTAAAATATTCACTATTTTATCTTCTCATTAGTTTGAGAGTGAATATTCATTGAAAAATTCAAATTTGATCCCATCATCTTGAATACTTTGTCCATAATTATTTTATGAATCACTCATATCAATGACTATAAATTGGAAATTATCATAATATTTCACTATGTTCTTTATAAACAATTTTGTTGCTTTCTCTATTGCACATTTTTTTGTTGTAGGGATGTAAGTGGCATACTTTAAGCATCGATCAACTACCATTATATAGATCCCAAATCCATCATCTTTGGACAATCACATAATGAAGTCTATGGAGACACTCTGCCATGTGTATTCTAGAATTTACAATGGTAGAAAAAAACTTTATGCATGGAGTCTTCTATTCCAACTTATCTTGTTGGAAAACTATACAAATTTTAAAAAATGTTTTAATATTATTTTTTATGTGTGACCAATAATATTGCTCTTCCATAAAATCTAAGGTATGATGCATACCAAGATGACTAGCATACTTAGAATTATGGCACTCATACATGAACTTCATCCACAAATTTCCAAATGAGAGGACATACAACTATTGCCCATTAATGAAGAATAAATTATCATCTACCCAAAATATTCGAGTCTTTCCCTCCATGGCATATTCATGAGAAATATAGCCATCATATATATAGATCATCCTTTTTTAATATGATTTTTCCAACATCCTTAAGATTGGATAATTGCCACAAGCTCCATCTTTTAGCTTAGCATATTTACTACTACATTAATTTTTCCTAGCTTATATTTTAATGTAAAGTCAAATTCAGTAATAAACTCTTTAAATCAGGCTTATTTATGAGTTAACTTCTTTTGCATTTTAAAATAACTTGCAGCTACATTATTAGTTTTTACCACAAACCATTATCCCAAAAGATAGTACCTACATACCCATAAATAATGAATTACTACTATTCTTTCTTTCTTATGGACTATGTATCACCTTCAATTTCATTTAGTTTTTGACTTTAAAATAAGAATATATGGATTTTTGGGACAAGTATTGATCCTATTACAAAATCTAAAGTACCTAGTGTGCTTCATATGGTTTAGAATAACTCTGCAAAACTAGGACAAGCACTTTTGGGATAGCCTACTTTGCATGATCAAAAACTTTTTGATAATTTTCATTTCACTTCCAAATTCTTCTCTTCTAGAACATATTAGTTAATAATATGATATTGTTGGCTTTTATTTGGCAATAAACCACACTTTATCTTTATCAATCTATATTATCTCATTTTCTACAATATGACCTATAAATAAAATCTCTAGTTGAGCAAATGTATATTTCTCCTATTTTACATACAATTTAATTCTTTCACAAGTTTTGAAATACTTGCCTCAAATAATCAACATAATATACCAATAATTTACTATACACAATGGTATCATTCAAAGATATCATCACAAAATCATCAAGAAATGGGTGCAATACCTTCTTCATAACTATACATAATGTAGCCAAAAAATAAAAAAAAATAATACAAAAGTGTAGAAAATGTGGTCAATGAATTTGTTAGTCCAATGACATCACAAAGAATGCATAGGACCCATACCTTTTCATATGTATTATCTTTAGTTTGTCACCTTCATCTATTCACATAGCATCTTTAGTTTGTCTCCTTCAACTATTCATACTTGAAAGTACCCAGATCTTATATTAAGTTTGGAAAATAACCTAGTGTTTCCAACAACTCAAAATTGATATTTATTCTTTACCATCAACTTATTTACCGACTGATAGTCAATGTAAAACTATCACTTTACCATCAACTCGTTTAGTTGGACATGAACACGAATCCAATGAGTTTTTGGTATTATGATAAAAACTATCATATTTTGATATCATAATAAAGTTACAAGTTTTTAACACTATTATTAGAGATTGAATTTAGTTTGTTTGGGTAACTTTGAGTTAACCCAACTACTTTTAAAAGTAGTTCTATTTTTAGTTGTTTAGATTATATTATTATTTGTGTTTGTTTTATGTTTGTTTAAAAGTAGACAATATATTTTATTCATCCAATAGTTGGGACTGAGCAAATACCTTTTCATCTAAAAATTTAAAGGATAATAATATGACTATTGAGATAGAGAGCAAAGAGAATAACCATAGAAGACAATGGAAGTGATTATAACAATCAAGGGGGTGTTGAATAAGATGTCCAATAGTTTATTCTCTACCAAACCCTTTGGGATTATTGGAGGCCAACATTAATGGATAGATACTTTTAAGATCCAAATGCTACCAATATAAGAAAATCATTTTAAGTTGAAGTTGAACATTATAGTCATTATGCAATAACATCGAAATGGACTTTTTTTTAGAAGACCCAAATATATGTGTTGAAATATTTTTGGAATTTTGTGATATTATCAAGATGAATGAAATTAGCCCGGTATGATGAAGTTTTGACTATCATTTTCTTTGAGTGATAATACAAGAAGTTGGTATTAATGGCTATTTAGAGGATCAATAAAGAGTTTGGATGAATTAGTGCAAGCTTTTCTTACCAAGTTATTCCCACCTCAAAGCACTTCATATTTGAGGGTGATCGGTTAGTTTAGATAAGATGAAAAGAAAATATTGTATGATGCTTGGAATTGATTTAAATATATTTAGAGGAGATGACAACAATATGGATTTAAGCTATGATTTTAATATGAACTACATAAAGTTAATGAGACATGCATACAAAGTAAGGAACCAAGACTATTCTACAATTAGGTTTGATGGGAGATGAAAACCAAAACTTAATGTTTATAAAGAAATATATACCTTAGTTATAAAATAATGATGTCACAACTAGATATGAAGATCTAGATGGTAAGTCATGAAGAACTCAATTGGAAATCCCATTTGTTCAAAAGTTGTTAAAGAACACAAGAGTATTAATCTCACCAAAGTTCAACTTGTTTATTTCATTCCTTGGAAGCACAAATTTATAGGGTATTTGAGACAACTCCTCAAACTAGGAGTACTCATTTACTTTGGGAACTTCTCCAACAATTAGAGACAAGGAATGAAATAATAGAATTAATTAATTAATTGTGCTCAAATGAGCTACTTGTAGGGGTATTCCACATCATTTCCTTTAAGATACTTTAGTCGAGCTTTTAAATATTCAGTAGCTTTTTTAGCTTTAATTATGTTTATCAAGCATAATTGGCTAGGTAAAATCTTTATTTATGCAATCTACTATTTTAGTTTTAGCTAGAGCTTGTTGGATTATTTCATTAAGTGTATCTCTGAATTGTCTTGCTCTTATCCTTGTAATTGTTTTAGTAATTACATCATCCCCTCTATCTCGAAAAAGATTTTTCTTTAAATCATCACATGCATCATATAAAGATAAAATAGTAACTCTATAGTCACAAAGGAATTCAATTTGTAGGTATTATCATTAATCTCTCTTTTCTTAAGTGTAGCCACACTCAATCTTATGGTTTTAGTGTGACTTTCTTTCTACCCTAGTTAGCCTATTTAGCATGTTTCTCAATCATATTCTCTATGTTTAGCCTTACCTTCTCATGGATTTGTTTCACAAATTTTACCTTTTTATTTCCATCTAAGTTAACAAACTCACTATAAGTAAAGGAATTAAATCTAATTGTGTTAATGGATTAATATCAATCACAATCTCAAATGGTGAAAACTTAGTAGAAGAATAAATAATCCTATTGTGTACAAATTCAATGTATAATAAGTATTCTTCCCATATTTTGAAATTCTTTTAATTATGGCACATATTAACATATATAAAGTCCTAGTAATAATTTTAATTTGGTCATCAATTTGTCAGTGATATGTAGTTGAAAATAATAGTTAGTACCATATTTTTCTCAAAACTTTTTTTAAAAATAACTTTGAAACTTAACCTATCTAAAATAGTTCTCCTAAAGATACTATGCAGCCTAATAATTTTTTTTCAATAATAAATCAACAATATTAGAGGCATCATCAAATTTGTGGCATAGAATAAAATGAGCCATTTTGAAAATTAGTCTACTAGAACAAAAACCAAATCCTTGCCCATCTTGGATCATGGTAAGCCCAATACAAAGTTCATAGAGATATGGACACATAGTTCTCTAAGTATAGGCAAAGAAGTATATAAATCATATGGCTTAATTTTGGACTTTGCTTGATTGTATTTTAGATATTTTTTACATAATCTCTTTATTACATATTTTATGTAGGGCTAATAGAAATGTTTATGCAAGATACTAAGAATTTTAGTTATTCCAAAATATTCCATTAATCTCTCATGTGTTTCTCTCACAAGTAATTCATGCATAGAACAATTAGGCACATAGTTTTTTCTTTAAATAGGGAATCATTAATCTTATAAAATTTTTCTAATGACTTATTTACAAAGAATTGAATATATCACCAAAATTAGAATCAAAAATATATAAGTCCTTAAATATATCCAAGCCCAATCAATTTCAAATATAAGGTAGAAAATATAGCATGCTTGTGTAAAAATGTATCAACAACCTTATTTTCTTTACCTTTATTGTATTTGATCATGTATGGAAATGCCTTTGGATTCCACCTACTTTGCATGATATTTGTTTAGTTTATCTTGTCCTCTTGGATACTTCTATGATTCATAATTAGTATGAATTCCAACTGTTTTGGCCAAAGATAATACTATCAGGTTTCAAAGGCTCTTACTAAAACAAAGATTTAATTATCATACAATGGTTAATTTAAGGTGGCTCCTCCTAGTTTCTCACTAAAATATATTATGGGTCTCCCTTCTTGCATAAGTATTACTCTAAATCCTATTCATGATGTGTCACACTCAATCTCAAAAATCTAAAAATTTGGTAGAACGAGTAAGGAAGTATTTGTTAATCTTTCTTTAATTAAATTAAATGTCCTTTATTGTTCATCTCTCCCACTTAAATTGATTGTTTTATTATTACCTTGGTTAATGGGCAGCTATTATGCTAAAATTTTTAATAAACATTTGGTAAAAAGTAATTATGCTATCAAAACTCCTAACTTATGTCACAGCTTTAGGTGTTGGCCACTCCTGAATGACCTTTACCATATCTTTATCCACCTCAATTCCATTAGAACTAATAACAAAAACAAGAAAACAAGTTTATTAGTGCACAACATAAATTTTCAAGGCTAACAAGTAATTCTTCTTTGCTCAAAACAAATAACCATAAATTTTCAAGGCTAACTTTAATTGTTCAACATATTTTTCAAAGTTTTTGCTATAGATCAATATATCATCAAAATAAATAACCATTAATTTTCCAATATAAAAATACAAAATATGGTTCGTTAGCCTCATAAAGGGATTAGGTGCATTAGTTAGCCCAAAAAACATAATTAATCACTTGTATGCCAAGTTTAGTTTTATATGTTATTTTCTACTCACCACCTTCTTTAATCCTTATTTAATGATATCAACATTTTAATTCAATTTTAGAGAACATAAAAGCTCCATGTAATTTATCTACATATCATCTAAATAAAAGATAGGATGATAATACTTTTCCATGATATTATTAATGGCTTAGTGGTCAATACAC
Source organism: Sapria himalayana (assembly GCA_029783825.1). Classification (NCBI taxonomy): domain Eukaryota; kingdom Viridiplantae; phylum Streptophyta; class Magnoliopsida; order Malpighiales; family Rafflesiaceae; genus Sapria; species Sapria himalayana. The sequence goes on along the minus strand of JAREIK010000654.1, from coordinate 248,014 downwards.
ATTCTCCATTTGCAAACCTTCTTTGGAATTAGTAGCATTGGCATAACACATTGGTTATTGTTTTCACGTACATACCCCTTTTTAAGTAAATCACTTACTTATACTTGAAGTTCCTTCATTTCTTCAGGATTACTTCTATAGACTAAATGATTTAGAATTGGCACTTCGAGGACCAAATCAATTTGGTTCTTAATTCCTCCAATTAGTGGTAATCCATGTGATGCCTCTTTTTGAAATACATCTTTCTACTCCTACAAAATATCACTAACAAAAGAAGCTCCAAATTTTTAAGTCATTAGAAAAATCTTCTTATAAATAAGCAAAATCATTGGCTGGCTTTTAAATAAGGTTCTCTTATTTCCACTAGTTTTTGCAAAGAAATTTTCTTCTCTCAATTTTTGCCTTAATAATTTTTTTCTACTATTTTTCTTCAATCTCATCTTCTTTTTTTTTACTTTTTAATTTTTTTTTCTATTTTTCATTTTTGAGAACTTCACTCTCATCTTTTTTCTTTTTCTCATTTCTCTTTTTTATCTTTTTTTTATCTTTTTCCATTATCATTTGATCTTCATATTTTTTTGTAGGTGTAAAAAGAACAAGTGTAACAACTCTTTTACCAAACTAAAATGTGTTATATATATTTATTGGTAAATCCATCATGTTTGACACATCTATCAAATTGTCATTGCCTCCTATTTATATTAACTGATCCCATCAAATGATTGCATAATTAATAAACTCAAAGGTTGTGAATTTTACCTTTTTTTTCAATTTTGAGTAGTTATTATATTCAAAAACCATTTCCATTTTTTGTTCTCATTCGATATATGTTTCTCAATCATTTTACCAAATGATTTACAAAGAAATTTTTATATTTATGTTGTCTAAGTTGTCTTTTTAAATTTTAAGTTTCCCTATCATTATTATACCTTTCATGATTTAAAGTAGAATCATGCTCAAATTCATCTTATAGCTCCTTCTCATAGTCTCTATTGTAGCTTTCTACATGAGGCATTGCTTGTCTCATGTTTCTCCTAGTCATATTTGTAGTAATTTGTGATTGTAAGTTCTCCACTCGATCTAGCCATTCATGAATTTTTGTTCTAGATCCACCCTCATCATATGCCTCATTTCACCTATCATAGCTTCCATAAATAGCTTCAGATCAACTAGCCAAGTATAACCTTCTCCAACACTCATTTCCCCATGATTTAGCATCTTTCAATCATCTATTTATAACTCAATAAGACTATTATGGATTTTATCAAACAAATTGAGTATGAGATAGAATTTGAGTTAGAGTTTATTCTAGGAACTTATTGAATAGAAATTTAAGAAGTTTAATAACTAAAAAAATATGAAATGATAAGTAACTACAAAAATAAACTTTTTTGCTGATTTTTTTTTTGTTTTTGCTTTTTTTTCTCTCTTTTTTTTTTGTTTCTTCTTTTTTTTGCTATTTTTTGTTCATTTTTTTTGCTTCTTTTCTTTTTTGTTTTTTTTTGTTTTTTTTTTGTTTTTTTTTGTTTTTTTTTTGTTTTTTTTGCTAAACTATAAAAAATAGAACATAAATAGAAAAAATTATAAAATTGATAGATATGAGAAGATAATAATGGGAACTAAAAGGAAATAAAAAAAATTAAAAACTTGTGACTAGAGTTGTGCTCTGATACCAATTGATATGAACCATGTAAGGTTAATGAGACTCATATATAGAGTAATGAATTAAGACCATTCTACAATCAAGTTTGAAAGAATATGGAAATCAAAATTCATTGTTTATAAAGAAATATCAACCTTGGTTATAAAATGATGATGCCACAACCATTGATGAAGATCTAGATGATGCATTAGGATGGCCAACCATAGAAGCACATATTTATAGGATGCTTGATACATCCCCTCAACCTAGGAGCACTCATTTTCTGTGTGCACTTCTCTAATAATAGGGACAAACATAATTCTTGTATTCAATAAATGAAGTACTCACAAAAATAGAACATCCACTTATTGAAAAGAAATGTCCGAGTTTAATGAATATATGTAATGATGAGCTTAATTAATTATTTATGCTCAAATGAGCCAGTTGAAGGTGTAGTCCATGTTATTTTCTTTAATATACATTGAATAAGCTTCAAAATAGCTAGTAGCTTTTTAATATTCAATTATGTTTATCGGGCATTGTTGGTTATACAAATCTTTATAGATGCAATCTACTATTTTAAGTTCAATTAGGGTTTGTTGGATTAACCTAATGAGTATATATTTGGATTTTCTTACACTTTTCCTCATAACATATCCATTAGGTACAATCCAAGGTATTTTAATCATGGTTGAGTTTTAGAAATTATTTGAGATTCCAAGCTCAAACATTCTATAATAGACTGATTTATATGATGAGATATATGGTTAATACTTCCATGGGTGGTTCCATAATGAACAAGTCACATGGAGAAGCTTATTTTTTATTTGAAGAGTTAGTTAAATATAATTGCCAACTTCACTTAAAAGAGAAAGTGGAAAAAAGTAAACTAAACTTTTGGAATTGGATAGATTGATGGGAGGCAAAGATAAAAGTTTTTTTAGCAATTTTGTAGCCTAAAATGACAAAAGACTAAGTGAGGGAGAAATGATAGCCCTGCAATAACAAGAATTCATTAGTTTCGACCCAATTTATCAAGTGGAAGAAGCCAACAAATTATAAAATATAGGGTATGCTTTTAGACCCAACAATAATATCCTTATAAATTATCTTTCGAACAGAAAAAATTACAAGAATTTATTATATAGGAGCCAGGGAAATCTATTGCAAAAACATGGAGCAAAATCATAAAAAATTTGGAAGCAATTTGATGGCATACCAAACATAGTGAGCTTTAAGTTTCAATTAAAATTAGTAGAAAATAAAAGGAAGCCATCATTTAAAGATAGTTATCCTTACATTGCTTATAGAGAGAAAGAGAATAAATGATGCACAATAGAATCAAGTGGAATATATGAAAAAAAAAAGACCAGATCACATAGATATAATAATATAAACTATTGAGAATCAAATTGAACAATTGACACTCATAATAAATAAGAAGAATGTCGATAGATTACATAGTAATATAAAGGCAAACTCAAAATGTTGCATCTCCATAACACTAATGAGTGGTAAAAAACTAGAAGGGAAAAAATTAGAAAAAATGAATAATATAAAATATTGTAGAAGATAAAGTTATCATTGAAGATGCCTCATCAATTTATGTCACTACACCTAAAGATGTCATGTCATCCTATGCCATAACATCCAATGTCACTACTTTGTCATAACACCCTACCCAACATATTCTACGAGTAATTACTCATGAAGAAGTAGAATTGGAGAAGAAGGTGTAGAGGAACTAATAAGGGTGAGCATATGTTGGTTTAAACTGAAAAATTGAACCAAACTAAACTGATATTCTAGGTTCAGTTTGATTCTTATTTTTTTTAAATTGAACCATAATTAGACTCATTTTTGGTGTTTAGTTTGGTTTTAAACATTGTCAATCAGTTTCAACCAAAAACCAATTTAAATTGTCTTATATTTTTTTTAAATTATTACCTAATGGAATGGCAACCCTAATCCTTATTTTTGGTCTTCCTCTTCCCACTTCCCACAATCACACACCAGCACACTGATAGAGCACATTGCATACTTATGAGGTATATAACTCTAATCCTTTGAAATCATAATTTCCTAACAAACAAACTTCTCTCTTCTTTATGTAAATGACCTCCTACAAAAGCATAACCATCTCATTAGAGTATGCCTTCACTTCCATCTCCTACGCAATTATATTTACCTATTTGCATATCTTCCTTTTGTTGTTCATTTTTTTCTATCATTTTCTTAGATTTTGATTTTTTTGATTTGTATATTCAAACTTGAGTAGATTCAAGAGTGTGATGATGAAGTCTTATGTTATGTAGACTAAAGTTTCCGATCTAGGTTTAATCCCCAAAAGTTGAAGACAAACCCTTAGCTATCTGAGCATTTCATTTGCTACTATTATTTTAGGAAAGTTTGTTGGTTTTTTTTTGACCCGAAAGTTAAATATACGAAAGTGTGAAAAGCATCCACGAACCATGGTTAGTCAATTTTAATTTTTACTACTTCCATTTTTTTTCTATTTATGTTCATATATATCATATTCATTATTTTGCTAGTAATCTAAAACTCTTTGTTTTCTTTTTTGGGCCAAACCTAAAAATATTAGTGCTAATCAAATCTAAGCTTAGATGTACATAGACCACCAATTAATAAATAATGCAAACCTTTTTGTGCCTACTATTTCTAATAGTGACATTTTTTTTGTGCCTACTATTTCTGATAGTGACATTATTTTTGTGCCTATTACTTCTATTTTTTCAAAATTGGGCATAGATCTAAACCTTAATTCTCTGCTCTCAACTACTCAATAGTCAATTATGCTAGGCCATTGACAACTTGTGTGTTTGATGACCTTGTTTATATGTGAGTTAAATTGAGGATTTTAGCACCAATGGATTAATAATTGGAATTTTTATTTCAATGTAGATGTCATCACAATCCGAACCTCAAATGACTAATATTGAAGATGTTAGTTCAACCAATCCATCAATTTAAAGTGTGACTCTAGAAAGCACAAAATGGTAGGACATCGATGAGGAAAGCAGTTAAGCCAAAATTCATTATGTGGGATCATTTCATCAAATTTGTAAATTCTGATGGTGAAGGCAAAGCTCGATGCAATTATTGTGACAAGGTATTTGTTGGTCATCCTATGAAAAAAAGCACAACCTCACTTAGGGGTCACATTGGCATATGAAAAAAATCACCCCCGTAGCGATGATAGTTAACAAACACAATTAAACCTTCATTCAAATGTTCAAGGAGGAAACCTACTTAGCACATGGAAGTTTGATCAAATTGCTGGTAGAAATGTGATTAATAATTGGGGTTATAATGTCTTAGATGGTGAATTTCTGCACGTGAGGTATAAGACACACATTTTGAATCTTGTTGTTTTTGATGGGTTAAAACATGTTAATCCTTTGATCATCCGCATTTGAGCAGTTGTTAAGTATGTGAGGTAATCTTCTGCAAGGTTGAAAAAATTTAGGAAATGCATTGACATTGAAAAGATTGGATCTAAAAGCTTGTTAACCCTAGATGTTGCAACTAGGTGGAACTCAACCTATTTGATGTTAGAGGTGGCTCAAAAGTTTGAAAGAGATTATAATAGATATGAAGAAATTGATCTTTTATATAGAAGTGAACTTGATGTGAATCATGGTGATGAAGTAATTTGGTTGCCTAATGTTGATGAATGGAGGATCTATAGAAAAATGGTTAGCATGTTAAAGAATTTTTATGATCTTACTTTGCTTGTTTCAGGTTCTTCATATGTCACCTCTAATTTTTACTCCGAAGAGATTTGTTCAGTTCAATATGTTATGAAACAATGGAAAAAAAGTTCAATTCTGAAAAATTTTTAATAGCTAATAGAATGAAAGAACAGTTTAATAATTATTGGGAAGATGTTAGGAAAATGAACAAATTGATTTATTTTCCCATAATACTGATCCTAGGCATAAAATGACATTTTTTTAATTTTCATTCATTCAGTTGTATGGTAACTATGATGGTGAATTGATGAAAAACTTTGTGAGAGAATCTATATATGCAATGTATGATTCATTTTGCAAATTGGCAAAACCTCAAGGTAAATTTGGCTAAAGTAGTGGGAGTGGAAGTGAAATAATGGGAAGTGTCAAATGCAAATGATGAAAGGATTAGGTATCTATCAAATGGGGTAAGAGGTGATCCACATATTACTAACATTTATCAAATATTCGAGTATGATATTGTCACATCATCAAAGAAAACTCCATCATACAAAAGAGCATAAACCAATACTAGAGTCTAAGTATCTATCCGAGCCCCAAGTTTATCTTCTTAACTTGAGCATATAATTAATTCACTATAACTTGATCAAACAATTATGAGATCGATATAGACTTATGTTCACTACATTACCTATAAACTTATATACTTGTAAAATTCTATTAGACATGAACACATGTCTAGTAAGCTTTTGGTAATATGCTAAGAATCATTATGGTGTAATCATCAAAACAAAGTAGCAACATTAAGATGTCACATAATACTAAAAAAATAAAATACGTTTTTATAATATTTTCAATAACATAATTATGTATATATCATATATTTGCAATGTAGCCATATATATACCATGAAGTGGATCAGGATATATATTTATACATATATGCTTTATATAAAGTTATATATCTCAATATGTATATATATATATATATATATGCTTATTGAATGCATGCACATGTATATATATGTTATGTATATAATTAATATAGTGTGTGTGTGTGTGAGTAGATAAGAGGGATTTGTGTCCCGGTGCACTAAACACATTATAATTAAAAGACTTACAAAATGAAAAAAAGTGCATGAAAATATAAAATAATTATGTTTTTGTGAATCGAAAATTAGAAACCAAATTTTGTATCCAAGATGACATGTTAGTGGATTTAAAAATAAAAAAATAATAAAAAATTTAAAATTACAATAATCATGAGTCAACTGCAGAAGTCATGCTGTAGTTCTAAGCCATGTCCTCAAGGTTGTAAATTATGCCTTCATCCATCTAGCTACAAGCATCAAGCCATATCATTAGTGATTACACACACACACACACACATAGATAGATACTTATGTGTCTATCTTTATATAGATACATATAAATGTGTACACACACACACACACATAGTTATATATTGACATATGTATATATAATTATATAAATATAGCTAGATGTGTGTGTGTGTGTGTGTGTGTATGAATATATGTATATATTGATAGATATACATAAGTGTGTATATATATAATTATATATAACTATATGTATTTGTGTCTATATTATAGATATATATAATTATATATTACATATATATATATATATATATATATATATATATAACTATTCGTGTATGTGCACACACATATATGTATATATACATATATATAGGTATGTATATATATAAACTATATGTAATATATATGTATATACACATAGTCACACACACAATCGTATTATTATATATACATGTGTGTGTGTGTGTGTCATTACCAGAAACAAACAAATTAGAAACATCCAAATCAATTTCTAATTTCGTCACAACATTTCATTAGTGACCTAAATAGAAATAGAAATATTTCATTTCTAAAATGTTTTTTTCTAAATTTTAGAAATGGAAAATACACAACTATTTTTAATATATCTGATACAAATTTTTTATTTCTAATTATAATGAGGGAATCAGGATCTCAATTTTTGTTCCTAATCCATTGAGTAATACTAAATTAGTTATTGTATAGAATGACAAATTCTATTTCTAAATTAGAATCAGAATTGAAAAGTCATATTTTGTTTCTAATATTTTCCACAAGAATATATTCCACTTGTTGTAGTTTATATGTGCCATGTATGATATACAAGTGCAAACAGAAACCATATATCCTACAATCTAGTTTATTTTTGCATTTTATTCAGCCAATTATAGTTACTTAACATCCACTAAAAAGTATAACATCAAAAAACAAACATCAAAGTTCAACCATCCTAGTACACATATATTATATTCAAAAATAGGAACTTGAAAAAAAGTTTAACACAATAAATTTCCTTGCAAAAAATGCCATAAAACAACATAATAAATAGCTATGACTTATTGTCAAGAAAAGTATTCTCCTCCGAATAAAGATGTTAAATTGGGCACATGCCGACTGTGCCATTTGTAAAAAAAATGGCCATGTGGTCGACTAATTAAAATCGGCCATGTTGACACATAATTTTTAAAAATGGACAACCCAGTGATGAGGCAATCGAATTTTAAAAAAAAAAGTAAAATGGCTCGAATGACTGCTCGACAAGGATCTCATTAGGCGGTTACCATGATAGTTTACCATGCCATCGAATTAGGCATATGAATCATGCCTGGCCCTGCATGAGGCATGGTTCTTTCTAGCCCAACATTGCACAAACTATGTCAAAGGACAACCTAGCCCAACCTGAGGCATGATTCTAGATTGTGCCATGTCGGGCCAAGCACAACTGAACCGAGTTGCCCGTCTTGTTTGATACATATACCTCTAGAGATCTAAATGGATCTTCTTCAGAATGATGAAAAAAACTTAGATTCTAGAAGTTAAATATTTTTAAACATTATCTAATCTAATATATATTTTATAAATACATAAATATTAAAAACAAAAAAAATTAACTTTTTTTAAACCAGCCAGTACGGGACTGAGACGGCACGATAAAATAACCAGCCATACCGGGCCTGTCCTGAATATACTATGATGGGCCAGGCACAACACGGAACAATAACCATGTCGTGCCTGGCCCGACATGGAAGCACGGTCGGGCTCACTAAAAATGGGTTGGGGTGGCCCGGCCCGGCCCGTTTGACACCACTAGATTCTACCAACTTGCACATAACTCTTTCTATCTTTAAAATTTTTTCTTATATTTTTTCCTCTTTTTTTAATCTTTCTTCTTCTCTTTTTTTCATCTCTTCAATTTGCTTTTGTATCTCTTCATTCTTTTGTTGTATCTCCTCATTTTTTTTGAAAAGTATTATTAATTTTCTGTATATCCTCTCACAACCACTCATCAAATAATTTATTGTAATTGGAAGATGAAGATGAAGAGCTCCAAATAGAATCTGGATAAAATATAGATGCATGGGTACCAATACCATACACTCACCATTTTTTTGGCTCCACTCCAATAGCTTAAAGGTAAATATGTGTAACATCAATCTCAAGGGTCTAAATAGAATGATCTGTCAATTGTAAAGCAATAGAAACTATATTCTCCACAACTCCTACATTTATTACAATACAATATAACTCATTAGTACTATATTTAGTTAAAATTAAAACTAGCACATCAAATTGTCAACACTCCACTAAAAATTAATATAAAAATGAAGTGATTTATTATAGTTAAGGAATCTATATATAATAACTCATCAGTAATGTTAATAAAAAAAAGATATTTGACTTTGGAAATGAATTCCCATGATTAGCAAAAATTAAATTTTTTTACATTTTTTTATATATATTGCAATTTACATAACATGCTGAAGGTATACAATGAGAAACTCACATTAATATTATTTGACCAATTGTCAACAACTGATCCATCTTTTTTAGTGCATTCACTTGAACACCTCAAATAGTATTAGTGGACATCCCAACTCAGCCTCCTAAAAATAAATAATATTTACTAATGATGTATTTGTTACATTATAATAAATTTAGTATCATTTGTATTCACAAAGTTAAAATCAAAATAAATTAAGAAATATAATTTTACCAAATCTATTGAATATTGATAAATCATCCTAGAACCTCTAATATGTTTGGAAGATCTTGATCTTTCACTTACTTTTTCTGATCAATGATTTTGTGATGCCATCTAGGAGAATATTATATCTGGCTAGGAGAATATTATTCTAGTATTCTAGTATTGAATAATATTGAATATTTGACCTTGAATTCCTCACTATTTTAGTATTCCCATTATTTTATCCAAACAGCTAGGAGAATATTATTTGGCTTTGCATTTTTACCATAGTTTTTTTTAATTTTCCAAGTTTATCATTATATCTGACACTAGCTATATATTTTCATGTATTATTTATAGAGATCAACAAAATGTTATTCCATTTATTTTTTTTTTTTGCAAAAAACAAAAAAAAATTAACATTACATTGTGATGAATTTCTTTTTATAGTATTTAATAATAAAATAATTTGACATTTTGGTAAATACAATACAATTTTGCTTCAAATTCTTCTCAATAATATTCTTTCATATTTGATGACACTTTGCTCCACTTTATACCCTCCACAACTAGTCTTCTTAAAAATATTCATGATTATATGAGAAGTAGAAGGAATAAACATGTGAGTAATTGACCATTATCACATACATATACATATAAACAAAAAACATTTATATTTATGTTACTAAGTTAATGTTTTCTTCATTTATATTATTTATCCAAAACTTCGTAATGCAATCATAATTTTAATTCTCAATGATAATGTTGGATCAGTAATAACATCATAGTTTGTTATTAATTGAACTTACCATATTTTAAACAAAATAATTTATTTATATTTTCATTCACAATTCGATTTTAAATTTATTATAAATGAAAAGAATGAAAATGTATAATGCATGTATGAAGTAAATTTATAAAAGGTATGTACTATTTATTTTCAATAGTTGGCTGAATAAAGATTTTATCATAAGTTTACATGCAAATAGTAGTTTTTGAATATCGAGCCATTATCGATCTTGTAGTAGCAATGCATGTACCTATTAAGATAGGTGGGATAGATCTAATAATACTAGCTCTGTTGTAGAATGAGAAGAAGATAAAATATTAGTGGCAGATAATATGTGTCTCATGATGAGGTGATGCCAACATATCCTCTATATGTGTATAAGAATGTGGAGAGATATGAGTAGTGTTGTTGTCATTGGATAAATGTTGAATTCCTCTTCCATGAACTATTAGTCGACTTCTTCTACCCTTCCTCACAAATTGAGATTATTAGACACTTGAATTGTCACCTCTCACACATAACTCAAGTTTCATAAACATCTAAAAATGCAAAGACAATAACAAAATGTACTGAATATATCAAACTAACAAAACAAAATGAGAAACACATTGGCATTTACAATTATGAAAAAATAATTATTTAACACATAACTTGTAACAATTATAAAATAAGTAATACAACTTAATATTGAAGTCAATAAATATCAACTTATCATTAAAATTTTATAACAAATTATCTCCATCTACATAGTCATTCTTATCTGATTGTGTAATTAATTTTTTTTTCATTTTCTTCTTCAATATGTGTATCATCAATGTCTAAATAGTTTCCATCTTCACCAACCAATGTTTGAAGCTCATAATCTGCCATAGGATTGATTAAATGAAATTCCACAATATTTTCTTGAAATATCGGTACACGTAATAATGTCACAATGACATTCTTTTCAATAACTTTTATTGCTATTCTAGGTTTTATTTTACAAATAACTCACCAGTCATAAGCATTTCTTCTTGTGGTTGGATAAGTGCTATAACACACTTATTCTGCTTATACTATAAAAATGAATGACTTGTATTATAATAATATTTCTTATGGTGCACATCTATAAGATTGTATTGATGATGAATTCTAGTACCCAAATTTGGAATAAGATAAGACCATTCACACTTAAACATAATTATCCTCTTAATTGGTGAAAATGATACTCCGAGTGTAAAATTTCAATCAATCAACCATGTAAGTCAATATTAGATGTAGTAGAGTTAGACCTTTTAATGCAAACACTATTATTCATTACATCTCTATTTGAACCATATTTCAAAGTCTAAAATTTGTATCCATTTACATAATGTATGGGATACATTTATAAAATTTATAAAAGACCTTTTTGCAAGATCATTTATTTATTTATTGCATATATTTGATGATAGAAAATATACCTAAAAAATGAAAAAAAAATTAAAATGATTCTTATATAATATGCCACATTCTTTTTTAGAAGTAAACATAAAAATTTATATACTGACAACTTTTTAAAACCAAAGTATGAAATCTTTGTCAAGCTTGGCATAAACTACAACATCATCAATATGTAGTTTTCTTTGCCTAAATTACTTAGCATAAATTCTATGAAAAAACAATGAAGTTATTTTGAATATTAAAATAAGTATAGCATATACAATGAAAAAGAAGTAATAATATAAAATGATTATAAATTTTAATCAATATAAGGCATAAATTTCTTATAGTTCAAAAAGATATATTTGTGTGCAATATAATACTCGTGGTCATTCATAAAATATCTTGATTTTTCTCTATCATACGATTGACTTGCTTCCTGCATGAGTGAAAATGGAAGGCATATCAGCTTCTTCTAATCCATCCTCGATACCATAATTATTATTTGGTAACATTTTGTAATGGAACGTATACACTTATAGTTGAAAGTAGCATGCACAAAATGCTGAAGCTTCTTCAACCAAGTAGGCATTGCATATCGATTCTTCCACTTGGGTTTTATTTTGAACATTATTTTTCAATTTTTAAAGATATCTTAAAAATATCTTAATATTATTTATTTTTTGGATATATTTAAATTTTAGTTGAACAAATTAAAATTATATAACCTTTCAAATAGATATATCTATTTGTATTGCACAAGGTCAACTATCATGGATATATAAGGCAAATGGATTGGAAGATATTTCATGGAATCGAAGAAGCTATGAAAAAAAATACGCTCAAGTCTACATATAATTATGGGTATATCATTTTGTAATTATTCCATGTCTTCCTTTATTATGACATTACATGTGAGATTTTTAAAAAAAATGTATATTTCTTTCAAAGCTTCTCAAATATTTTCTAGAAGTAATTCCTAATTAATATGGATAGTAGTCTCTACATAAAGACATAATAGTCGTGACTTTTCATCCCAAATAACTAATGCTTCTTCATATCAACACATCTTTCCATGTTAGATACATAATTGTTAGGGAACTTGAGCTATATCAGCCATTTGTACAAAGTTTCCTTTGTATTATTGTCAAGACTATAACAAACCTTAGGGGAGTTATTCTTTGATTCATCCATATGTAACTATGGATAAGAACAAAACTCTTTCAAATCTTTTCTTGATTTATCATTAGCTTTTGTTTTCCTTCCACATTCATTTAAGTATAAAAAATATTATTACAAAAGTTCTTTTTAATGTGCATCATATCTAAGTTTTTCCTAATTAGATTGATTTTTCAATAAGGAAAATCCCAAAAGATATTTTATTTCTTTCAACCATAGTGATAATTCTTTGAAATTTACACATTAATATAATTTGTATCAACATCTATATTATTTTTGAACCCATATCTTTCAATTACATCTAATATTGTAGTGCCTAACCTCAAAGATGGTGTACCTTTTAAAACTATATGGCCTTTCCTAAATGCATTAATATTCATTTGAAATAGATATTCTATATATAAGAACTTTACATGGTTTTCAAACTAAAAAGTCTTTCCTCATTTTCTCAGAGAAAATGCATCTAAGTCCTCCATGCAAAAAAAAAACTAATTTATCTATAGTACTCCAGCATAACAACATTGAATAAGTTAAAAAATCATTTATAGTCCACATAAGTGTTGCTTGTATTTGGAAGTTCTACTTTCAAAATATATCATATATTTCTATATCATGCTCCCACAAATTAATTAGCTTTGTGAATAAGGAGTTGCAAAAAAATATCTAACATGTCTGTTGGGTTTCTTGGACTAGGCATGATAACACAAAAAAATATATACTCATATTTCATGCACATCCATGATTATAAATTATATCTTGTAACAATCACTAGCCATGAAAAGTATTATTGCCCTGTTTGTCTAAATGATGAAATTCATCCATGCACAATCCTAATATAACATTTCGACTTATATCTACAAAAGGTGAATGAATATTATTAAATTGCAAGATGGAGAATATGAGCAATGATGCATCATGCCTTTTCAGTAGTATGCTCTTTATGGAAACTCATGTCATTAGTAGTGATTTCAGATACAAATCATCTTTACAAATGAGGAGTCAATGAGAAGTAATGTATCTTCTTATGAAAATATTTATTTTCTACCTTTTACATGCAATATGTCTTTTATATTGAGAATAGTTATAAAAATTATAAGTAATTACCTTACTATTGTCACCCAAATATATCATGGCTTAATGCAATAATGTATTTTTGTATAGGTAAATACAAATCTCAATTTAACTTCTTTGTACTATAAAAGTTATCTATCATGACATCATTTTTAGTAATAATTTAGATAAAAATTTTTAAATTTTATCAAAATACCTTTCTGAAAATTGATGTTTTGACTTTAAATTCAAAAGTTTGGCCAACATAGATAACTTTGAGTTGTCATATGGATTACCTAATCAAACCTCTTCTGCTGATACTTTGAGCTTTTCATAAAATTATTTGTTGTTGATTTTGGGATATCTTAAGTGACATCCGAATTAAAGAAAATACCAATAACATGCTTTAATATGACTTCACATGTATCATTGGAAATTGATATATTCTATTATAAAATTTGAATCAATACTTCTATATACATAATACTTTGTTATTTATGACATAACTATTTTTTCCATATATATACCAAATATAATAGTCTCTAACAAATCCATTTTTTGTAAGATGAAATTGTACATTATCAGCATCTTGAAAACTTTAATTCTGACATTAATGGTCATTACATGAGTATCTTATAGAAGTGTGAAATTGGCTAGGTCATGTTGGCCTGACCCATTTTTAGTGGCCCAATCGAGCCACCGTGTCATGCCAGGCATGACTTGGTATACCGACCTGGCATGGCCTGCCAGCCGGGCTCATAACTGATTCATGTTGGGTCATGCTTGACTTACCAGGTAGGCTGGGTCATACCCCCAGTTATTCCAGATGAATTTTAAAAAAATCCAATTGGGCTCTAAGGCTAGTTTACCATGCCATTAGGCCAGTCACATGGGTCCAAACCATGCCATGCTAGGCTAAGCACGACTAAACTAGGCTGAGCTCTAGGTTAGTCCTAGGCCACCCAACCCATTTGACACCTTTAGTATCTTATTTTCATTCTATCCATTAATTGATAATATTTTTCAGCAAAGCCAATAAACTCCTCAATTTCTGCGACAAACTTTTCATTTAAAAATTTATCTCTTAATCTGATATTTATCCATTAACAATTAGTTCATATAATATTTTTCATTCTTGCAACATATAATATCAATCCATATTAAATAACAATAATTTAGATAATAATTTATTTGTAATAAAGTTATAGTAACATATTTATGACATAACCTAAATATCATAAAAATATTGTAGTCACATCATTAATAAGTAAACTCACATCAAAATGAGAAAATGAAGGTTATATTAATCTCTTAGATATTTATCAATAGTCTTTATTTGTATTTTTCTCATATACAAAAAACTAAATATTTCATATTTACCTATTAAGGATAAAATCCCAAAAATTAAGCAAAAATCACATAAAAGAAAAATATAATCATACATTAAGGAATAAATGAAAAATTATGTCGGCAAAAAACACAAAAATCAATATTACATAAAAGTAGTGCTCTCCTCAACTTGTAATTGTATGAACATTGAATTGAGGAGAATGTCTACTTTCTAATATTTAGTCGATTGACACTCACTTACCTATATTGTCTATAAACATGTTAAAGTACATCAAACTAAATTTATCGAAAACTTTATTATATGTATATGTATATGTATATACAAACAAACACACATATTTATATTTATACATAATAGGCTCAATTTATTTGATAGTAGAGAAGAAAATGAATTTGATGAAAAATTCCAAAAAAAATTATTTATTGCATTTGAAAAGTCAAGGAAATTAAGAGTAGATGAAAGAAATCAATGTGTATTTTATTTATTTTTGGGGTTTCCATGAAATCATGTTTTGATATGTCCGTGCATTATCAAAATACTGGCTAGCTTGACATTCTTGTAATTGACATGAATATGCAAAATGAAATTTAAAAATGATGTATGTCAATGCACCGAAACATAAATCTCACATTTTATCATCGATATTTTTATTTTGACAATCAAAGGTGGTTGTGTCCATGCTACATTGCGTATATCCCTATAGAGTCCTTGTGTCTTTTTAATTATTGCATTCATTCAATACAAAGTAAGTTATAATTGGTGTGTATTTAATTATGTATATACCTAATATTTTTGATGTTAAGTATATAAGTAATGATTTAAATAAAAATTAGGGATATTCAACACATGGTTACCATGGAGGAAAACAATATAGATGGAAAGTAATATTTTTTATACCTAATACTAAATCAATGTTTTCACAAAAAATTATGCTGAGTATACATGTAGGGCAATGAACACAAGCATAACGAAAAATAATGTTGGTTAGATAGATGGGCAATAAAAGATTAGTAATAACTTTGCCCAGATCCTAAAATGATTATCAAACAGATGAAGTATTCTTTGAAAAGATAATTAACATCAGATAGCAACAAAATAAGTTTTTGTTTCAAAAGTAGCAACAAAATTGGATTTCATCCCTGAAAATTAATAAAGCATAATAGCAACGGATTGACATTTCATTTCAAGAAGTACGATGTAATTCCATTTCGGTGCGATATTCTAAAACAGATATATAATCTAATTTTAAACTAATTGAAACAGAATTCATTTTCATCACAATTTGAAGAGAATTTATTATTTTCAATAACAAATAAATATAAAAATGAAATTTTCCATCACTAAATATCACAAAAGGTAATCCACTAATGACCCCACGTGATAATTATGATGAAAGGATAAACCACTTCAATTTATATCTCTAATTCCTTTTCTAATTCCGTTTTCATTTAATATGAAATAATCTCTACCTTCGAATAATGACATATTATTATTCCATTTCTAAATTTTATAGCAATATTTTTTTTTTCCATTTATAATCCATTTCAATTCCGTTTCTAACTTTAGAAACGAAAATGGGCATCTCTATTTTCCATTTCTATTTCATTGTTTTCTTGTAGTGTATAACTATAAGTATCTAACTATATATTTAATATACACATTTGTATGCAAAAAGATATGTGTATCGATACATATGTTTATAACAATTATATATAATGCACACACATATAATTATGTGTATATAACCATATGTTTTATATATTGTACATGTCTATATATAACTATATATATATATATATATATATATAACTATGTGTATATAACTAGATATATATAATTATATATAACTATATGTATATAATTATATATGCATATGTGTGTATATATATGTGTGTGTGTACCTATATATATAACTTTTTATATACATATGTGTATGTATAACTATATACATACACATAGATATGTATAGACATACATACATTATAAAATATATATACACATGGCATATATAGCATATATACATATGTATGAATTTAGCATGCTAATATATCATGGTATATACCTTTATATGAAGTTACATGTGAATATTACTTATACTCACTACAAATGCATATGCAAAAATCAAATGTGTCCACCATATTTTTATGTATGACTAGATGTTATCAAAACTTACAGGCTACACATTTTACACCCATATTTCAGAAAGAAATTGTAGGGTTAAATGACTTGCTTTTCATTGATGCTAATTGTTTATTATGAAACTCCATGTGATAGCTTGATCAAGTTGTTTGTTTTCCTTACTCTAACTTGACAACATAAATGGAATCTTGCATTGTTCATAAGACATTTCATGCTCTTGGATAAGATTTTGGCATCCAAGACATAAGCGATTAGCTTTCAAAAAATATCCAGGAGAAAATTTGGTGCAAACATTTTGATAGCTTGAAGATGACACATAAGCATGTTGTAGAATGTGCATGAAGTGAATTCCAAAATTTGCTTACTAAAACATGGTCAACTAGATTTGGTATAAGTTCATATACAAGGTTTTTGGAACAAAAATTTTAACAAATGAGCATGTACAAAAGATCTATTTAAAAAATAAAAAAAAACCCATAAAATTTTATCTATCTTGCCAATAGATAAGTTTAACTTGTTGAAGTTATCGAGTCAAGTGACAATTTCAAATATTTTAACAAGTAAAATATCATTGACGAGTTGCCTGATAAGGTCCAGTGTTTGAAAAGAAAATATTTTATTAACTCATTGGATTTGGGCAATGCTCTTGTTGAATGGATCAACCCTTTATATGAAAATCATGTGGTTCTCTTTTGGCTTGGAAATTGATTCAAAAGTAAGCTAAGTGATTTTCAAGCATGCTCGATATTACTTCTTCATAGAAAGACTTCTTTTCTCAAAGCTAGATAAAAAATTTTCCATAAGACATGAACTTCACAATGCGAAGCTATGCGATGAGAGTGGCTCTATCAACTTACAAGCCATTGAAGAAACAAAACACGAGGTACTCAAAACCATGTTAAATTATGAACCTTACAACATGTTCAGCATGGATGAAATTGGTCTTTACTATTATATGATATCTAACTAGACAACTTCTCGCTAACTTGAGAGAATGAAGAAGAAAACCAAATTATTGCCCTTCATGCTAATGTCAATGGGATTGAGTAAAAAGAGTTGTTCTTTATTGGACATTACCAAATGCTAAAATATTTTTAGAAGTATGTAAAGCAATTAGGCCTTTATTATTGAGCCAATGATAATGTTTACATGATTGCTTTGTTGTTTCAAGAATGATCATACATATTTTATCGAAAAATAAAATTAGTAGACAAATATATTCACTTGGTACTCAATAATGCCCCATCACATTCCGACAAAAATTTAGAATTTAGCAATATCAATGTGTTTTTCTTCCTCTAAATATGACATTTTGATTATAGACAATGAATCAAGCAACTATTACTACTTTCAAAAAATATTATATTCTTATCAAATAAACTATCCTTTGGATAAGGATGTAACAGTTGAAAATGATATCTACAATGTTGATATTCTAAAAGAATGAGGTGGTGCAAAGCTGCTTGACATATGATTTCACCTAAATTGATAAAAAATATTGGTGACATTTGAGCATTTTTTTCATTTGGAATACTTCATATGATGTTGATAGTGCTGACATTGACTTCAAAGGCATGGATGCAATGATTAATGACAAAATCCCTTGGCATTGATATTGTCTTATTTAAAAAAGCAATATTAAATGAAACAATACAATATGGTGACAACCAAAGAATTCAAACCCAATGATATTTTTGAGGAAGCGCCATATTAGGACCCATGAAATACACAATCGAAAGCAAGATTTAAGAATTGAAAATCAATCTTTTTAATGAGTACCCAATGACAAATTTTCTAAGTAATTAAGGTACTTCGACACAACCTAAATGATATTAGTCAATAAGAGAACAATATACACAATCAATACCTTTATTATATCTTTTTTTTTTAAAATAAAGTTAGTTCTTAGGAAATTTGACAATTAATTATGTGAAAAATACTATTAATTACAAGAATTACGAGATTTATTACAACCCATACTTACCTACACAATAAGGTACTCGTGAGTTACATTTTTTGCGAAGTACTAATAATTATAAGATTTGAGAGATTTATTTAATATACTCATGCAAATTGCTTGCTAGTTAAATATATGAGATAATTATTTTTGAAGAGGATTAAAAATGAGATAATTATTTTTGAAGAGGATTAAATATGAGATATTATATGGTATATATATACTGATACATACATTTTATTTCTTTTTAAACTTTTTTTTAGTGCCATGCATATGCTACATGTTGACATGTCACATGGAAGGGTATTTTGTGGAAATGGTATTTAATAGCACCAAAATTCAATAAATTCTGACTTTGGTGCACATATCCGGTTAAATAAAAAAAATCGTTTATTAAAATTCAAATATTTTATTTTGAATAGTGAAACATAAATTTACGAATCTTGGGGAGGTAAATGCCGATAATGATCATCCAACTTTTAGTTGCAAGGGGAACAAAGAGGCCAATATTGGGGACCACCGAGGGGGTGTCTCTGTCTCATATTCTCGGTGCTTGGCTTCTCTCGAGAATTAGAAATCCAATGTCCAGCTCTTCATCTACACCACGTTTTGTTTAACCCGTTCTTATTGTGTAGGTAAGATTTCCTGCACCAATCGGTGTTTTTTTGAAATATAATGTTCTCAAGGCAGTATATCCTGAATAACCGTTCTTTGTGCTTTAATACTTATCATGCATGATTCAAAGACATAATCATGATTGTTACTCGCTCAAATTAATTATTAAATTTAATTATTATTAACACTGCGGTTGCCCTGTTCTTTGTTGAATGTAGATTTTGTTGTAAACATTAGCCTAAAGTGTGCAATCAAATCACTTTCTTAAGGATTATTTCACATTTAGATGATAAATTTCGATTGCAAAAATTGTTTAGGAATTAATAGGCTATTCTGATAATTCAGGGGCATGGAATAACTTAAAAAAACCCAAAAAAGATTAATAAAATACAAAAGAAGGAAGTTATTAATTTAGTCTGTAAGTTTTCTATCCAACTTTTTAGATATATACTGAAGAGAATGAGAAGATAAACAATGAACTTAGTGAATTGAGAATAAGTTTTTAAAACTAAGTCAAAATACTAGAAAAACATAGGAGGAAAAATAAGGATTTTTTGAAATATGCTATCCCACATACAACAATCCTTAACATATTTCACATAGATTCATGAAATAAAATAATTTTTGTTGGGTTAAGACATGAGTGTAAAAAAAGTATCAAATTTAGTGTATCTTGGACCATGAACCAGTCTTAGAATGATAAAAAATAACATATAGAGAAATTAGTGAAGGACTTAACTTCTATGAACTAAAAATTTTATCCTGCAGGTTAAAATCTTATCAATGACACTGCATCCCCACAATCTTTGTTGTTCAATGAAATTTTGTGATAATAGGCTATTTGTATGTCAAGTAATTCATGATTACTTTAGAAATTATGTCACTCCATGTTCTTATAAGTGATTTTATCAAGTGTATGCTATAATTAAATACGCTGTCAAAGTGGGATATGAAATTAATTAAGAGCTTTTGGTTCATCCTAGCATCTCATTAAAGATGAAAGTAACTTTCCTAATGAGTTACTGCTCATTGCGATAATGGTGAAGAGCCCTCCATCTGATAGAAGTGGGTTGTTAGGGCCACCAACATGGACAATATCATTATCACTGTACTCATTGCTGAATGCTCAGCTAAGAAATACGGATACGGGCACGGACACCAACACAGGGATACGACACGGTAGGATACGAGAACACGAAAAATTCTAAAAAATTAGGATACGGATACGACATGATAAAAAAAATAAAAATAAAAATTATTTTCTTTATAAATATTAGGTATTTTATAAAATAAAATAAAATAAATTAAATTAAAATATTTTAGTTTATAAAATAAATAAATATATTTTAGTTAATAAAATAAAAATGTTGTATTTTATTTTATTTTATAAGATAATATTTATAATTATTTTATTTTATAAAATAATATTTTAAAGTCTTTTTTATTTTATAAAATAAAAATATTTTATTTTATTTTATTAAAATATTTTATTTTATTTTAGCGCCAGTCTGCCTCCCCCTCAATTCCCGCCCGCTTGCCTCCCCCTCAATTCCCGCCCGCTTGCCTCCCCCCTCAATTCCCGCCCGCTTGCCTCCCCCCTCAATTCCCGCCCGCTTGCCTCCCCCCTCAATTCCCGCCTGTCTCCTCCTCCCCTTAATTCCCGTTCTCCCGCCTGTCTCCCCTCTCAATTCTCGCCCGCCCCATGCCTCCCCCCTCATTTCGTGCCTGCCCCCTGCCTCCCCCCCTCAATTCGCTCCTGCCGCCTGCATCAAGTGGCCAATGTCGTCCATGCAGCGACGTTGGTCACTGGATGTCCGATACACCACCGTTCGATACGCCATGTGGCGTATTGGATATGGATTTATCAATGATATGCCACGTGGCGTATTGGATATGAATTTATCAATGATACACCACGTGGCGTATTGGACATGTATCCGTGCCGTGTTCGTATCAACACGTGGACACGGCTGTAGAGAGCCATTTCCGTGCTTCCTTGATGCTCAGCATTCTAAATCTGATGTTTTGTCAATGGATTGAGATTCCTGCACCGATCCATTTTTTGAACCCACACAATGTTTATGGCAGAATGGTTCAATGGTGATGACAGATTGTAACAAAATTTAAATCTTATTTCAATCGAATAAAACAAAATGACATTGAGCATCAAACAAGACATTTTGTCTCAAAACAAAATCGACCACAAATATATTTTTAACTTAAAAGATTGTTTTTGTAGAAAAGATAATTCTTAAGATTGTTGTAAATATTAGTACAAGGTAGAGGTGTCAAACGGGCCGGCCCGACACGGCCCGACCCGTTTTTTTAGGGCACGAACGTGCTACCGTGCCGTGCCCGGCCCGACACGGTTTAAAAACATCCGGGCACGGCACGGCCCGGCCCGTAGGCACGGCAGGCTGTGCCGTGCCGGGTCGGGAGCCGGGACACGGGTCGGGATCCAATCAGACCCGACCTGCGGTCTTTTTTTCGGGAGGGGGAGGGTCACGCCCACGCGTGCCAGTGTGAAACCAGCACGGGAAGAATCCGTGCCGTCGTGCCGGGCCAGGCACGGCACGGCTCGGGCACGGCACGACTCGTGCCTAACCCGGGCACGGCCCGGGCCCAGTTTAAAAACGTGCCGGGCCGGCCCAGGCATGGCCGAACCGTGCCGTGCCTCGTGCCGGGCCGGCCCGGTCTGTCCCGGTTGACACCTATAGTATAAGGTGTGCAATCAAAATTGTAAATATTTTTCCACAAGATAGTAAATTTAGATTGCAAAAATCTTCTAGGATTAATTGGTTCTTTTGATAATTTAGGAGCAAAGAACAATAATTTAAAGCAATCTCAACAAAGATTAATAGAATTCAGGGGATTGAAGTTTTTCTTTTAATTTGTTTGTTTTTCTATCCAGTACCTAGATATATACAAGAGAATGAGAAGATATATATTGGACTTAATGGCTTGAGAAATGGTGTTTGATATACAACATAATTTTTAACTAATATTTTATTTGAGGATTGCATAGTTGATTGTAATTTTTAGGACGAAGCATGGTCCATGCGGACATAAAACAGTCTAGATAATGAATTTTATTTTTCTTAAAAACATTTTATACCTAAATCTAGTGACACATAATCAAAATAAACATGACAGTAACCACCTATAGTATGGTGAACTAAAAAAATAAAATAAAAATAGAAATAAAAATTAAAATATAAATAACATAAAATAAAAAATAAATAAAAAAAATTTAAAATAAAATAAAAAATAAAGAATAAAAAATAAAAAATAAAAAATAGAAAAATAGGAAGATAGGAAGATAGGAAGATAGACAAAAACAAAAACAAAAAAACAAAAAAATAAAAACAAAAACAAATAAACAAAAACAAACAAACAAACACACACATAATAAATAGAGGAAAAGGGAAAGAGGCTTGAAATCATAGGGTTTGGCCTAGTTTGGGTTGGATAATATTCTAATTTTTTAATAAAATTATGATTTCGAGGGTGTGCCATTGTGCTGCCGCATGTCTTCGCTCTTTCGGGATTCAGCGAGTCTCGTCTGTTGGGCGTCGGCTTGTATTAATGACGTTAGGTGCATGGTCACAGGTATTGTACCCACGTGCCTGGCACGACATGATGGATCGAGCCATGACATTGTAGCATTCTGTGCTGGGCCTAGGCTTAGGTCTGACCCGTTTAACACCTCTACAATTAACAAAAAAAAAGAACAAAAATAAAGAATAAAAATAAATAGAAAAATAAATAGAAAACTAAATTGAAAAATAAATAGAAAAATGAATAGAAAAATAAATATAACAATAAATAGAATAATAAATAGAAAAATAAATAAAAAAATAAAATTAAAATAAATAGAAAAATAAAAATAAATAGAAAAATAAATTGAAAAAAAAGAAAAAGAAATAAAAATAGAAATAGAATTAAAAATAAAAAAAATAAAATAGAAATAGAAAAAAAAACAAAAAAATAAAAATAAAAATGGCAAATAAAAAAAATAAAAATAAAAATAAAAATAAAAATGACAAATAAAATCAGCAATTATAAAGGATATTCTCCCATTTTCATAAATCTATATCCTCATGGTTAGAATAGAGGAAATATTTGTTGTATCTTGTGGGCAACCTCCCATGTTGCATTTTTTTAAAATGAACTCGACCATTGGAACTAGTCATTTGTTTTATTAGAAGATTATTTCTTTTGTTGATCCTCCATTCCTCCTATCCAATATAATAATAATTTTGAGCTGTAATTGTCTATCTTTTTGAATTAAGGATAATTCGGTAGCAATGGTCATTGATTATCCAACATTCCTTTTCAAATAGTAAACATGAAAAGCATGTTTTTTTGATTTTATTGGTAATATCAACTTGAAAGTTACTTTTCTAATTTATTGAATAATTTTGTATAATCTAAAGAAATGAGGTGTTAGCTTCTTCTTTTCTTCTTTGATATAGAAGTTTGTTTGTAAGATTGTAAGTGAAGAAAAATTTCTATTCCTTTTTGATTTGCATGCAATTTCATCCTAGCTTAGGCTTGGGTGAGGTTAGCCTTGAATAGTATCATATCATCTCAAGCATTTAGATTTTGATCAATATTTTATTTGGTAAAGATAAATGTATAAGAATATAAGTAGCACACCCATACACAAACAATAGTTTTTATTTATATAATATTAAATTGTTATTTGTGTTACACTATCAAATGGAGATAGAGATAGAGATCATACTGAATGTAAAAGTCTTCTGCTTTAATGTGGGTTATGTCGTTATGAGTGATTAATATCTCTATAGTTTTATCCTCAAATATTAAATAGATTGCGTCTGATGAGTCTCAAACTTAAGATTTATTGTCTTTGAACAAATATATTTGTCATCTTATCAAGGCATGATCTTTAATATATAGTCAAATAAATATGAGTTCTTCTGAGGTTCAATATATTAGTTTTTGTATTATACAATCAAATAAATTATTAAATTTAATTATATTATATACTATTTTTTAATTGTTATTTTCACTGCAAGTGTATAAATCTAGTCTGTCCTACTATACATGAGTTTAAAAAGAGTCAGTTTAATAGATAAATGGAGGGAGGTCTCACTCCACCAAGGGAAGTCATCTTATTCTCTCTCGGTATGTCACCTCTCATACACTTAAAGTATGTTGCTAGACCTTTATTAACCATTTTGGTATGTCCATATGTTTGGGTGGTAAGCAAAATTCATTATTAGACCAACATCTAGGACAGAGTAAGGGTGACTCTGCCCTATGATTTGGGTAATTCATTGATTAAATACAGAGACACACTTATCTAAATTTGTTTGGAAATGGATAATGGCAGTATAAAGTTAGAGAATGAAATTGATATGCAAATGATACACATAATCACATACATGGACAACACTAAGTGGGAGTTAAATAATATGAAAATGATACATGTAATCACATATATGATAAGTGCTAAGAACAAGTTATCATGGTGGTAAGTAATCCACATGAAAATGCACTTGCATGGTAAATAATTAAAAAAGACACGAGTAAATAAGTTAATAATTAAAGAAAGCATGCATGAGTAAATAAGTAAATAATTAAAGCTGTCATACATGAGTAATTAAGTTCTAGTTATTTAGTTGGTAAGTATTAAATATAATGGTGGTATGAGTATGTTATATGGCAAGTCATGGAGTAATGTGTAATAATAAAATAATATAAAAAACTTGGGTGATAGCTTTGAAAGAAGACATTCATGTTGAATTTTTATGAGAGATTATATGAGGATCATATTGTTCGAAAAACAAAAAGTTATATGATCGATGATTATAATTCAAAAAGTAAATTATGATGATAATTAAGTCACATGCTCAATATTATATAGACACCTAACAATTGCATGCTAGAGCACCATTCTTTACTATGGTTACTTAATACTTATAATTAAAGTAAAAGGTAGAAGAAATGTGAAAAACATAAATTTATATCTCCAAAAACACATTAAAATTCATGAATAACATGTGTTTAATAAATCTTATAAATTCATACTCATTAGATTGTGATAACCACCCATGGGTAGGATGCTCTCATTCATAATATAAAATAAGAAATAAAAAATATGTGTAAATTATAACACCTTTATTGAATTATTGTATAAATATCAAGATTATCAAATTTGAAGAAAAGAAAAGAGAGTTGAAGTCTCTTTAAGATTTTTATAAAAATATCTTCTCTTTGAGAAATAAACAATTCAATTTTATATATTTAATTTGTTTGTAATATACTAGATTAGAGACTATAAGCTATTTGCCTTGTTGTCTAATTATGATAGTAGAGAGTAATAGGAGAAATGAATATTTTAATATTCTTAAGAAGATCTCTGATCCAAAGTATATTGTAAGTGATAATCATTTAATTACTATTGCTTTGAATTTTATCTTTGTACAAGTTCTTCAAATTATTATTTGTTTCTTATTTTTTTAGAAAATAATATTATTTTCAAAAAAAAAATATAAAAATTTATTATAAATCTCTCTTCAAATTAAATTTTGGTCCAACTCAAATATAAAAATTAGTAAATAATAGTGCATATGATCATAAAAATTAGTATTTAAAGAGTTGTGCTCAAGTGAACTTGTCGTGGTGAATATAAAGAATAATTAATTATAATGATTGGTAATAATGAAATTGTTAAATTTTTTTTATGATTTTTTTTATGTTGTATAATTAATTGGAGAGCTTGCATTAGATAAAAAATTAGTCCATAACTTAATATAAGAATCTATTGGAGCACAATCAAGAATACTAACTTTTATGAGAGTATCAACAATATACCTTTTATCTGATAATATAATACTTCTCTTAAAGTATGTCATTTGTATATCAAAGTAATATCTTAGTTTCTCAAGATTTTTTATCTATAATTATAATTGAATATATTTTGAGTTATGTGATTTTCAACCCATCATCTTTCTTGTTAAAGGTATCACATGTGCAATCAACAGGATATACCTTCCATCTAAACTCTTTCGGAAAAAATAAAGAGTAATTTCTAACATATTTGGATAAACTAAAAGAGGTAATTCTAGTGATAATCTCCCAAATTAAATTCTCGATAATTATTTTGTCATACTTTATTTGTTAATTTACAAAGGTAGTTTGGTTTCAGCATCTTTCTTTCTTTCTATCTATCTGTCTATATATGTATATATGTATGTATGTATATATATGTCTATCTATTTGTCGAACTATTTGTTTATCTATCTCTCTCTCAATCTATAATCAATCTCTATATCAATCTATCTATTTATATTTCTATCAATCTATATATCTTACTATCTATAAATCTTACTATCTTTCTATCTATCCATCTCTCTACTTGTCTCTCTATTTATATATCATTCTATCTATCTATCTATTTGTCTATCTATTTGTATATCTATCTATTTATTTATTATCTAACTATCTATCAACTTGACTATCTATATGTCTATCTATCTATTTATCTATCTATCTTTTTTTCTTTCTTTGTGACTATCAATCTGTTTATTAATCTATCAATCTATCTTTCTGTCTATCTATCTATCTATCTATCTGACTATTTATTTGCCTATCTATTTTTCTATCACTATATCTATTTATCTATCTATCAATATCTCTATAAATTTATCTATAAAACTAAATATCATTCTTTCTATCAATCAATCTATCATTCTATCTATTAATTTGTTTATTATAACTATCTATCAATCTGTCTATCAATCTGTCTATCAATCTGTTTATTAGAAATACCTATCATTCAATCTTTCCAATAGTCATTAATTCTATCTATCAATCTATTAATCAATCAGTTAATGAATTTGTCCACATATTTATCTTTGTATCTTTAATCTATCTATCTATCAAAATATGTATCAATTTGTCTATCAATCTTTCTTTCAATTTATTTATCAATTAGTATATCATTTTATATATATATATATATATATATATATATATATCTCTTTATATATCTATCTAATAATATATTTATCTATCTATATATATCTATATGTATATCTATCTATATATCGATCGATCTATCTATTTATTTATCTATTTGCTTGTTTATCTATATGTCTATAAATTTATCTATATATCTATCAATTTGTATTTGTATTTGTATTTGTTAAACAATGTCTATCAATCTTTCTTTCAATTTGTCAATCAATCAATCAATCTATCTATCTATCTGTCATTCTTTCTATCTATCAATCTATCAATCTATCTATATGTCTGTCTATCTAATAGTTTGTCTATGAGTCTATCTATCTGTCTATCTATTTGTCTATCTATTTGTCTATCTATTTTTTATCTATCTATCTATCTATACATCTATCTATATGTTTATATTTCTGTATATCTCTCTATCTATATATTTTTGTATTTATATATTTGTCTATTTATCTATCTATCTGTATACCTATCTATATATCTAGTAATCTATCAATCTATCTTTTGAACTTTTGATATATATATATTTATATATATGTGTGTCTATCTATTAGTTTAAGTATTTGTGTATCTATCTATCTTTCTATCTATCTATCTTTTTATCTATTTATCTGTCTATTTATCTGCTTATCTTTTTTAATATATCTATCTATCTATCTATCTATTTATCTATCTATTTATCTACTTATCTATCTAACTATCTGTCTATCATTCTATATATAAATATGTCTATCTATCTATCTATCTATATGTCTATTAATTAATCTATCTATCTATCTATATATTTGTCTAATTATCTATCTATCTATATGATATCTATCTATTTTTTTTCTATCTATTTTTGTATCTATCTATCAATCTATGAATCAATCTATCAATTAATCTATATAACTATATATCTATCTGCCTACTTGACTAACAATCTATCTATCTATTTATTTTTCTATTTATTTGCCTATCTATTTGTCTATATATCTATCTATCTATCTGTATATCAATGTATCTATCAATATGTATATTTATCTATCTATCTATATGTCTGCATGTCTATCTATTTATATGTCTATCTAATTGTCTATCTATCTGTGTATCTAATTAACTAACTAACTAACTAACTATCTGTCTATATTTCTATCTATTCATTTGACTATCTATCTTTCTATTTATCTATCTATCTATCTATCTATCTGTCTATCTTTTATATATATCTATAAGAAGATCTATCTAACAATATGTCTATCTATCAATATATCTATCTAAATAACTAATCTATCTATTTATCTATCTATCTATGCATCTAAATATCTATTTATCTATTTGTATATCTTTGTGTCTATCTAGTTGTCTATCTCACTATCTTTCAATCTGTCTATTTGTATCTATATATATCTATCTATCATTCTATATATCTATCTTTCTATCAATCTATATATCAATCTATTTATCTATCTCTATTTTTATCTATCTGCATATCTGTCTATCTATCTATTTGTTTATCTATCTCACTATCTATCTATCTATCTATATATCTATCTGTCAATTTGTTAAACTATTTATCTAATAATCTATCTATGTATCTATATATTTATCTGTCTGTCTATCTATCTATTTGTATTTATATCTTTTATTTCTCTATTGATCTATATAATAATTTATCGATCAATCAATCGATCTATCTACCTATTTGTCTATCTATGTATCGATCAATATCTTTATCTATCTATCTATCTTTTTATCAATTAGTCTATTAATTTATCTATCAATCTATCTTTCTATTTATCAATCTATCTATCTATTTTCTATTTATCTATTTGTTTGTCTTTCTATCTATCAATCTATTTGCCTATTTGTCTATCCATTTATCTGTCTATGATATTATTTATCTATTTTTGAATCTACCTAACTATCAATCTATCTATCTTTCTGCCTATCTGTCTATCTATATATCCTTCTTTATTTCTCTTGTATCTACCTATCTATTTATCTATCTATATATCTATTAATTTATATATCTATCTCTATATCTATTTATTTTTCTATCAATCTATCTATCTTTATTTCTACCTACCTACCTATCTATCTATTTATATATCTTTCTTTATTTCTCTTGTATCTATCTGTCTATTTATCTATCTATATATCTATTAATTTTAATATCTATCGCTATATCTATCAATTTTTTAATCATTCTATCTATCAATCAATTAATCAATCTATCAATCTATCTATTAAACTATCGAATAATTTATAAATCTATCTATCAATCAATTTATATATCAAACTATTTATTAATTAATCTATATATATGTCTATCTATCTTTCTATATTTCTATCTATCTATCTGTTTATCTATCTATCCATCCATATGTCTATCTAGCTATCTTTCACTCTATCAAAATATGTATCAAATTGTATTTCTATCTCTTTATCTATCTGTCTATATGTTTATCTAGCTATCTATCTATCTATCTATGTGTCTATTTTATTATGTATATTTTGTATACCTATCTATTTATCTATCTATCTATTTGTATGTCTATCTATATATATATATCAATCAATCAATCAATCAATTTCTTTGTCTATCTTTCTGTCTATATAACTATCTTTCTAAATAACTATCTATCTATATATTTATCTATCTATCTATCAAACTAACTTTTTTCTATTTTCGTATCTATTTGTCTATCAATAAGCTACCTTTATGTCCATTTATTTGTTTATTTATCAAGATGCATTTCTATTTGTCCATCTATCTATCATAATATTTATATTTCTATCTATCTGTCTATATGGCTATTTATCGTTTAGTATATCTTTCTGTCTATCTATTTTTTTAACATTATATCTATCTATCTTTCTTTCTATCGAACTATCAATCAATCAATCTATTTATCTTTCTATACATCTATATATCATTTGTTATATCTAACTATCTACCTATCTATATGTCTATCTATCTGTCTAACTTTCTATATATTTCTATGTCTATCTATCTATCAATCTATCTGTCTATCTATATTTTAATATCTTTGTCTATTTATCTATCTATATGTCTATCTATCTATCTTTCTTTCTATATATCTATTTGTCTATGTATGTGTCTATCAATCTATCTATTTATGTATATATCTATTTGTATATCTACATATCTACCTATCTCTATATCTATATATCTATCTATTTCTTTATCTATCTTTCTATCAATTGGTATATATATATATATATATATTTGTCATTCTATCTTACTATCAATCTATTAATTTATTTATGTATCTATATGGCTATCTATCTTTCTATATATTTGACTATCTATCTGCCTATCTATCTATCTGTCTATATATATATCTATCTATCTTTCTTTCTTTTTGTGTA
This sequence comes from Sapria himalayana, assembly GCA_029783825.1. Taxonomy (NCBI): domain Eukaryota; kingdom Viridiplantae; phylum Streptophyta; class Magnoliopsida; order Malpighiales; family Rafflesiaceae; genus Sapria; species Sapria himalayana. The sequence goes on along the minus strand of JAREIK010000654.1, from coordinate 216,758 downwards.
TCTAACTACCTATCTATCTCTCAATCTATATGTCTATCTATCTGTCTATCTTCCATTCTAATAATCTAGATATCTTTATGTATATCTATATATGTATTTATTTATCTATCTATCTGTCTATCTGTCTATCTATCTATCTGTTTATAAATCTGTCTCTCTATCTATCTATCTCCTTGTATATCTATCTATATGTGTATCTTTGTCTAAATATCTGTCTAATAATGTGTCGATCTATCTATCTATCTATTTGTATAACTAAATGATTTATGTTTCTATCTATCTATCATTCTATCAATATGTCTATCAATCATTCTTTCAATCAGTCTTTCAATCTAATTTCAATCAATCAATCTATCTATCTATCTAAATATATATATATATATATATATATATATATATATTTGTCTATTAATCTAACTAACAATCTGTCTATTTAACTAACAATATTTTTCTCTGTCTATTCATTTTGTGTATCTATCTATTTGTCTGTCTATTTGACTATTTGTCTTTTTGTGTGTCTATCTTTTTTTCAATATATCTGTCTATCTATCAGCCCATCAACATGTCTATTTATCTATATATCTATCTATCTGTCCATCTGTCTATCTTTCTATGTATTTGTTTATCTATCTATGTAACTATCTATCTATTTATCTATCTATCTAACATTCTATATTTCTATCAATCTATTTATCTATCTATCTAACATTCTATATTTCTATCTATCTATTTATCTATCTATCTATTTGTCTATGTATATTTATATTTATCTATGTATCACATTGCCTATTAAACTGTCTATCAACATGAGTATAATTTTGTCAATCAATTTGTCTATTATTATGTCTTTCAATCTATTTATAAATCTATATATTTATTTGTCTATCTTCCTATTTATTTTTATATTTTTGTAAGTGTTTATCTATGTGTCTATCTATTTATCTATCTATCTATCTACCTACCTATATGCATATCTATCTTTCTATTTATTTAGCAATCTAATATTCTATCAATCTATATATATATATATATATATATATATGTTTGTTTATTAATCTATCTTTCTGTCTATCTATCTATCTATCTATCTTTAAGTCTATTTATCTATCGATCTATATGTTTAATAATTTATCTATGTAATGATCTATCTATCAATCTATTTATCTGTCTATCAATCAATCTATCTATATATTTATCAATCGTTAAATATATCTGTTTATCTATTTGTCTATCTATCTGTCTAACTTTTTATCTATCTATCTGTCAATCTATTTTGAATAATTTATTGATCGATCCCTCATTCTTTTTGTCTATCTATCAGTTTATCAATCTATGTTTCTACCAGTTTATAAATCTGTCTATCAATCTATGTTTCTACCAGTTTATAAATCTGTCTATCAATCTATTTATTAATCTGTCTATCTATCTATCTATTTTTTTATCTATCATTTTGTCAATCTATGTCTATCTATCTGTCTATATATATTTCAATTTATCTATCTATTTCTATATCTATCAATCTATCAATCTAGCTCTCATTCTTTTAAATTTACCTATCTATCTATCTGTCTGTCTATTTGTCTATCTATATATTTGTCAACCTATCTTTCTTTCTATCAAAATGTGTATCTTTATCTATGTATTTGTTTCTCTATCTGTCTATCTATTTATTTTTTTATCTATCTATCTAGATATAAATATATATATATTTATCAATCTATTTGTCTATTTATGTGTCAATATATTTGTCTATCTATC